>WNYG01000090.1:0-116390 GCA_021396235.1 Sporothrix pallida
CCCGCCCGCCCCCCCCCCCCCCCCCCCCCGTGAGGCTACAGATGCGAAAGATGCTGGAGATGCTACAGATCGTCTCCGTTTTGGCCTCGATCGCCGTTAATTCTCTCTCCTATTCTCCACGGACACATCGTGGATCGTTCCTTCTTTTCTTGACCTTTTGCCAGTCTCCCGTTCGCTCCTTCCCACCTCGGTGACAAAGCATAACGGGAGAGTCATGCACTAGCTCCACGAGCTTCCCAAGCTCCGTCTGCATGTTTTCCCGGGTCGTTCGGAGGGAGGAAGGAGCTTGGAGCTGGCAGGCAGTAAAAACAGCTTTAGCAGCTCTAAAAAAGTGCCAAAATGATGACGACGGCGCGTTAAATAGCCCCGGCGGCCGACCCTCGGGCTATGCCCTCTTTTTCTTGGCACTTGTCCCTTTTCACGGTTGTCCAAGTCGGCATCCAGCCAAAGCTATGGGTTACAGGGCGGGTTTTGGTGATATGATTTTGGCTGACCGTGAAAAGTGAACCACCGTCCCACACCTTCCATGCCTTCCACACCTTCCGCAGCAGAATTTCTTACATCTCGAGGCTGGATGATCGGTAAGCTTGGCAACGGCGGAAGGAGCAGACAAAGGCCGGCCGGGCAAGGCAGGAGACAGGACGACTAGCAGCCAACAATACAAGTTGGGTAGGTACGGTGGACAAAGGGACTACGTGCCAGAAGGCACGAATATGACCCAAAAAGGAAGTAGGCGGAAGGTCAAGGGAGATGCCATAAGCACTCGCAGTTTCTTGCCTATAATATGCCTCCTTACGAGATGAATTTCCACTGTACTTCGTTTGGCTGCCCTGCTTTACGAGTAGTGACTTTTATATCTTGGCACACGTCTTTACATTTGCAAAGTTCATGTTCATGCATAAGCCAGCCCGGATAGAATAGACATGAACGGTAGACTGAAGGTATAAAATGTCAAAAAAGTGCAAACAAACTGGTGATTGAAGGCTTCGATTCTCTGTCTATTTCACGGAGCAAGCCTCGTACAAAGTAAGATTACTTCTTACACGATCCGCAGCTCGTTGAAGTTGTTGTTTCCAGTAATTCTGATAGAGTAATACAGGGACAAAGGAAGGCGCATACCCAAAAGGAAGAAAACGTGGTGGAGCTCCCTGTCGCCAGAGGTGGGGTTGTTCCTGCCTTTCTGGGCGTCTCAGGCTCTCAGTTCTCACCTTCCTCGCCTCCATCTTCCGATGCGCTGGAGCTTCAGAGCTTGTAGTTTCCCCTTTCCCCTCACTGTGTCGCTCTTTCCGCGTTTGTCTCCCACGCCAGGTACGGAGAACCGCTGTCCAATACGTCACCGGCCGTGAGATTTCCGTCCGTTGTGTCTCACTTGCACGACTCTCTTACCTGACGGATACCACTAAAAATCAACGACAGCCAAGCCCTGGCCAGGCTAAGATGCATCTCTAGGCCTGGCTAGCCGCGACTTCCAGCCTTTTTTTCTTTGGGCTCGCCAGGGCACCGTTTTCCCATAGAGGCTACTTTCGATCGAGTCTTGAGCGATTGCATTCAAAGTGATCTTTCGGATGCAAGTCAACGAACACACCCAAACATAATGTCCGGCGATCCCCTCTGCCCGCCTATCCGTCGAGCCACTCGCCAGTCTTGTCGACTTGATGAATAAACAAGAAAATAGCTGCAGCCTTGCCGTGAGGAATCACAACTTCCCAACTGAGCCTCGCCTTTCACCGACGCCACACCCTTGACGCCCTTGACGGCGGACGAAATAAATGAACACTTGACACCTCGACGACTCGACATTTTATACGGGATGTACATATGTCTGTGCATATGTAAACAGGTTGGTGGCAAACGCGGCTGAGATGTGAGACGAAACGGAGCCCTGGCCTTGTTGGAGCTGGAAAACGGTCGGCACAGATTCCTTTTCTCTTCTCGCTTCTGTTCGATACAATGCAGCCAGCTGCGGGGTGCAGGTGGAAACTGCATTCTGCAGGACTTTCACACTTTCACTTTTTGTTATTTATTTTTCTGTTTCTTCTTTTTTTCTTCTTTTATTCTTTTTTTCCGTTCCTTGTTCTCCCCTGCAGCCTGCACGAGTCAGAACAGAGACGAGAAAAAGGAACGAGTGATGAGGGATGGAGTGATGATTAGGCTCACTCTCACCCTCCTTGTTCTTCTTGGTCCTTCAGCTCGTTGGGCCGTGCCCAGCTTGCACATCACAGCCCTGTTGTTTCTCGTCTGCTTCTCGTTTGCTTCTCGTTTATTTCCCTTTTGGGCCTGTTTTGTGGTCTTTTTTTCGTTCCTTCCAGTGCTCTTCTTTCGTTCCTTTTTGCATCTCCTCCCCACAGCTCCAATGCATGTGACCTTTGCCAGCTGTTTCGAAAATACGCTGTGTCTCGTCTACTGCATATGGTAAACTCGCAGCTTACCTTTCTGCTGACATTTCTGGAGCTCTTTAAAGTAAATTCTCCTCCGTTTTGTTCTGTTTTCCCCTCTCTCCTCCTCTTGCATTTCCGGTTAGATAATGGCATTGCCTGCGATTTGCCTGGTTCGGAGCCAATGTGGGCAAACGCACAAGCGGCGTATTTCTGGGCGTGGGGTGCGCACCGCAAAAAATAAATAGGAAAATGGAAGCAAGCAGAAAAAGGGCAAGAAAAAGGAACGGACGAAGCGATGGAGGAAAGAGGCCCCGGGAAAACGGAGGAAGGAAGAAGAAAAGAAGAGGGAAGGAAGGAATTACTGCGCAAAGAAGACGACAAGCATTGGATCAATGACCACATGATATCCCCGCAAGAAGAAAGGATGCGCCCGGACAGAGCACGGCGCCTCAATGCGGAGCACAACGACAGCTGTCGTGAAGAAACTGAAGAAGATGCAGCAAGTGCAGAGAAAAAAGAGGTAAGATGACCGATAAATGGGCAGCAAGACAGCAAAGGACAGCAAATTCGACAAAACAGCTGGACAGAAGACATGCAGAGAGGCCAGGTGAGCAGGACTACAGATACACCGACAGTTGGGCAACATCGTGGATCGTGGATCTGCTGTGCTCTTGACCAGTTGTTTCGCCCTTTCGTCGTTTCCATATCTTTTTTATCGTCGTCGCTGGGCTTTTCCCCGGTTCTCGCAGGCTAACCCCCACACGCAAACCCGACCGGCGTCGAAGCGGTGACTAGAACGATGCAGGAACTGTGCAAGGATAGAAGCAAAAGAGAAGCAAAGAGATAAAGCAAGGTGAGCAACGACGAGAGGGAAGAAGGACAAAGAAAAGTGTTCTGTTCTTGTGACCGTCCGTATGTGCGTCCCGAGACGACTCTGCATATTTTCTGGACGTCAAGAATAGATCTTTCAGGAAATGCCGGCGGCAAGTCAGTCGAGGTAGAAATAAAAGTAGAAGAGGAGGCAAGGAGCTGATGATATGAGACTCGGAAAACGGCGAGAAGGCGAGCCGACCGAATTTGGTCGACTCGACTCAGTACCAGGTACGAACCACATTACAACATTCATTGTTGGGATATTCCGACACAGATAGATGCAATTGAGGCTTCTTAATTGCTGGAGACTTTTGAGATGAATAAGGCTCAACATTGACATATAATTGAGGGTTGTCTTCCATCATCAAGTCATCCCCAACACTCAACAACCTCGTAAGTCTGCAATACCTGCATTCGGTAAAATAGTAATCCGTCCGATCGGCTAGCCGTTGAAGCATTGAGTTGTTGAGTGCGGATGAAGGGGTTGGGGGAAGATTGGGGTAATTGGAAAAGACATCATGATATGTTGAAGCACAAAAAAAGAGATATGAAGGAGGGAGAAAAGAGCCGTGATCCCCAGACTCTGAGAAATCGAGACCTGGCGAGAGCTTCCTTGGGAGCTGTGCAATTACAGCTCTTTCCTGCTTGTATAAGCTGGAGTGGCGGAGTCTTTGTTTGGCCCGTTGATTTCCCTGGATTACTGTACTATCTGGAGCGCCTGTGCGCCCTTTTAATTAACGAAAACCACTTAAAGGGCGCCCGTGAGTCACCTGATTGCGTGTCATTTGCGTGTCTCGAAAAGGGCGCTGGGCTACGCGCCAAGGGCGGGGAAGGTGCGTTCGGGTGCGATAGCGAGAGGGGAAGGTGGCAGGGTGAAGCAGGGCAAAATGAGGGGCGAGAGCGAGATGCAAGGAAGGAATTGACCCTGACTCGCGTGAATTGAAAGATAAAAAAAGGACTAAAAATAAAGAGAGAGAAAAGCCAAGCGTAAGGCAAGAGGTAGCACTACGTACCCCGTATCTGTTGCTAGATGCACGTTCGGCAGGCAAGAACAGGAATTATGTGGCACATTGAGCGGGAAAGCGCAGTCGAACTGCGTTGTTGCCTGGGAGCCTGAGTGTGATGCGCGCAATTGGATTCTCGGAAGCTACGATGGTCCGTTGTGGAATCTCAACCGAAACAAGAAGCTACGATCAACACGGGAAAGCCGAAAAGAGGCAGCTACGATGGGGACACCGGAGAGTTCTTTCTCTCCCAAGTTTATCTCATGAGGCCTTGGCTCCTTCCCTCTAGCGTAATTGCCTTGTCAACGTGCAAGACCCTGCCCCTTTTTGTGAATCCCAACAACCTCGAAAGAAAGCAAAGAAAAGTCACTTTGCAAATTCATCGATTTTCACGCAGCTGTGCTCTCTCATACGGGCGTTGGTTCAACCGCTTCTTGGCTCCCAATTCGCATTATTCTTCCCTTTCCGTCGATGCCCCTCACTAGGTCGGGTCCCCAATCCAACCGATCTTATCAATTTATTCACGCCGTCAACAAAGGAAACACAAAACGAAAGGCAAAAGGAAAAGCAAAACACAAGGGGTAAAGTAAAACGTTCACAACATTCAGCGTTCAACAGAAAACAAGCATCAATATCCCAAGTGGGTGAACGTGGCCCACTATCGCCCGTCGGCGCTTGTTGAGAGCCGTCATGTAAACGAGATACGATCGTCGTTTTCTTGTCTTTATCGCCTCAGCCGTCTTCTATATATTGCATCCATCCCTCCCCTCTTTTCAATCCCATCCATCACACTCTTCTCCTCTACTTTGAAATCAAGCTAGACTGACACTGCATTTGATTCAATTCCGCTTTCACTAGGAACTTCGTTTCTCCAAGAAAGATTCCTCACTATCTCTTCTGACTCTTATTTTCCCAATCTCCCAAAGCTGCGCTACTGCATCATCGGTCAACGTTACGTCCGCGAGCCCGTCTTACGCAGATCCACCCAACCCAAAACCTTATTTCGGATCGAATCTTCAACTCAATCTCAAATCCCAAATCCTACCGTACTCAATCACCATGTCCGAGACTACGTACCGTGCCAACTGCCATTGCGGCAAGTTTGTCTACGAGGTGACTCTCCCTGAGCCTCTGTCCAAGGCCTATGTCTGCAACTGCAGCATCTGCCTCCGCAAGGGCTATGTCTTTGCTTTCCCACCCGAGGGCAAGGACATCAACATTGTCAAGGGCAGCATTGACGAGCTCAGCTCGTACACGTTTGGCAAGCAGAGCTACCACCACAAGTTCTGCAGCAACTGCGCCTCGCCCGTCATCATTGTGCCCAGCGACCCCAAGAAGTCCAAGGGCTTGAACATTCGCTGCTTCCAGGGCCCTGTGGACGTCTGGGCGCTCGAGAAGATCAGCTTTGACGGCGCCGCTCTCGACCCCAAGTTCGAGCCGTTCCCGTTCACGGGCGTTGAGCCGACGGGCGAGCCGCAGGGCGACCACCACACGGCCGATCCCCGTCTTTACTATGGCAGCTGCCACTGCGGCGCCGTGCGCGTGGCGCTCCGGTCGCAGCCGCTCGACGAGACGCTGGACGGCAGCAAGCAGAGCGACCGCGTGATTGAGTGCGACTGCAGCATCTGCCAGCGCAACGGCTACCGCTGGTTCTACCCCAAGGCGGACCAGGTGTCGGTGCACGACCCGGACAACAACCTGCGGTTCTACTCGTTCCGCAACATTATCAACAAGAAGAGCTTCTGCCAAAAGTGCGGCGTGTGCATCTCCAACCTGCCGACGAACCTGTCGGACGAGGAGATTGCCAAGCTGCCCGAGGAGGCCCGCAACGAGGAGGCCATGATGTGGCGCAAGCGCGTTGCCAACATGAGCCCGATCAACACGCGCGTGCTGTACGACGTGGACATTGAGAAGCTGCCCGTCAAGAACTCCAACGGCTACACGCTGATCCCCGGCCAATACGTCAACCCCTGAGGGGTGGGCACCATCATCGTACAAAAAAAATGGCGTGATGATGAACGAACAAAAGTGATTTGGTCGAGTTTTTGAGTTTTGAGTTTTGTGAGTTTTGTGAGCATGGGTTTGTGAGCGAGTTTGGGAGCGAGTTTGGGAGCGAGTATGAATGGAATTGAGCGGGCGTGATGGCGTGTTGTTTGGTGAGCGGACAAGTGGAAGTCGACGACGATCTTCTCAGTTGAAACTCTTTTTGACCTTTTGATATTTTGAATTTTGAGACATGCTATTTCTTGGAATTGGAACCGATCGCATCTTTACCTCAGATAGCAATATTACATTTTTGGTCTTCCACTTTTTGGCTTGCAGCTTTTCGCAGCTTGAACATTCCCTTACTCCACCTCATCCCGCCATGGGATCGAGTCCTGTGCGCCCTTGCGCTGCACCGTCTTTGCCGCCGCCCGGTTCGACTTGCGCACTGCCGCCGCACAGTCAAATGCCTGTCCAGCCGCCGTCGCATACACTGCCTCGAGTGCATATTGGCCGGCAAACGTGTCGCCAGCGCCTGTCGTGTCCACCACCTGCGCCACCTTTTCCGGCGGCAGAAGCTGGCCTACAGAACCGTCGCCCGATGCCGCCGCCGCCGCCGACGCATAGTACACGCCCCGGCCTCCGAGCGTCATGACCACGTTCTCGACGCCCAGTGCCAAAAAGTACACTGCCGCCTTGGCCAGGCCAGCCTCTGTGTCCAGGTCCGGCACTGTCAGCTCCGGCACGAGCGCCGCCGTCTCCGTCTCGTTGAGCACAAGGTGTGCCAGCCCTTTGCCCTGGTCCGCCGCCGTCACAGCAAACGACGCCTCCAGTTTTGAGCGCGCCTCTTCTGTCGCCGGCGCCGGTGCCGGGTTCAAGAGGACAGGAATGCCGGCCGCCCGCGCCTCGCGCAGCGCCCGCAGCACCTGTTCCAGCGGGATCTCGAGCTGGAGGATCAGGAGCTGCGTGCCCGCCGGAATCAGCGACTGCGTCCCCGCCTTGTCGTCGATCTGGTAGTTGGCGCCGGGTGTAAAGATGATGCGGTTCTGCCCCGTCGGCTCGTCCACCACGATCACGGCCACGCCCGACGGCACGTTTTCGTTTTTTCCCGTCAAGACCTGGACGCCCGACACGTCGACGCCGTGCGCCTCCAGGTTGGAGCGGAGCGCCGCGCCGTGTGCGTCGTCGCCCACAGCGCCGACCATACTCACGTGCGCCGTCGCGGCCGTCGTCGACAGTTTACCGTCCGCTGTCTCTGCGCGCTTGCGCGACAGCTTGGCGCACGCAATGGCCTGGTTGGCGCCCTTTCCGCCGGGCGAGATGGCGAAGCCGTTGGAGGTCATTGTCTCGCCGGGCTCGGGGTGGTGCGAGACGTACGAGACGAGGTCCATGTTGAGCGAGCCGAGGACCGTGATGCGCGGCAGGCCGTCGGTGGAAGAGGAAGCCATTGTGAAGTGGGAGGGGTATGATTGTTGTGGTAAAAAAGTTGTTTGTGAAAAGTTGGGTGCAAGTCGAAAGTTGAACGTTCAGATGTCTCCTCTTTCCTGCCTGTTTGAGACGACGCTCACTAAGAAGCTCCAACTGAAACTGCCCACTCGTCGCTGAGCTGTGGCGGGGCACATGGCCTAAAAAAACAGCACTAAAGCGGAGAATTTCTTGGCCACGCCTCTTGACGATCGTCCTCTTGTGCTATCGCGATTATTTTTGCGATTCTTTGCCTTCGCTGCCTACTCTGCCCTCTTTCACAGCATGTTCTCCGTATTTACGGCGCATTTTGTGGAACTATTGTGGCCTCGTTTGAAAAAGCTTCGACAGGTCTCAAAGGACCCGCCGAATGTTGAAATTTCTTTTCTATCTGAACACCCGAAGGATTTCTACTTCTTCTTGGTAGAGAGAAGCCTCCATAATCCGAAACCAATAATCCTCGCCGGGTTTTCTGTTTATACTCTGTATAAAAACAGCCCAGCTAAATCCCGCCCAAAGTAAATAGTAAATAGAAACCCTTTCAATATCCAAAAAGAAATCAGATCTGAGATCTTGATAAATCTTTTTCCCATCCCCGACCCAAGTCCAATCCGAGACGCCTGACCATATATAGGTATTAAAAGAAATTAAGAAAAGAAAATGAAGAGAAAAGAGAAAGGAAACAAAAGTAAAACAAAGTGGTATCACATCAGGGTCGTGTAAACGAGAATATAACAAAGAAATGTAAAAAGGAGTGAGAGGGAAGATAACGATCCCTCAATATTGGAGCTTCGAGAGAGAGCCCTCAGTTGGAGGCCTTTCTCTTCTTGGCAGGGCGTGTCGAGGCGTCGCCCTCGCCGTTCTTGCCGGCCTTGTTCTTGCGCGGTTTCTTGGCCACCACCTCGTCGCCCTCGACAAAGTGGTTCTTCTCCAGCTGGTGCTGCCGCAGGTTGTCTGGGCGGTTGCGGTACTGGCTCGTGCAGTTGGGGAACGGGCACTTGTAGATCACCTCGGCTGAGTGTTTTGTAAGGCGGTGCTTGGCCATGGAACCGCGGAACCACTTGGGGTCGCCCTTGGGGCGGTAGCCGCAGAGCTCGCAGCAGTCGTCGGCCTCGACCTCGACCTTTTGCTTGGGCGAAGCGTCGTCGTCGGCAGGCGTGCCAGAAGAGGAAGATGTCAAGGACGGCACGGTCGTGTCGTCCATGGCAGACAGGTCCACCTGCGACAGATCGACCGTCTCGTCGGGCAGAGGCAGCACGTCGGGCGCGGACAGCTCCTTGCCGGTCGTCGTATCCGTCACCACGCTCGACAGCAGGTTGTCCGACAAGAGCGAATCGTCCAGCACCGAGGACACAACCTTCATGCCCTGCGACAGGTGCACGTTCTTGGAGGTGTCAAAGATCTTGCGGAGAAGCGCGATGCTGGCCACGTGGTACATGGGACGGTGGGGCGTGTCGTGGGCTGCGTACATGGGATCGCACAGCGACCGCGTCTGGCGCACAAACTGGTCAAAGAACAGGACTGACGTGCCAAGCGAGGCCTTGCCGGCGTGCAGCAGCTTGATCTCGAACCACCGGACGCTGTCGACGAGGCCATTGTTCGCTGCCAGAACACTGTCGTTCTGGACGGCACCGTCCAGCTGGCGGGCAATGGCGTCGAGGCGGGCGTTGAGACCAGAGACATAGGGGAAGTTGCGGCGGAGCGAGTCCAGGACAGAGCGGGCGTGCGACGACAGGGCAGGCGAGTTGCGGATGTTGTTGTTCTTGTACGAAGAGCCAAAGTGCAGCGAGTAGATGGGCGAGGCCTTGATCAGGTCAGAAGCGGTCGATTCGGGCACAAACACAGTCGAGATTTCCAGGTCATCCAAGAAGGCGCGAGCAGCATTAGCAACAGCACCATCCAGAGAGAGCGATGACACGGCACTGTTGTCGGCGTGCTTGCGGAAGCGGCGGATACGTTCAGATAGCACAGCAGCAGTCATATCGACGGGTTGCCAAATCAGTGAGACGATTTCCAGGTAGTTTTCGCGGTCCAGGGAGCTAAAGTGACGAGAATATTCGAGCGACTGGGTAAACAGAGCACTAGACCGAAGAGCAGCCTCGGACTCGTATGTCACAAGCGAGAACGCGTAGATCAGGTGGAGGAAGCACAGGGTGTTGAACGGCGTCATGGTCTCGCTTCCAGTAGCAATAGCGGTCTGCAGGGCCTGGATACCAGTGTCCATGATGAGGCGGGGAGAGGCGTTCTGGAAGAGGAGAGCAAGCGTGTTCTTGGTGCAGTCGATATCGCGGAGTTTGGCCAGGGAAGTCATGACGTGGGTCAGCAGCAGATCCTGTGCGGAGGCAGCCATATCGTGAGCGTCGAGGAACAGAGAGTCAGAGTCGTCATGGGTAGCAGGGGTAGGGGCAGGGGCAGCAGTAGTAGAGTTTGTATGGTTGTCAACAACAAGATCGTCAAAGACATTCATGGCAGAAGCTCCGGGAGTTGGCGGTGGCAATTGCAAGGGCAACTTCTGGGCGTCCATAGAATCCATGATGCTTGTGTCGAAGGGGTACAGCAGGCCATCAACAGTCAGGTCCTCAAAAAGATCGGCAGAGATATCGGGCACATAAGAGTCAATCGGCTTGGACAGATCCGTAGAGAGACCAAGATCCGCCGTGGCGAAGAAGTCGGTCTCAAAGAAGTTGGCAAAGTCATCGTCAGCAGGCGAGGCCGAAGTCGTCTGAACACCAGTCGAGTTGGATGCCGAGAAGGGGTTCGTAGACAGGCCCTGGCTGCAGTCGGACACGGGCGAGATGGAAGTGGCGGTGCTGATGAAGCTGGCATCGCTCACATCGCTCATAATACTGCCCATGCTCGTGGTGCTGGTTGTGCTCGTCGTCGAGCGGACCGACGAGCTAGGAGACAGGTTCTTGCTGCGAGGGGCCGGCGCAGTGCTGGAGGGACGCTGCGGGCGGGTAGTGGGCAGCGGCGGCGGAGCCATATTCAGCTGGAGAGAAGGGCGCTCCAGGTTGGCCTCGGTTGCCGAAGTGTAGAACATGGCATCGCTGCTCTGGAAGTCCATGAACGAGGCATCAACAGCACCGAGAGGACCAGACATGGTCAGAGCAGTAGACGTGGCAGCAGGCTCCCAGTCCATAAAGTCGGTCTGTGAGATAGCTGTCGAGTCCAGCTCCGAGGGCAGGAGCAGGGTCATCGGGTTGATGGAGGCCTGGCCAGCAATCGGAGAGACAACATTGAGAGACGCCGATGGCGGGGTAGGGCAGGCCGGCGGCGGTGTTGGCGACACAATAGGTGCGATCGCGGGGATAGCCTGAGGCTGGAATGCCGGCGTCGACAATGTCATGTCGGGGATAAAGTCTGGCTGTGTAGCCATGTTGGGTGCAGGAGCACGAGTGCGCACCGAAGTTGAGAACGGCGCCTGCTTGGGCATCTCTGTGAGTTCCCGCGAGTCGATCTCGACAATCTCTGTCGATGGCAGCTCGGCGTGCACCCGGCCATTGATCTCCTCGTACCGTGGTGGCGGTGCAAAGCCGGTGCCAGAGAATGGCGATGCAGAAGACGACGAGCAGGCCGACGAGTCTGCACCGTTTGGCCGGCGGTAGCTATTGCTCCGGCTGCCATCGTGGCTGCTCGACCGGTTACTGTTGCTCCGGCTAGTGCCACTGAAACGGGCACTGCTGCTGCTGCCATTGCTGCCACTCCTGCTCAGATAGCCGCTGCTAAAGTCGAGGCTGTCTGGGGAGACGGGAGTGACAGACGGGTAAGGCATGTTGGAAGCAGAGACAAACGACGGTGCAGGCGAGAAGCCCGAGTCCATGCCGCCTTGGTCCACGACGGCCTTGCCCTTGTTATGGCCAAGCGACGTGAAGAAGCTCTTTGCCATGGACAGCATCTTGCGGCGTTTCGACGGGTGGCCAAGGCACTTCTTGCATCGGCTGTCGTCGAAGCGCTCAATGCGCATGTGCTCGTAGCACCAGTATTCACAGTACTCGAGGCGGTCGCAGGTGATGAGATGGCGCAGCATGGACTCGTGGTCCTGGAAGCGTTGTGTACACCGGAGCAGCGGGCACTCGAGACGCTCGCCTTCGGTCATGCGGTCGCAAGCATTCCGGCGAACGGCCGCCCAGACAATAAAGCGCTGCGTTGCGCAGTCTTCTTTCGATGTGGCCCTTGTCCTAGGAGAGAGTTAGAGACAAAGGACACAAGAACAAGAAACGGATCACGAAGCACCAATCACTTACACGCAGGACATGGTTGGTACGTCCAACCGGTCGGGTGATATTGAAGACCGGCTGGAATATGAGCTCCGGCGAAGGCCAAAACGGCCGGAGGGTGATGGTGATTGGGGGCGAGAGCCGAACAGCGAGAGCCCGTCCTCCTTCATGAAAGAAGCGAACTTCTTGGGCTCCATGACGGTCGACATCGTGACGGTAGGGTGGGCCGGTCACGGCGCCGGAAGAAGAAGAAGACGAAGAGATTGAAAAAGGATCGAAAAATTCACGGAGGTCCGATAAGGGTCCGAAAGGGTTCGGTCGCGGGCGGATCCGTGCGGGAGGTTTTGGCGCCGTTTGCAGGTACAAAGCGGCCGGTCGTTGGCGATGACAGACCTAATCTCCTAATCCAGGGGGAGGCAAAAACCAAGGAGGCGAATCGGGATGTCAAAACGTGACAGTTGATGGATGTGGCGAGATGGAATAGATGGAATTGTAAACAACACTAGGAGAAGGCGGTGACGATGCGATCAAGTGATCAGTTCTTTCCTTCTCTTTTCTCTTTTCTTTCTGGGCAGGAGCAAGTGATGGATTGGACAAAGATCAGGAAAGAGCCATGTCGTTCCTTCCCTTGACTTTTGTTAATTGCCACTGGTCAATCCCCTCTCCGTTTGATAATAGCTAAAACGGTCCTATGGGCAGACAAAACAAAAGAGACGATGCTGGGTGGAAACAAATGAAGATGACTGGGGGAAAGAGACGAGGGGAGGGAGACAGGCCAAGGTGAAAGGAAAGGCGAAGGCGGGAGAGAAAAGGCGTGCCTTGTTACCAAGGGCGGGGGCCTGGAGAGATCCGAGTTGTCGATTGTCCTACGAATGGAAACAGCCACATCGACATCCGATACGTGATCGTTATGGGGAAGGTGCGAAAAAGAGAGGCAGAAAACGAGGGAAAGGACGATAGGAGTCACTGGCGAGAACGCGCAAAAACCAGGCACAAACTGTACGTTTTGGGATTAGGACTTCGTAGGACTTTCGCGTACGGTGGATCAGTTGGGGGAAAGAGCGAGCGAGAAGAGAGAAAAAAGAGGGGCGCGGGGATCAGGCCAGATTTTATTGGCTGGGCGGCGGACAAGCACAGTCAAATTGTGCAGAAAAGGAGAAGGAGCAAAGAGGAGAGAGGAGAGAGCTTCCAACATAAGGCCAAGGTAGGCGGTGTCAGCACGGTCAATTTGTGGTATTGGCTGCCTCTCACTGTCTGGACGCCGTTTTACTACTGCCCGGAGGGTGCCGATTTCCAGGAAACTACGAAAGAAAGTGGAAAGCGGAGAGAGGAGAGTGTTGGAAAGAGGAGGAAAGAGGCTCAGAGCATTGTGAGGCTCAAGACAGAAGAGAAGGAAAGGGCGTGGGAGACAAGGAGACTGGCCAGTTTTGGCGAGGAAGGTGCGATTGGGGGTCAGTTGAGAAGAGGCGGTGGCAGGGCAGAGCAAAGAGGCTGAAAAGGCGGGCAGAAAACGGGCAGAAAATGCAATGATGCATTCTTCGTTCAAAACACTGGACAGACAGCAAAGTCCTGTGTCGCCTCAGCTGTGAGAGCATTCTGCCTTAACACATCTAGCCAATAGGAAAGCAGGCACGCGAGCACCGCAAGGCGCATTTTCGTCTGTGAACTGTCCGGGGACAGGAGACATTTTATGTTTCTATGGCGTTTTTGCAGCTGAAACGAGGGAATACGAACAAGTTCGAGAAGGCTACAAAGTCCGGATCGGTCGGTGGTAGGACTTGACGTGACTGGAGGGAGGACAGGATCGAGGTCGGTGAGCATTTGTAAACAAAAGTGACAGACAGAACTTGACCTGGTAGATGCATCGTCGATAGATGCATAATAAGTGCACCTAACAAATGCATATGGCAGGAGCATAACGGATGGGGGACATATTTGGATTAGACTCATGGTCCATCTGTTGTTCCGTCCCCGGCCGCGCCTTCCGCCAAACGTGGTTGTTCCCGCCTCGCACGTGAGATGCACGACAATGGATCAAAGGTGCAGAAGCGTTCTTTCCGAATATGGATAGACTCCATCATGTGCAGTTCTTGCCTCTTGCCTCTTGCCTCTGCAGAACACAGAACGCAGAACGTCGTATGCAGAGCTTCAGTGTGAATGTTTGTGCATCTGCATGTACGGAGTACATTTGACGTCGTAAACACAACGAGGCCAGGCCCAAAGCGGTTCGGTGCGCCAGACAAGGCCAGCAATGCTTGACGGTGAGTGAAACCCAGCCGGACGCGTTCTACCGGCGGTGAGATACTGAGGAGGTGTCGATGCACACTCAGCAAAACAAGATGCAGACTCAGAACTCAGTTTTGACAGATCATGAAAGTCGTTATGTTCATGTCTGGCTGCATCTTGTCTGCATCCGTCTTCTTTCGGATCTCTTTCGGTCTTCATCTGGCGCCGTGCTGTCTCATTTGATTTTCCATTTCGACGCCTCGTTCTCTCCCTGCATTTCCTCCTTGGTCGCTCGGCATCTTTTGTTTCCTTCCGTGGCCCTGTCTTATCCTGAATTGTCCTTCGATCCGAATTGCACGCTTGCACGCTTACACACTTGCACGCCCGTCACATCTTGGATGACACGATTTGGGCTCTTTGGGTTATGGGGCCGCGCCAGACACCCACGCTCAAGTAGAAAAAGCGACCCCTCGAGAGATGAAGACTAGAAAGACACGAACGATGCGCTACAAACAAAAGAAGCTCCATCCAAAAACACGAGCAAAAACGCGGATAACAAGGCAAAGCGGGCCGCGACAATTCGAGTTATCTCGAGTTTAATAGAGTCTAATATCCAGCAACATCTCCGTCGACAGCTGGTGCCATTCGGAATTGCACAATGAACGCCAGTGTCTTGGCCGTCAGATATTGGTGATGGAGATAACGCCTTTTGCAGAGACAGTGCGTCGTATGAAAGAAATAGCGTGCAAGGCGCGCTTTTCTTTCTTGTTGTGCGGCAGCTGGCCGAGGCAGAGGCAGAGGCAGAGGCAGATGAGAAGGAATCCGTTGCAATACGCAGCGTCACATCGCCAAGAGAGCCGACCAACAAGCCCGTCAGCTATTTCCTATCCTATTTCCTCTTTTTGCTCCTTTTTCCCTTTCATTTTCTTTGATTCTTCAAGCGCCCGTTGACAAGAAAAGGAGACGAAGTTACCCGAAAACGCACCAACGACATGCACCAACAGAACGACTAGCAAAATCACCAACGGATGCGCCAAAAATATGCGAAATGGCAAATGCAATGTGCCAAAAACTATGTGCCAGAAAAGCAACAGTGCCAGCGGGTAGTCCGCGTTGCCCCTAGAACGACGATTGGCCCACGCCATTTGCCATATGTTGGCATATGGTCTCTGGATTTTCTAGCAGAGTTCAGGGACCTTCACGCCACGCGGGATTCTCTAGATACTCAGTGATTACCAGTAGAGGCACGAGACTTAAGATAGAGTCTCGAGAGGTCGAAAGAACTGAAATACTCGAAAGATACAGGCCGAGCAAAAGTCCCAAAATCAGGGCCGAGACAGACCACTTCATCCCGCGTCGGCTCTCACGATAGTTGTACTTTGTCTTCGTGTTGCAGGAGATATCTCACGCCGCCGCCCACTCCTCCCACGCCGCCTCTCACCATCCGTTGCCTCGTGTGACCTTCACCGTTCGCCTCCCACCCCTCCTCACCAGACAAATCTGCTCAGCGCCATGCTGCATCACCATCTCCAGCTAGCTTGTTCGCTGTCTGCATGTCTCTCTGTCTCTCCCTCTCTTCTTGAGACTCTCCCCACTCCACCTTGAGGACTTGCTCCTCTTTGGACTCCTTGAATTCTTTGAACTTGACCGTCTTGAACTTCTCCTCTTCTTTGCCCAGACAACTCTCCTCCAACGAAATGGAAGAAGACGAAAAAGTCCTTTCATTCCTTTCTTCTTCTGCTCTCGTCTCCTCACACCTTGAACCACTTCTGAACCACTATGAACCACTTGAAGCCACTTGTAACCACTTTGAACCGCCCGGGGCCACGCAAGGACAGGACCCTGTCCCAAAACCATCCTAGCCCCAAAATAAAACCACGCTTCCTGCACCCTAGTCCACCCAAGTATTGGATTCGCTCCGTGCGCTATTGGGCCCTAGGCTGGGGTTTGCAGGCCGTGCGTGTCGTTCCTCCCCCGGCTAGTGGCGCCAAACTGCTTGTCTGCGTGCTAAAAACGTCTTTGACTCGGTCGTGGTGTCGAGGTGGTGTCGCGCTCTTCCTTTTGGTGCATCTTTTTTAGTATCTTTTTCAGCACTTTTACGTTCTGCAGCCTTTTCTCGGCCTCTGATTGTTGGCCCTTCCCCCAACACCATCGTTTTTTGCTTTTCAAGCTATGCAAGGGAGGTGAGGAGCCCATCTTACGCAACCGTTCCGTTGCAAAATAACGAAAACAAGGGTGGGTCCTTGTTGCTGCATGTTTTCTGGCGTTTCTTTCTTTCGCGTCGATGCACCTTCGTATGGGGGGGATGGAATCTTTTATGGGGTCCCTTTTTTGGGCTCCTTGTTTGTTTCTTGATGTTTCTTGTCGAGACTTGCAAATTGTTGGATCTTGCGCATCTCGTTGTATTTTGAACGAGTTAATCTGGCTTTGGTTTTGATTTCGAAGCAACCATTCTGCCATTGTGTACCGATTTCCAGTGTGGCTGCATGTCCAGTGCATGCTGTCTGATATCTTCTCGGGGGCAACATCTGCACCTCGTAAGATGCTTGTTCTTGTTTGGCCTCGTCTGTGTTCATGTATGCCCAAAGATGGAGAACGAGGGAATTGAAAGACAAGAAACAGCCGACTGCCACCGAGCCATCTTGGCGAGGTTCTGTCCGTGATGGAGGGTGGCTCTCAGTCGTTCCTTCCGCCCAACCCAACCTGTTTGCATATCATCCCATCGCGCCTTCCAAGTCCCAAGCAGCCGGGTATCTCTTGTCTTGTTTGGTTTCGTTCTTGCCAATTTTCGCCTTTCTCGACTCGTAGCTGCCCGTTTTGATTGCAGCTTCTGATTCTGGGCAGGTGCGACTTGCATATATCTCGCTCCTTCTCCAAGATCCATTTCCTTTCACATATCTTTGTTGTTGTTTCCCCTTCCTCCCCCTTTTCCATCTCTTCGTTCTCCTTTCTCAATTCTTCGTCTCCAACATCTCGACAATTTGACACTGTCTTTTGTCGACACCCTCACCGTCCCGTCTCCCGCCAGCCTTTCCCATTCTGCTCATTCTCACACCTTTTTCTCACGCGGTCTCTTTGTCTCTTCTCCGCGGCAGCCACAATATCACACCTCTCGTCTATTGTCACGAACCATGCAGCCGACCTTCAGCTACGTCTAGTAGCCCTTCCTTCGTGTCTTCGTCTTTTCTGTCAAAGCTCTTGTCGCTCTTGTTTTGCTTTTAGATCATCTGGTCTCTCTCCCTTTCTTCCCTTCTTCCCCTTCTTCCCCATCTCATCGAACGCCTCCATCTCCTCAACGATCCAATCGTCGTGCCCACGCGACCCCGTCTAAGCTTCACACGACTGTCCGTCCGCTCCTTATGGTCCTTTTTGGCTTCTGTGGCGGTCTGCAGTCTTATCCCTTTCGGTCGTGTTGACTGTCTCGTTTGTCCCTTTTCACACAAGCGCCGCCTTGCGTTCAGGTTGCCAATTTGACAATTTGAACTTTGACGTCGTGCCGAGAAAAAAGCAAAGTCCCCTTTGGCCCCCTCCAATACATCCCAAAAAGCCAAAACAGAGCCAATACACTCCTCCCCAACCCAATCATCCCCCAAACCACTCCCCCCCTCAACTTGCGAAAAAGGGTCTTGTTTGGCCTGGCCCGGTCTAGCCCTTTCGACAAAACGCCCAGCTGCTCTTAAATCCATTTTCGAGCCAAAGAAAGGAGACAGCGCGCCAAAACGAAAAGGAAGCGACGCAGACGCTCGACTTTGACGAACAAATAATAAAGAGGAGAGAGTTTGCACCTCCTTGTCACTTTTGACTTTCGTCGTCGTCGTCTTTTTGTTGTTTTTGCAACGTCGGAAAGAAATATAGATAGTGGACACCCGCTTTTCTGTTTTTCTGTCTTTTTGTTCATTATTCTTTTATTCGTTTATTCTTTTTATTTCTTTTATTCTTTTATTCTTTCGGCTGTTCCCACTCCCCATTGTCGCCTCCCGCCATGCTGTCCGTCGTTCATCGTCCAGCAAACCTAGCCTTTGGGCTCTCAACGAATGAGATCGACGTGTCGCACCACATGGCGGCCATCATGGAGGTTGATCTGAGAGCCTGTCAACCCAACACGCTGGTTGACAGGATCAACGCCGTACCAGCTTTCAAGACAAGTGCTGGTGAGTTTCTTCTTTTTTTGCGCTTTTCATTCCCCTTTTTGAGATTTTTCTCGTCGTGCTTTTATTCTATTTTTCACTTTCCCTGTCGTTCTTCGCGCTTCTGTCGCGTGTCCTCCCGCCCGTTTTCTGCAAATCCGCTCCGCCTCTGGATCTGGAACCTTTCGAACGTCGAGTTCAGATTGGATACTTGCCCCCATTGTCCTGCAGAGAAATTGTCATCCCATGCAAGAAAGGCTGTACCTGCCTCGGTCAGTAAACTGGGACTCCGAATCAATTGGCGGCTTTTGCAGACAATAAAAGGGCTTCCGTGTCTTCCTCTCTTCTCCTGTTTGAAGCTTGGCTTTCCTCTTTCATACATTCTTTATTCCTTGCTCTTTTCCCCTCGAAGCTCTCCTTTGCCTCCCAAGACGAAGACCAACTCTAACATCAGACCAGCGTTCTTCTCATTTCTGCGGGCCAACCTCGTTCTCCCTCATTCCGAGATGTCTTCCAACGCCAACACCCCGGTGATGGGGCCTGTCTCCCACACCAGCAAGGGCAGCTCCACGACAACCACAACCACCGCCAAGCCCGCATCCAGCGGTGCTGCAGTCAGCCTGGACGATATTCCCCCACTGACGCTGGGCGTCATGTCTGAGCGCGCCGACAAAGTGGACGCTCTGCAGCTCGTCGCCGACAGCATTGCGCAGCAGCGCCAGACTGCGTCGCGCAGCATGGTTTTCCACCCACTTAATCTGGCCGGTCTGAGTGCCGCTCTCGGCGTTGCCTACAAGCTGAACCCGCGCCCCGATCTGGGCATGACGATGACCCTCCTCTCCGGTGTCATTATGACGTACCTTTTGAGCATTCGCTACTTCAGCGCCCAGTACATCCCCATGGCCGAGGAGCTGAAGTGGGACTGGATTATCCCAAAGAACGACGACGGCGAGGTCGAGCCGGATGCAGAGGAGGATACTGTCATTGGCGCGCGGTATGGTCAGGAGATGATCGGTGCGCTCGTTCTGCGGCTGGTTCCGCCGCCAGCAGCCGATGGAACTGTTGCCGCATCTGCACCGCGCAAGAAGACCAGCAGCAGAGCTTCACTCGCGGCCAGAAACAGCCAGCTCAAGGGCGGCCATGGTGTTGTGCGCGCCTGGACGACCCGCCTTCGCTACCGCCGTCGCGGCATCGGCGGCGATCTGCTACAGGAGGCCATCCAGGTGACGCGCGAGCGCTGCGGCAAGGACGCCAACGTTGTCTTTGCTGAGAACCACGCAAACAGCGTCATGGTGGTGCCCGAGATGTACAACGAGCCCTTCCGCAAGGCTGAGCGGTGGGCGGTTGGTGCGCTCGAGAAGGCTTTGGCCAACCCGGAGCCCGTCCGGAAGCAGTAAACAGGCGGTGGCTTGTTGAACCGGAGATTCGGGTTCGAATGTCCAACGAGCGTCGCAAAGCGCTCACAACACAAACACAATACCCCCCAAAAACCACACAAAAAAGCGACGATTTGTACGAACGAGCCAGCGGATGAGCTCGCGGTGAAGCGCTGTGCCCAAAGAAGCAAATGGTCACGCGCTCAAATATTTTCCCCGATTTTTGACTTTTTTTCTGCCGTCAAAAAAGCTCCCTTCTTTTTTTTCATTATTTCATTATTTAATAACACAGATACCCCATACTCTATTTATTCTATATTTTTGCATATCTTTATTTCTGTTTCTTATATTTATCTTATATACCATATATAGCTATACCCTTCACCGCTTAATGAAAAGTTATCAGTACCAACCTATCATTTCCATGCCGTACCTTGCCTTTAATGCGTATTGTGTGTTCTGTGATCTGTGCCTACGTCACCGAAGACAACATGCAAGGGGTTGCTTTCAGATCAGACTACATAACCAAAGTTTAAATCTGCATCCCCTTAGGAGACCGGTCTCAATCTGGCCCGGTTTCTCCCCTCTTTTCCCCTCTTCATACTAACAGTAAGATACATGCAGATTTGGTCCGGAGGGGACTCGTAGGGGACAGCCACTACACAAGGACCTGTATACGAAGCACAAATAAACAGGGTGTCTCTTCACATGTCCCTTCCCCTATTATTCTCCGGTAGGTAGAGTTGTGCGACTTTAGAGTGCCAACTGTGTAACGAGGCGTGATGTCTGTGTCGCGTGGTGGGTGGTGTGGTATGTGGTGTGTGCTGAGATGTACTATGGAAAGTGGCGCGTTGTACATGAGAGCGTGGTGGCAGATGTTTGGTCATATGGTAATGTTGAGTGAGAGACCTTCTAAGCACGAGTGAGAGAGTGAAGCACATGATAATAGACATTCGATGATGAGAATGAGGGTGCGATATTAGAGATGAGAATTTGGTAGTTTGGGGTGTGAATGAATATGCGAATGTGCAGGGAATAAATGACATGAGACTAGAAAACCCGAATAATATAACTGGAATATAACGACCGACCACAGAGATGGGGTAAACATGAGAACATGAACACAAAAAATGAAATATTAGGGTGTCAAAAGAAACAGTAAGACGGAAAATAAGACGGCAAATAAGACGGAAAGACAGAGCACAAGGACCGCCCACCTACGAGATAAAGGTGGCCTCGGCAAAGAGCAGGCCGGGCTCGGTGACCTCGGCGGCGTCGCCCTTCTTGAGCTTGAGGGCCAGCTTGGTCTGGCGCGGGTAGTACTGGTAGATAAAGGGCTTGGTGCCGGCGACGCTGCCGGCAATCTTCTTGACAAAGCCGGGCACCTCGGCCATGACGTCTATCCGGTCGAGGCGGTCCTCGAGGCCGCCCTCGAGCACGGCCTCGACCTTGCTGCCGTCCTTGCCCGTGCCGGCCCAGGTGTACTTGACCTGGGTGGGCTCGGGCCAGTCGTTTTCCGAGTCCTCCTTGGTGGCGACGTGCGTGGCGGTCTCGTCGGTGCCGGCAAACAAAATCTCGCCGTCGCGGGCAATGCCGCCGACCGTCACAACGGTCGAGCCGTACGAGGGCGGCGTGATGAACTGCATGAGGACGGCCGAGTGCTCGGGGCCCTGGAAGTTGGCAAAGTTCCAGCGGGCGGCCAGGTGGTGGGGCTTCATGCCCTGGAGAGCGTGAATAAAAAGGGCGCGGCCGCCGGCAAAGTCAATGGGGCCATCCTCCTTGGTGGTGACAGTGCCCGAGGCGACGCAGCGGGGCCAGAAGACGTGGCGCATGGAGCCCCAGGGGTTGGACAGGTCGGTGCCGAACAGCGTCTTGCCGGTCTTGCCGACCTGGAAGCCGGGCGCGGTGCGCTTGATGACGAGGTTGACGACGGCGCGGTCGTCGTTGTGGGACTTGATAGAGTAGGAGGTGCCGTCCTCGGACAGCTCGACGGCGCAGTCGGCGGCGTAGAACGAGTTCATGTCCTCGCTGAACTCGTGGTTCTTGAGGGGTGTGGAGCTCCACAGGGCCTCCTTCTTGGGGTCGTTGACGTAGAAGATCTTGGTGTTGAACTGGCACGTGGTGCGGATGCCACTGGAGGAGTTAGTAAACTAAACGAAATCAGATAAATGATAAATAACGATCCACCCCTGGGGCCACATACGCCACGTTGTTGTAGATGACCTGGACAAAGATGGCCGGGCCGTTGTCCGAGGTGATGTAGAAGACCTGGGTCTCGACGCAGGTGCTCTCCATGGCGGTCCACTTGAGGTCAGCGGCGGTCGTCTCGGTGTAGGGCGTCTCCTTGGCCTCCTCGGCGACGGAGCGGATGGCCGACGGGCCATACTCGGGCTCCTGAGTGCCGGCCACATTGGCGAGGCTGAGGGAAAGTGTTAGCTGGTGCATGGGCTGTCAAGAAGACATGGGATGGAAGACAAACGTCTGCTGGGCCCATTTGAACATGGTGGGCGGTTGTGGAGAAGACGGAGGGATGGAAGGGGAGGTTTGTTGTTTTGCAGATTTCTCGAAGTCTCGATTCTTAGAAAGAGATAGCTCTGGTGCCTTGTTATCGCGCAGGGGCGGGCACTTGGCAAAAGAGAGGGAATGTCGGACGAAAAGAGTATGACGATAGCAAAGGCGAATGGCGGACAGGCGGCTCTGTGGCTTTGGTGGGATGTCGAGGTTGAAAGTACGACGGAGGTTGGGACTTGTGAAAGGAAAAGGTTAAAAGTTTGGGACTTTTTCTTCACCGCCAAAAGTTGCAAACCGATAATAATATTAACACAAGAGTATGCAGTATTTTGTCAAGGGAGGAAGGAGGGGACCGTCGAGTGGTCTGCTTGTCGTGGGCAGGAGCGAGGAGCGACGAGCGAAAAAGTGAAAGAGGGAAAGCTCAGTCAGAGACGCTGGGCTCTCAAGTCTGAGTCTGGCAGTGCTTTTGGGATAGCGCCCGCCGAAGCTCCATATAAAATCAGTGATCGCAGAGGAAGGAGCAAATAAGGCCGCGGGACGTCACGGTCTGGTGGATTCTGTTATTCTTTTGTGGTTCTCTGCTCTGGTGATTTGCAATTTTCGGGTGGCTCTTTCCACTGCACAGTACGTAACTGCCGTTGCTGCCGTTGCTGCCGTTGTTTCCTTCCCTTTCTTTTCTGTATTATTCTTGCTTCTATTCCTGCTTTTTCGTTTCCTTCGTTCTTTCCCTTCCAATCCGCAGCTAGGCCCTGGGAAGGCACGAAGTACCTGACCTGGCGGGGCAGGTGCGCTGTCATGTCATAGAAACAAAGTTTGCCCCTCCAGACAGCTGGCCTGGCAAGGGAGGCAGGAGGGGCGCTACAGCGGTCGAGATTGGCTCTGAAGTGGCCTGTCTCACTTACATTCTTATTCCACACAGCACCCACAAATGCGCTAATACTGCCCCTGCTTAGCGCTCGACGGCGTCCATCCCTGCTGCAGAGGCCGCACTCCAGTGACAGGTGAGGTCTTCTAAGCTCTAAGAAACTGCTGTATTGCACCCCGCTTCGGCTCTGTTGGCGTGTGGATTACTCGGTGCACCCACTGTAATGCACGTGACTAGCTAGCGCAGACGTAAACTGCTAGCGTTCTTAGCTCTTTCGTCTGGTAATGGCTGGTGCTGTGGCTGAAGCTTTTTTTTCTGCATTGGATTTTCGCTCTCGACATCGCGCGACAAAACATCACGACATTGACGATTGACGATCAACGAACACGACAGCCCTCCGCCGCGACCCTCCTACCTGTCAATTCTCTTCCTCACAACACAAACACCCATAGCCCAACATGTCAAAACGCGTTGCTGCCCCCGTCGACCAGATGGTCAAGCTGATTGTCGGCGCCGGCCAGGCCAGTCCCAGTCCGCCCGTCGGTCCCGCCCTCGGTTCCAAGGGTATCAAGTCCATGGACTTTTGCAAAGTACGTTGGGTCTTTCTTTCCTCGCTGTGCTCGAGGCTTCGTGTCCTCGCTTCGCTCGCTTTTGTCCTCGCCTCGCTCGAATGGATGCTAACCCCACAAACAGGAATTCAACGCTCGCACCGCCCACTTGACCCCCGGAACGCCATTGCCCGTCCGCGTCATGGTCCGCCCCGACCGCTCGTTCTACTTTGACGTCCGCACCCCCCAAACCTCGTGGCTCCTCCTCAACACCGCCGAAGTCCCCGAGGGCAAGGGCGGCAAGCGCCGCGGCGCACAATTGCCCGGCAAGGAGACCGTCGGCACCGTCAGCCTCAAGCACGTCTTTGAGATTGCCAAGATCAAGCAGAGCGAGCCGCGGCTGTCGGGCCTCTCCCTGGAAAGCCTGTGCCGGTCCATCATCTACCAGTGCAAGTCCATGGGCGTTGCCGTTGTGGCGTAAACTGGCCCTTTTTTCTCTTGATACTCCTTTTTCTCTTTTCTTTCAACTTCCACACGATCTCCCCTTACGATTCTCTGTACATTTTGGACTGGACATGGCTGTACGATACCTTTTCTCTGGCAATGTGTGGTGTAGGATATAGGGCACACACAAAGGCACAAAAGCATCTTCCGTTGTACTTTTGCAACATTTATGAGCGAGCATATAAATAAACACATAAATCAACATATAACGATATAGACTTGCTGCGCAGTTTAAATGTGATACACTTTATTTTATTTATATTTTTGAAACAAGACGGTAGTGAAGTTCGTTTATTTATAAAATAAATTGAAGAAAAAGAATGGGATGAAATGCTGCAAATTATATCGCAGATAATATTACATCCACATCCACTCAAAATTACAGAAGAAATCCCAAGTAATATACGATACCACGATAATTCGATCCATAAACATTTTATCAATTCTAAACTTCATTTTCAACCAAATGTGGTCATAAAATCGACCAAAAATACCACCAAAACGCCCATTGAAATTGCTGACGCCAGCACCCAACGGCTAACACGAGCTTGTTCCACTTCAGCCTTGCCAACATCAGTCAGGAACCGATTCGAAAAAAGTGCAACAACACAATTCTTGTCCTGACCCTTTTTTCTCCAAATTCTTTCCAATTCCAAAGCCTTGCATACTCTACCGAGATAAGGTCATAGAAAGAGAGAGGCTCAAGTGTGGCTTGCCATTGCCGATTTGGAAGGATTCGACCGTTCCTTCCTTCTAGGCCTCCAGGCTCTCCCACTGTTGACGCCGCCAGATCCGCCCCGCTTTTTTATCATCCTCCGTCAAAGAGAAAGAGTATCATCAGTCTCCTTCTGTATTTGCGGATTGCGGTCCAGACATTTCCCCTCTCTCGATTTCTCAGTGAAACAACAACGGCAGCGATAGCGACTCCCGTCCGTCTCCATACCGAACCTCTGTCATCTCCATACACACCCGACAACAGACAACAGCACCACGCCATCGCGCACCCTCTCCCCGCCCACGGCCAGCCATGGCTTCTCTCATGGAAAGCGGACCGTCGCCGGCGATTGATCCGGCCCAGTCTCAGTCTCAGTCTCAGATGGCGGGCGCTACATCTGCTACCGATATAGCATCCGGCAGCAGGTCGACCGGCCGTGCTGGCTCCGGGGCCGGCACAGGCAAGGCCGCCAAGGGCGCTTCGGCGACCAACAAGCCCGTCAAGGCGTCCAAGACAAAGACGCCCAATGGCACAAACAGCGATCATCGAAAAGAGCAGAACCGCATTGCCTCGCGGAATTATCGTGGGTCACCCACCACCCTACTTTATGCATATTATCTCCCGTGAATCTTTTGCTGACGCCACCAGGGGAAAAACGAAAGCACAAGCTGGCGCTTTTGCAGCAGATTCTCCACGAGCCGTCGGCCAGCGAAAGCAATTCGACGACACAGAGCACTTCTGCGTCGAATGCCGCAGCTGTGCCGTCACACGTCACTGACCCGTCCTCGTTTGGCTCGATCCCTCTGGCGGCCACGCTGGACAACAGTCTTGCCGATGTTTTGCCAGACTTTCAGCCCATCCTGTCCGGGTTAATAGCGGCCAATATGCTGGCACCATCTTCGACAGATTCAACTTCGGCGTCAGCATCAGCAACTTCGACAGCAGGACCCACCTCAAACTCGACAGCAACAACCACCGACGCACCCCTAGACGAGTTTGCAGCGTGGGCCGCGTCGAATCTGCCCGCGGCCGTGGCCGCCAATTCGCCCCGCAACAAATCGTCTGGATCGCCGTCAGCAGGCACTTCGACATCGGCGTCTATAACAGGCCCATCGCTGTCCTCTACGACCACGGCAGAAACGCTCCTCGACATGCCCATGCTGCAGCCGTGGCTGATTCCCTTTTCGAGCGACCAAGAGTCGTCCTTTACGCCCTTTCTCGCACACTCTTCTCTCAACGGCAACAACGCCGTGACGTCGTCCTCGTTCTCGACAGTCTCGACAACGGCACCGTCGACAACAGCCACGTCCGCACCGGATTCAGGCCCCGGCGTGACCGAGACTGTCGACATTGACGAGTCGTTTGACCCGGCCATTGACGTCGACCAGTTTATGAGTGGTTCCGACAATAATCACAGCACAAACAACGGCAACTACTCGGACCTGCTATTGAGACCCGACTTTTCCACCTCCTACTACGCCACCAGCAACTACCAGGCCCTGCAGGGCACCTTTGTCTCCTCGACGCCCGCAGAAATCGCAGCGGCAGCCGCGGCGGCGGCCATCACATCTTCAATACCACTTCCTTTCTCTGCTGCGACCCCGAGCAGCCGCCAAGAGCCAGTACGGCCGGGCAACACGACGACACTTCCCTCTCGACCCTCTCCTCTCCTGTACGCACAAACGCTTGCCTCCCCCAGCAATTCAAACTCAAACTCGCCCGCGCCACCACCAAACTTCTTGCCTTACACAATGGGCACACCAAAAGCGACGGCTTCGTCATCGTCACCAGCAGGGAACAATGAACCCTCGCGGCGGACGCGCAAGAAGAACAAGCCCGTCGTCCGCGCCATGCTGCAGTATGTCCAGACGCTGTCTCCGCACCAAAAACGGCTGATCCTGCAGGCACTCTTGGACGGCGAGGGCGGAGACGAGGAAGGCGACAACAACAACAACCCCGAAGGAATGGACGAAGATGACGACGACCGCGTCGAAGAGATTGGCAACGGCGACGACAATGACAGCGACGGCACCATGGGCAAGGAGAGCAAAGAGGCGGCAAAAAAGTCGGCCTTTATCTCCCGCCGCGAAGACCGACGCCGCCAGGTCGTTGCGCGCTGGAACAGTGGCAGGTTCGCTGGTGAGGGCGGGTCCTTTTCGTCTTCCTCGTCGGCATCATCAACCTCCTCACCGGCTTCGGGCGCTTCCAGCATAGACGCGACCAACTTTGCCAACATGGCCCTGAGCGGCTTCGACGGTCCCAACGGCCTCACCGGTCCCATCCACCACGGCCAGCCGCCCAGCGGCATTTACGGCGCCAATTTCGGTGCAGACCCGGGCGCCCGCCCCTACTTCCCCGTCCCGCTCATGGTCATGAACCTGCAGTGCCGCCGCATGGGCTTCCGCGCCGCCGTCATGCAGAACTGCCTGGCCTGCGGCCTCACCAACCCGGACCTCATGTTTGACGAGTCCGCCTGCTACGACGAGGACCTGGAGCCCGGCAGCCCCTTTGCGCTCAATGCCGACGAGGCCAAGGCGGTCGTTTTGCAGGGCGCCGGGCGGATTGCGGCTGTTGTCGCCGCCGTGCGCCAGAGCCTTGCTCGCAGCGGCAAGACCCCGCCGCGCGACCTGCAGCCCGTCGACGCCCAGATCCTCGTGGCCCACCACCCCTACATTGACGTCATCCCGTTCCGCGGGTTCCGGGCGCGGGCGCTGGCGCTGCTGGCCGAGATGGAGGCGGCGGAAGAAGTAGCAGCGGCCGTGGCAGCCAAGAACAATGCCGACGGGACGGGGACACCTCCCGGAGGCCCGGGCGGCATCGAGACGCCGTGTCTGCTGGACGAGGACGAGCTGTGCTACGACATGAACGTAGCCGAGGGCCTGGTGTGCTGGGGTTCGCAGATGGGCAACGGCGGCGCGGGGCTGTCGTCCCAAGCAAAGCGCGACAGCGACTCGGCCCGCGACATGCGCGCGTGTCTGCCGTGGGACATGCGCAGCTGGGAGCCGCAGGTGTGGTTTTTGAAGAAATACTGGTTCCTGGTGGGCGGCTGGGACGACGACATGTGGCGCAACTGCCGCTGGTGGCACAGCATGCGCGGCGACGAGCTGGACTATTCGGTGTATGCATCGCCGGGGTATTAGAGGGGGGATGGGAAACAAGGAAATAACGAAAGGAGAGAAGGACGGGAAGAAACGATATTAACGTATATATGATGTAATCTATGATGACCCAGGGATGAGTGTTTTGTCTATCCTCTCCTCTTATTTGACAACCTTTCTTCCTAATCTGATGATGCTATATGTAATGCCTGTCGTGACTCGTAAATTCGTTACTTGCGTAGTCTCTCTATTCCTCATCGAGGTCTCGTTGCATCTCGAGTTCTGTGCTGTTAGTGAAGAATAATAATATGAAGAGGAGACAGGGTGGACTTACGCCATATTCGGTTGGCAGACTCCGTGATAATGTGTGCCTTTTCAAGCAGCTTTTCTTTGAATTTAACTTCGTTGCGGTCGTCGCCAAAGCGCACTTTGCTTGCCTGGGCCTGGAGCAAGACTGGCAGCAGTTCCTGTGGATCGGCATTGGCCACTGCGGCCACCGTCTTGAACCCGTTCTCCCAGAAGACGCGGCTGTGTTGTTAGTAGGTGATTTTTGATAGAATACCACTGAGGCTTTAACTCACGCTGTTCGACTCTTGACAAAAGCAATGCGGGCGAGAGCTAGCAGATCTGCCTTGGCGCCGGCCTTGAGCCGGTCGACAAAGTGCTCCAATACAGAGGCCATAGCACTGTGGCCACGTTAGCATGGTGATAATGTCAAAATATGAAGAGAGAATCGACAGAGGACAACTCACCCCCACCCCATGTGCTCGCAGAACTTGATCATGCCGGCGGCAAAGCCTTCGCAGGTCTGCGCCAGCGTCTGGACGGCACCCCGCGGCGTGTCGTACTTTTGCGCCACGCGGTGCACGGGCATCTCGTTGCAGAGGTCGCGCAGCTGCAGCGCCAGGTAGAACCGCCGGTAGATGCGCGCCGTGTCCCGCTCGGCGGCCGTCGTCTCCTTGAGCGTTCCGCCGTGCTGCATCTTGCTGATGACGCTGGGTTTGAGGCCTAGGAAACGTAATACCCTCAACCCGCTCTCGTCAAGACCCTCCATCTCTTCCCAGAACCGCCGCCAGTCGACGCTTGCACCGCCAGCATCATGGACAGGGGTAAACGTGTATAGGACGTGCATCTCGCCGTCGAGGACAAACGCCTGGAGGGCGCGCTGCAGCTCGCCATGAATGAAAACGGCATCCGACGGGTCGAGGGCCGAGGCCACAACGGCCTTGCCGAGGCGCGTTGGCTGGAAATTGTCAAACTCGTCAATCTCGACGAAGCCGGTCGTCTGTAATGCCTCGAGGCTCGACTCGACGTCTTGCTGGAGGCTGGGAGGAAGCTCTCGTTCTTCAGCCTCACAGATGTCGCTGTATTCGCCAGTTTCGCCGACCAATGCATGGAAGAGCATCGTCTTCCGGACATACGCCTCCAGGGATTCACGACTCGTGGCCAGCCGCACTCCAATCACCTCGAGGAGTGCCCTTTGCAGGCGCCGCTTGTTCGTCTTTGTGCTCTCTGCTGCCGACTCCTCCTTCTTCAGCTTCTTGTTCGCCGGATCGTCAGCCTCAACGTCATTGCCGGCGAGACAGCTCGACACGTGCGGCAGCTCAGCGTGCATCAGATCCACTACGTCGTCCACATCAGTACTTCGGCAGCATAAGTATGTCTCGCCCAGCTCATCCTTGCCCTTTCGGCCTGCACGACCGCGCATCTGCCGCAGCATGGCCGGGCCGACCAGCTCGCGGCCCATGCGTGCATTGTGCAGAATGACGCGACGCGCCGGCAGGTTGATGCCGGCAGCGAGACCGCATGTGGCCACAATGACTTTGAGCACGCCCGTATCGTAGGCGTGGGCGACGAGATCGCGTTCTTCGGTCGTCATGCCGGCGTGGTGGAAGCCGACGCCCGCAAGAATCGTCTGACTGAGGTTGTTGTCGACACCACCGCTGGCTGTGACGGCCTGCAGTTCTCCCAGTAGATCAAGGCGGGCGCCCCAGACGTCGGGGCCCAGCTCGCCTGGCGTCGCCGGCAAGACTCGACTGATAAGGAGGGCGTCCGACTCGGAAGCAGCACGGCTGCTGGCAAAGATGAGCGCCCCGTATCCGGCACGGGCAGTCTCGTTGGCGAGAGCGACAACCGCATTGGTGACGGGGTCTTGTAGCTGCTTGTGCTCGTGGGGTAAGATCCTTCTCAGCGGGTTTGTCAAGGGCAGCTTTATGTCCTTTACCTCTTGTGATGCACTGAAGCTTCCGCCACCATTGACGGCTTGGGCCATTGTCGCTTCAGCCGAGTAGATGCTGCCGTCGTAAACCAGGTGTTCCTCGATGGGGATGGGCCGGTAGTGTGTCTGGTACGAAAAGGCCCCAAGCCACTGGGCAAGCAATTCGATGTTCTGATAAACGTTAGTGAGGTACAAGTTTAAATCACAGGAGCTGGGTTGCTCACATTCAACGTAGCACTCATGCCGACGATTTGGACATGGTGCTCCAGACACAGCAACTTTGTCGCCAGCAGCTCGAGCAGGTATCCGCGGTGGGCGTCGTCGATCATGTGTAGCTCGTCGAGCACGACGACTTTGAGGTCGCCGATCGTGCACTCGTCAATGGCCGTGTTGATCAGCGCGTTGGCCTTTTCGATCGTCGCGACGCCGATATCAAAGTCGGCCCATGTGGCACGGATCTTGGCTCCGCCAAAGAACCCGACGACCCTCAGATGGTCGCCCTGGAAGTTCACCTTGTCGACCACCCGTCGCAGCCACCGCACCTTTTCTTGCACGAGAGCCACAAACGGGAGGACCAGCAGCGCCTTGGGACGATTGCCCCATCGTGGACCTCTGGCAGGTATTTGTGTTGATGTCAACAAAGACTGAGATTGAGATGCGCTCGCCTCTGCACCATCGACCGACGTCAAGACTCGGCGCAGCATCAGCACGTCCGCCACGAGAGACTTGCCGCCGCCAGTGGGAGCTGCATAGACAAGACTCTTTGAGCCGTCGAGCAGCTCGCTTTGGCCCGGTGTACCAGCGCTGCCGCCCAGCAAACACTGCTTCTGCCACGGGTAGATGGACCGGATGCCCATGCTGGCCAGATTGGAGACGACCCGGCCCGGCAGACCGTAGCAGGGGTGTGTGAGCGAGAGCATCGGGTCACGAGCCACAGTCGGTGTGGCGCTCAGTACACGACGCTGCGAGTATTCCGTCGTCCCCTGAGGCAGCCATGAAGGTGCAGGCTCTCCTGCAGACGTTGCTGAAGGCTTTGCAAACGAGTCCGTGCTGGCATCAACAATTGGGCTGGCCGTCAGGCGAGACGGCATCATTGGGATGGATGTCGCCGGACGTTTCTTGGCCGCTGGTTGCTGACTCTGTGATTGCTGTTGAGGCTGCCGACTCTCCTGATGTGATGGCGGCACTCGTGGAGGAGGCATGGCCATGGACGCAGGACGGCTGACCATCATGCTGCTGCCATGACTGGCATTGCTCGAGTTCAGCTCGTCATCTCGGCGTCGTTTGAGGCCAGTTGAAAAAGTTGTTGCGGCCGAGGCCGTTGTGAACGTTGTGCCGTAAGATGACGTCTGCTGCCGTCGGACGGCCTGTTCTGACGTCTGATGCCATACTCCGTTGTGGTTGCCCGCCATGGGAATGGCCGGGCATGGCTGGGTAAAGAAGGGGCCAGAGAAGGAAAACAGAGAGAAAAAAGAAACAAAACAACAAAAATAGACAGGACAAAGTGAGGCAAATACCACTATCCGGTGATGCGTGGGATGCCGAAAAGGAACCGGGTATCAAGCAGTTGGTTCAAGATGCCAACTGCACAGCAAAACAAACAATGTCGGATCCGGATCGCGAATGGTCAATCTTCCAAGAATTGTTTCGTTTCACAGAACTTCATTTGACCAAAACAATCGATTTGACGCTCAAAGCACAAAATTTTGAGAATTTACGCCGTCATGCTGTTTTCCTACGCAAAACTGTCGTGGAAGGAGGGGTGTGTGTGCGTGTGCGTACGTGCATGCCGAATGAGGACAGTCGCGCTTTCCCTGTCGCGTCTCTTTTTGCCGTTGTTCTGTAATTCTGTCGTTTGGCGCAGGGGTGCCAGTGCATGCGGGAAGGTGCGTTAAGGACAAGACAAGCGTGTGGTGCCTGGTGCGGGCCACCCCATTCCCCACCGGCACGCCAAATCACGTGCGGGTACTTTACACAGGACGGAGGAGACGAAGAAGGAAAGTGCAAGGGAGAGAGAGAGGCGAGCGGCGAGTTATGTTGGTTGCTCCAGAAGGCGGGAAGCCGCCGTCGCACAGCGAATGGCTCCTTCCAAAACAGCTGTATTTCTGACCTCACCTCATGCTGTGCAAGGAAACCACCAAATTGAGATTCCCAGTTTCTTGATCTGGCGAATCTATTTTATTTTTACAATGAAGTCATCTTCTGCTCTTCGCTATCCATTCGTCATCTAGATTCGACTTTGTTTCCTTTTGTCGTTTTTGTCGTTTTTATCACACCTCTCTCCACCTTCCCTGCATAATGTGCGGCGGTTCGCTCCTTGTTTCAGCCTGGGCAAGAAAAAAAGGGAAAACAAGAAACGCGAAACAGACAAGAAAGGAACGGAAGAGGAAATGGAAGGAAAGAAAAAGAAATGGGAAGGGAACAGAAGGAATCGAAGACGAACAAAAGGACGACCGATGTCCGGTAAAACAACACCCACTGACCCAAAATACTGACCCAAACTATGGCTAACAGGCGAGGAAAGCGACAAGCCCTGTCATCCAACGATCGCTCCTTTGAATATCACTGAACGAAAGGAGAGACAAGCCTGGGCGGTTGTCGGTTCGGCCAACTGCAAGATTTGCTGGCAACAGGGATCAGGCTAACATTACCGGGAGTATCTCAACATAACACACCTCACACACTATTGTTTTCCATGTTTTCCACGGCTTTTACTCGACCTCGTACTTTCGTGTTTATCTCGTATTTCTGGACTTTTCTCTCTGATACTGAAGTTTCTTCACCGCACTTGCTATTGACGTCGCTGTTTGTTATTGTCTTCTTCGCCAACATCAACAAGATGCATTGCATTGCAATTCGTTGCAATATAGCCACAGAGACACAATAAAGTCATCGTGATTTGCAGACGCAACATGTTGGAACAATATATTAACAGATCATCAGCCAGTAAACAGGAAACCTGCCCGCACCGGTAAATGGACGTGATATCAGAGAACATCGCTAATAAAATAGGTGTCAACAAACAACAGCCGTAATAATAGAAGATGCACACAAATAGTCGTTCTTCATGTACGACATAGCGAGGTTGAAAATGCACTGAAAATATTGTGATAGCGCTTGCAAACGTCGATATTTACTGAAGTTTTGTCGTTATTCCAGGGGGCAAATAAGAAAAAAGGAGGGGGGTGGAAATGTGTCGTTGAGTGGTAAAGTGACGGGGGTGGTCTCAGGTAATGGGGGGAAGAGGCAAGGTGCATCCGGCTCGTTCCTTTTTCTCTTTTCCTCTTTTTCCACTCGATCCAATTAAACGCAGAAAAATCTGCAGCCTGCAAAAGTACCTATAAAGTAGTTGTGCACCCATGTGTAGGCAGACTAGTACATATAGTGTACCTCCGCTGATCCTGGCATGGTTTATTTTACGACGTCTCGGGACAAGGTGGAGGGTGGGAAAAAAGGCAGACAGCAAACAGCGACCACCCTCCAAGAAAGAAGACCAAGGACAAAAGACGAACGCCGACTTTTTCTGAGCGAAACAGCGAATGGACACAACTGCATTCTCGGCAACAAAAATCAAAAGGACTTTCGGTCGGCCTGTCAGGAGTACAGGGTTTTTTAGATGCTGAGATTTTGAATTTCAGATGTCGAGAATTATCTGACTGCGACCGACATACAGGTTGATATCAATGTCGTCTGCAGCCCCCGCAAATCACCGATCGAGGCCCTCTTGCCAGCGGCATCTGACTTTGTTCTCTGGGCCTTTCGGTGGCGCTTTCGTGCCTGTATCTAGCTGGACAAACCTTCGAGTCTCTTTCTCCGGATTGACAGAATCCCAAGCAAACTTGAGCGAGACACGTCAATTTCTCGGACAGCACCGACAAAACCTTCTCCGGATGTCGTCGGGACGGGCGATGGACGTTTTCCCAGTTCCTACTGAGTCCCAAGTCATTCTACTCCGTAGTCACGCTTTTTTCTTGGTGTCCGCGCCCGCCGATGGGCAGATTCACAGCGAGTGACAGAACGGTTTTTGATATTCCCACTTTTATTTGGATTTTTCGCCACTGACGTGGTCATGGTAAGCCTTTTGGCCATTGGGGGGAAACTGTGCGTGATATGTGCGCGTATCCCATTTTTGCCATTCTTCCTTTGCATTGTATTACTATTCGTCCAGTTGTTCATGCACTCGGCAGAGATTATTATTCTGCATATGTGATGAATGAGCCTCTTGTATCTGCCTTACGCCTTTTAAGAACTTATCACAGGTGCCGAGGCGGGGAATGGGGCGCTGCCATCTCACTTTTATCGCTTTTCGTCCTCCTCGTGGTTGGCAAAAACCCACGCAAAGCCACTCTGGACAAATTCCATACTGATTCCATCTTGGTGTCGATAAAACGAAAGACAGACTGCTGTGCTCGAATCCGTACTTTGTCGATGGAAAAAGCAAGTGATAGAGCCTTCTTGCAGCACTCTATTTTCCCTCTTTTGTTGTCTCCCACAATTGCTCTTTGTCCTGATATTGCATGGCCACGTTCTGGCCCCGGTTCCCCCTGTGGCTTACTTCGTCCTGCCACACACACACACACGACATCACGTCGTCAACGGATCAGCCTCAGCCCATGCGCATCGAATGGGATTGCCATGTCTCTTGAAACAAATGTCGGTGTACGACATCGTAGGAAGCGTATCCAATTTCTTCATATTTTCCCACCCCCTTTATCTTCCGGCTTTTCTTGATTTTTTTGTGCCTGGCATCCGATGGGAAGACGTTGCGGTGTGATCAACGACTAGCCCTGGGGGCAAGTCAAAAAGGTGAAAGGAAAGGGGGATATGGGATGGGGGAAAGGTACGAGGTAGGTTGACTCGCATATTTGGTCTATTTTGGCGCCGCCCGATGCCTGAATCGCGCAGTATTATGGAGGAGTTAGGGCCCTTTTTCTCGCATGGTGCGTGCGTTAGCCGATCGGCCCAGGTGAACGGACTTTTTGACTTCTGGCCATGTCACTTCCAGGCCCAGACGACAAAGAGTTTCTGGACGTCCTTCTGGTGTGTTTGTTGTCGTCGCTTGTCTCTTTTCTCTCTCTTTCTTTGTGCACCCCAGCCACCTTTTATATGCCCTTTTATGTCTTTATGTCTTTTTCTGTGTCCGTTTTGTGTATCTGGTGTCTTCCCCCCCTTTGGCGTTGTGCTTGTGCTCCCACATCTGTTTTACTCCGTGGCATCTTGCATAGGAAAATCCCACGACAAGAGGGGGTGAAGGTTGTACTCCATCGACGCATGCGTTACGCAGTGCGAGGCGAGAGAGAGGAACGAGAGAGAGAAACAGAGTGTGCGATACTGGAGGGACGGGCGGCAAAGTTGTAAGGTTCTGTTCCATTTCAAGCGGAAGACGGGTTGAGGATTGGGAAGAGGTCGAAGCTGTCCCGCACGGCTCCTTCCCTTGTTCTCTTTTTCCTTTTTTGAATATTTGAGAGTTTCTGAGAGACGTTCCTGTCCCTGGAGCGAGGCCGATCCGACCGAGTTTTGAAACAGCATATCGATTGTCTCTCCCTTTTCTTGTCGTCCTGTCCAATCCACATCCCCTGTTCCGGTTTCTTTGGTTTTCTTTTTGTGTTCTTTCAATTGCTGCGGTTCAAGATTATGCTGCTCGTGGTTCATTTTGAGCGGAAGTATTGTGTCGTCCACAGGATTGAAGTTTATGGCTATTTATGAGTGCCTTCGTATTTAGAATGAGGTTCAATTCAAGAACCGAGATATGGCGGCGCGCCATCATTCCCAGGGCCATGGAAAGAGCGACTGGGTTAGGGGGCTAGGTAGGGGTGCAGCACCTTCCCCCATAATATGCATACGTGTGTGGTTGAATTGACGTTGTGGCCCAGGCCTTTTTAAACCCGAACGAAACGGCAGGAGCAAGCCCTGTCGGAGGAGAATAGGAAGGAGCTAGGAAAGGAATAAGAAGAAAAGGAAGGAAGGGGAAACGAGAGAGAAAGAGAGAAAACGGGGTGGCAGGTGCGGGCCAGGCCATTGCCATTGCATGCCTTCCCTTGCAAGATGGAAGGAACGACGCAACGCAATACGCCGTCAGATACGACACATGTCCCACCTCCCATCTCCTTCCACCCTCCGCTCTTTCCTCTTTTCCTCGGCCAAGGCCCCGTCACAGTTGCGACACTCTTGTTTCTTAAAATTGTCATGTTTCCACGGCATCGTTTCCACGTCCACCCGGCATGAAGCATATTTTGACCATTCCATATGTTGGGAACAGTGTGTGAGGTTGTCGCCAATGATGAGGCCGGCATATCGTTGATAGACGGACACTCTGGATCTTGATGCACCCGCAGATCAGATATCCTTCTGGTAGAAAGAAGAGGATCAGATGACCATCGCCTCTCAAATGCCATCAAGTTAGTTAGGGCAGAGTTTGAATGTCCTTCCTTCTCTCCTTTCCCCCTCGTCGCACGTCGTCCAAACTAACGTGTGATAAAGCCCTCCTTTTCCCTCTTTTTTGGTGTCTTTGTGTTTCTTGGCACTAGCACCGGTTTCTCGTTTTTGGTTTTTGGTGGCCTCTGCGCCGCTGCAGCACCTTCCTTCCCCCGGCGACAATCAGCCGGGGAAAGAGCTTGGTCCTCCCCCAAGACAGCAAACAAACTTCAATTCACGTTGTAAAAGGAAAGTGCGTCGTAAAAGTGTCGATAAACAGTGACACGTTGACTGCGTTCGCGGTGGCAACACAGTTTCTCGACCGGTGCGCGGAATTGATGCAGGCACCACAACCCACGACGTTCTTTATTCTTTCTCGCAGGGATTTCGCCTTTGTTACGCAGGCACACAAAGCCAGTGCATGCAGGCAAAATATGGGAATATAGCAAACAATATCAGGGGAAAGAGCAGCGAGCCAACATGCAGGTGCGTGGCAGATCCTTTCTGGGCAGGCAGGCGCGACCGACGACTGCAAGAAGGGCAAAAGTGCAGTTGCCAGCAATAACGGTATCGCTCTATTGACCCGTTCATCCTTTTTCAGAGATATTTCATATTCTTCTGTGCCGTGATTCAGTTTCTCATATTTTCTGTTCATCCAGTTCAGTGTCTTTGCTCTTCCGGCAATCTGCACTTTGGGGCCGTTCCGTAGCCGCTAATACCGTCCATCAACCATTCCATCCGACCTCTTCATAAACTTCCCTTTTCAATTATGACAACATCTTCTTTCCCTCTTTATCTTTTCACTCACGTTTGAATGCATAGATTGTTGGTGATGCCTTTTTATTTTATCGCTTCTCGTCGACGTCCCTCGCACGAAACACGCATGTCGTTGGAAAAAAGGGCCCAACGTTCGTCCATCCACTACCACTTGGGACTTGGGACCTTGGCTCGCCCCCAATAAAAACTCATAAAAAAAGAGTGATATTACCCACTTCTAGCCACTCCCCTTGTTTTATTTTTGCTGTTTTACTGTGCACTGTTTTTTCTCCTTCTCTTTCCTTTCTTCTTTCATTCGTGCCCACCCCACCTCGCCCACCTTCCCACCACCCCCCTGCGACGAATATAGCTAGCGTCGCATGTCTTGTGCCCTCTTGGTTTTCCCCATCGGCGCGGCCATGGCCCACCATTGTGCGCGCAAGATATGGGAGATGGGAGATGGGTGAGATGGCGCTCTCATGGACTTGGCCTGCGCACAAAACGAAAGGAGCCGGGGCCTGATGTCCAGTTTTCTCGGACATCTGCCAGGAATCATGGGAAAATGAATATTCAAAGTTCTCATTGATGTTTGATTGATCAAGAGATGTCGAGCAACAGTGGTTGATATCTCGCCTCATCAACAGAGGACTAATGTGCAAAACGATACTGTAAACTAGCCACGCAATGTCAGATACGTGAGTCAGGACACAACGTATTGCGTATAAACGCATGTTTTGTCTGTAATATTGCCCGCGAATTCGCAGCAAATAACACCTGGCCCTGTCAACTGACACAAATACCGCAATTACACCCCAATTTCGACATATCTTACTACAACATCTCGCCAGATACACAGTAGATCGGATAAGCCTATGCCTTGACCGATCCGGGTGTATGTCGTAGTTTGCTTCTTTCTTTCGAGAACTCGGCCGGGGACATACTGGGCAGAAGAGGAGAATAAAATACGGAGTAGGGGATGAAGAAAAGACGAAAAGAAGAAAGGAGAAAAAAACCACGAGGTGAGCTCCTCCCAGACTCCCAAACCCCCCTACCAAACGCCAAAAATCATCAGTAGTCGTAACCTAGTGTGGGTGTCAGCCAAAGCCATGCCAGTGGCGTTGGCCCTGCGTCTTTTGTCTCGTCTCTTCCCATTTTTGCTGGGGCCTTCCCCCCGGCGTGGGTTTAGCGCGCCAGGCGAACGGTTGACTGTAATATCACGGAAAACGGACAAGAATGCAAAGAAAGAGAAACAGCACAAAGGAGACTCAAAGAAGAGGCTGCCCATCGATTCCCTCCAGATTTAGATTTACGACAGATGATCGTTCGAAACGACAAATGCTTCTTGTGCAGCAATTGTGGCGATACGCACAAATTTATGATGATAAGGTCGCACATCTAGATGGGGACTGGGATAATTGCCAACTGTTTTACATCCAAAGAGAGAGGCGACATATTGATGTGGTTGGTAAAAGACATAACATGGATGGAATTTAGGAACAAGAGAAATGCAAGTTATGTTTCAAAAGGGCAGAAAGACACCAGCGAAACGTGGACTTGTAAATTACTCGAAAGCAGGATATCAAACTGCGAAGTCTCCTTGACTTGCTAGGTGTGAGATGAGATGGCAATTACGGAACTGAATAGAAACCAAAAGAGTGCCTGAGTGCGTAGGCATATCAGGCTTAAAATAGGCGTGACATAACGTCCGGATCGTCCTGCGACGGGCTCGATCGAGTCGTGCAAACGGCTTCGGACAGGGGTGGAAAGATGAAGCCATCATCAGCGAAAACGACTGAAAAATCAGCATTGCGAAAACGATGCATTCTGGCGATGCCCAACAAGATCCATCAAGCCGATGTCTTGACGACAGACGCCGAATCTCCACGATCTCGGCAGAGTTGACGTGCAAAGAGAGCACGAGGAAGAGACGAGGGAAAAGGCGAAAAAAAGAAACGAGGTTGTTCTGTTGCAGGACCACATTAAAGTCGCGCCAATCAGACACAGATGTACCTCTGAGGTCGTATATAAGACTTTTTCAGTGGTGCTGTCAGCAAAGACAGCCCCTGTCGGTACCTGAAAGTGACTGTGCATCTCACTAGCGTCACTTCTCCGACTGGCTAGTTTTTTAGCTTTTTCTTCTCTGCCCTTCTTTCCCTTTTTGCTGCTTGGTCGTTGGATCGTTGTTTCCCCCTTCGTCAGGAATAGGCGGCTATGCCCCATCGCGCCGGCGCCCATCTCCCACCTCCCATCTCCCATTTCCCACGTCTCTCAGTCTTCTATCACCTCCCAAGTCCCGACGTCCTCCCTTTTAATAGCTCGTCGTGGACGGAGCATTTTTGCTCATCTTGTCGCACATCGTAGTACTCAGTCTGCCAGATGCCCCGAAGACTTGATATTTGGGAGTGATGGACGCCCGTTTTGGCCTTCCACCCAAAACAAGAAAGAGTGGTTGTCGTTCGTTCTTTCCGCCTCCCGCGCACACGCGCGTGCACACACGCCAGGGCCACAGCCTGGGACTGGGCTGGGCCCAGCGCCGCCAACACCAGCCAACATCTCGCCCCCCCTTCCAAAAAAGGACGAGCCCACCATTCGACGACACAACGACCGCCGCCCGCTCCTCCTTCCTCGACCTTCTTTCTCGACCTCCTTCCTTGCAATTCATTTTCACCATCGACATCAACGCTCTTTCCACCGTTATGTTCTCATCAATTGTTCAGAATTCGATAAACGTATTTATTTCATTGTAACTTTTCAGGCACTCAATCATCGCCTTGGACGGATCAAACCAACGCATGGCTCCGTCCGCCGCCGCATGAGACCGGCTCGCCCGTTTGTGTGTGATATGACTGACGGCCATCGCAGACCAACAAGGGAAGAATGGCCCACTCTGATCTGTCTCGCCCGGCTCCTTCTCTCTTTCTCTCCTTCCCTATTTCTTTCTCGCTCGTGTATCGCTCTTGCCCATCCATCTGTCTTCATCGCTCCTTCTGCTTTCCCTCTTTAATGTCGTTCCCCAATCGCCGCATATCCTCCTTCCTCTTTGCCTTTGGCATCGAGCGACTGCCATCGCCATTTTAATAAAGTACGCACGGCGTGGTCTTTGCTCTTTCCCTAAATTGTAGTTGTACGTCGTCCGTCGTGGTCATGTCGTAGTAGGCCCGTCGCCCATCCTTCCCTGTCTTTGTGCCATTGCCCATCACTCACCCATAACACACTACGACTGACTATTATCCACACACCCCCCCTAGTCCCAGTCCCAAAACCCCCCTCCCAGAACTCCCAGAAAAAACTCCCAGGGGACCCCCCAGGCCCACGACCCGTCTCGGCCTCTCATTTCCACTTTCCCCATATATATCACCCATCATCCGCGCGCTCATTGTCTCTTTTTTTCACGACCGTTCTGTCTGCTGTTTCTCGCTGGTGTCGCTCTTTCCTGTTGTTTTCGGCTCTTTCTCGAAGTGCATCGAATCTAGAAGGAGCGATAGTCGTCGATTATGTTTTGTGTTTTGTGACCTCTGCTGTCCTGTGTGTGCACCTTCCCATACAAGTATATACACGTACTCGAGTATGTCGTCGTAGGCATGTCGTTCCTGCCTTTTGCGGGCAAATATGCACCTTCGTATCGTCGTTCCTTCCCTTGTATTATGCACGTCGTAGTTGCCGGTTTTGCGTGTCTTCTTTGCATTCTCGCTCCCCATCGACATCGCCCAGTTTCTGAGCACCTCGCTTCTCAACTTCTCAACTTCTCACCTCGCATTTCACTCTTGACACTTCACGCTTCCGCCCTGTCAACACCACCCACGCCCCCTTTGTTCGCTCTCCCTGCCCGACCGCATTCCAACCGTACCACATCCAGGCTGTTCAGCTTGTGCACATGCGATTCTTGTTTCCTCGTTTTCCTCTTGTCGTCTGTATTTTATCACTGCATTTTGCCATTCTGTTTTCATGTCATTCGACTCTCGACCTCGCCTCTCGACAGCATCTCTCTCCTTCTCCGTGACGCCTCCCGCCGTCCGCACAGGTCCGGCTCTAGTCTCTCTGGCCCTGCAGTCCTTCTTTTGACGTCCCGTTCGCTCGACTCCCGTCACTAGCTCGATTCTTTTTCGACCACATATCATCCTTTTTTTCGACAACCTTACACACGCCCCCTTCCGTGCCTATTGCCACCTTTTCCCCCCTTCCGCTTCCCTCGCGTCGCCCACGAACGTCCCCTGCTCGACACGCCTGCCACTCCCGTCTTACTTGGCCGGGAACCGTTGGCTGCACGGCCTTCTTAGTCGCCCTTTGGGTCTAACTCGACCTTTTCCTTCTTACCTTTCTTTCCCTTCTTAGTCCTGTTCTGTTTTCTGCTGCCTTCCTCTTGTATTCCTTCCTTCGTCCTCTTACCTACGTCGTACTCTCACTTCTCCGTACTTCTCTTATTCTCATATTTTCTAATTCTCATCCTCTTTCTTTCCCTTTTCTCTTTTTCTCTCTCTCACCACCACAATCACAACCACTCGTCCTCCGCGTCCACACGGCCTTCGACCCGCCCATCGTCGAGGACGAGCTACCTCGCTAATTTCGTTTTGTCCCTTCTTTCCTCTTTTCCCTTTTTCCTTTCCCATCCTTTTCCTTTTCTTCCTTTCCCTCCTCCCATCTACCATCAACTGTCAACACAACAACAACGCAACGGCCGCAACCAACGCCACGGGCTTTTCTTCGTCCGTCGTACGCACCCAACCAGCAACAACCGATTTCTCACTCTCACTTTCGCCAACGGCTCTATCCACGTCACGTAGATCCCAACGTGATGCATTTCCCGCCCGCAACGCCGTTGTTTTGCTAGATCGCCGGTTTCTTGCATTTCGTCACTCACGCAAGCACTCTCCTTCTCTTTTCCCTTTCTCCTTATTAGCCCATTTCCTCTTTCTGCGCGTGCCTGGCCAAAGGTGCACATGGAGTTTGCCTTCCGCTGCTAGTCAACATCCACTCTCCCTTTTCTCCCTCACCACCTCACCTTTTCCCAGTGCGTTGTAGCAGTGGCGGGCCGCCGCACGTCCACTCCCTCTTTCTTTCTTCTTTCCTTACTTTCCAACTTCATCATCTTCTTCTTTTCTTCCCACGCATCCCCATTTCTGGATTGGATCACCACCGCAACAACAGTCTCCATTGGCGCCATCGCCAACCACGACGCCCACCATGGCGCCTCCCAAATCATCACAACCCAGCAGTGGCAGTGCAGCCGCTGAGGGCTCGTCGTCCTCAGCGTCCGCGACCACCGCTTCTGCCGCTGCCGCCACCGGCTCGGCCAGATCTACCCTGCCGTCTTCCAAATCCTCGTCACCCAAACCCCAGTCCTCCTCAAACTCTTCCTCACACAAACTGCCCGCCTCCTTAGCATCCTCGTCCTACTCCGTGCTGCCCAAGATGTCGGATCCCACACCACCAGCATCCAGCAGCGCAAATCGCGCGCGTCGCTCACCATCACCAGCTGCCGCCGCCGCCAACTCGTCATCATCAACAACAAAGCGGCCATCACGAGACAGCACCAACGGCGACTCAGCAGCTGCAGCAAACGGCGACGCCGCATCCCACTACGGCACACGCTCCTCGCGCCGTGCCGGCGGCGCGCGCCCCAACTACGCAGAGGATAAGGACGTGGACATGTTCGAGATGTACCCGGAACGCCGCGAAGACGAGGCACCAAAGAAGGCCGAGCCGTCCTCGTCGTCGTCGCGAAAATCGAACGCCAACGGCAACTCTTCAGCAAACGGCGCGTCATCCACGTCGCTCTTGGACCAGCCTCTTCGCCCAAGTAAGGACAGCAGCAACGCTTCGGAACGCGAGCGGATACGCAAGCCTTTGCCATCGTCGTCTGCCAACGCGTCCGACAGCGCAACCGGCAGCAGCAGCCACCAGAACGGCACGAGCCACGGCAAGTCCTCGTCATCACAATCGCAGCACAAGGACAAGGACCACGCGAGCGCATCGACAAACGGCAGCGGCTACAGCAGTCAATCCCAGTCGTCGTCTTCGAACCCGCGGAAGCGCAAGGCAGCCTCTGGCGCCAACGAGAAGGCAGCCACCAGCAACGGCAGCAACGGCGCGTCAACGCACGGCTCGTCTACGCCACTGCTCAACATTTCGCTGAAGAAGAACGGGGCCGCCGCCGCCGCCGCCGCAGCAGCCGCAGCATCCTCAGCACACGCCGACGGCACCAACGGCTACGGCAACACGAACCTGATGACGTTCGAAAAGCACGGGGCGAAGCCTAACAAGGAGGGCCGCCTGGTAGCCGACGACGGCTCGGTGTTGAGCGTGAACGGTAAGCATTTCCCCTTGTTTTCATTTCTTCTTGCCCTCATTTTTTCGCGGCCCTTTGTCGCCGTTTCTAACTTGTCTCAACCTGTCAGACCACGTATACCTGGTATGCGAACCGCCTGGCGAGCCCTACTATTTGGGGCGAGTGATGGAATTCATGCACAAAAAGAACAATACGGCGATGCCTGTCGATGCTCTGCGCGTGAATTGGTACTACCGCCCTAGGGATATTGGCCGCAAAGCTCAGGACACTCGCTCTATTTTCGCCACCATGCACTCTGACATTTCGCCGTTGACTGCGCTCCGCGGCAAATGCACAATCAAGCACAAGGCCGAAATCGCCAGCCTGGATCAGTACCGCAGAGAGCCCAACTGCTTCTGGTTCGATAAGCTCTACGACCGCTACATCCAGAAAAACTACGAGGTCATCCCGACTTTCCAGATCGTCAATGTGCCCGATCGCGTCAAAAAAGTGCTCCACGAGCGCTGGCGCTACATCTTGATCGAGCAGGGGCGTGGAAAGGATCTCACGGCTGCTGCAAAGCAGTGCAAGCGTTGCAGTGGCTTTTGTGCAAAGTAAGTACAACCCCCCAAAAAAGACCATTCCCTTCTTCATTTGGAGTCTTGTCACCAAAATCACCAATATCCTCAATCACTGGCCCCCATTCCTGACGTCTCGCTTTCCTGCCCATTTTCTCTTTTCCCTCTTTCTCTGTGTTTTCCCCCTTGGCCGTCCTGCCTTGGCTGTTCCCTTTCCCTTGGGCTCTCTCCTATTGGGTTCCCATATTTTCCTCGCCCTTTTGCCCTTTCTTTTGCCTTTTAATTGTTTTTCTGTTTTATCGCCTATTTTATGCATGCGCCCCACACTCTATTTCCCGATATGGTTAGCCCATTACATGACGCGAACAAGGCGCTAACGGGATCCACTTTTTAGTAACAACTCCGTCGACTGTGCTGTTTGCACAAAGACCTACCACATGAGCTGTGTGCGACCGCCGCTGCTGAAGAAACCCTCTCGCGGTTTCGCGTGGTCCTGTGCTGCATGCAGTCGTGCCCAGGAACGCCTGCTCGAGGCACGCCACACACCGAATGTCATTGACGGCCGTACTCCCGATGCGGCCGCAGCAGCTGCTGCTGGCGCTACCGCCGCTGACGACGATGAGATGTTTGACGACGACGACGATGAGGCTGGTGGAGACACTGGCCGCACCAGTGCAGATGAGGACGAGGACGCACATCCGCCAGCAACGGCCGAGCAGCAGTACCAGGCAAGCTTGTGGCCGTTCCGGTACCTCGGTATTCACTGCAAGGTCGAGGACGCCCTGGATTACGACGATCGCATTTATCCGCGCGCTGCGACTCGTGTTGGTCCCCGTCATCAGGCAGTGGTCCTGCCTTGGCCCGGTCGGCCTGTCGAGTATGTGATGCCGCCCGACATCAAGAAGGCCACTCGCCGCGAAGCACGCCAGAACAAGGAAGCGCTTGCCGCATATGAGCGCGAGCGCGAAAGCCGCCCCAAGTGGATCCAGGACACTCCCGCTGGATATATTGAGCGTGGCCAGGACTATCCCGAAGACGACGAGCGTAACACGGCAACGCTGCTCTACAAGTCGCCCAATGCGCCGCCGTGCGAACCACCTGTCGAGAAACCGGCCCCCAAGGCCGACGCCGACGCAGACGCCGACTCCAAGATGGACATTGACCCGCCCGAGACCAAAGAGCCCAAGAAGAGGACGACACCCGATATCTCCGACGAGGCCATTGACAAGTATATGGACAAGGCCGTCGCCAAGGCCACAAAGCTCGGCATTCCGGAACGCTCTACCAACCTGCACGATGTCGCGGCAGGACTGCTGTACAAGAACAACTTCAACACGGAGAAGGCGCTCAAGGAGCTCGACCACAAGAAAGCGACGGAATTCGGGGAGCCTCTTCTCAACGCGAACGAGTACAAGCGTTTCGAGGAGGCGATCACTAAGTTTGGCTCCGAACTCCAGTCGGTGACACGTACGGTCAAGACGGTCCATTACGGCCACATTGTGCGCTACTACTACGCCTGGAAGAAGAGCGAGCGCGGCAAGATTATCTGGGGCAACAACGCCAGCCGCAAGGGCAAGAAGGAGGCGAAGGAAGCCAAGAAGGCCGAAGCTGCAGCCGCGAATAAGATTCAGGACGATGTGGCTGACGACATGGACGACTCCGCCTTTGACACTGACAAGGCAGTCGTGCACAAGCGCCAGTTCCAGTGCAAGTTTTGTAACACCAAGACTTCGCGCCAGTGGCGCCGTGCGCCCGCAGCCGTGCCGACAGGCGTCCTCGCCGAGTCGTTTGGTGGAGGCAACAACCGCAGCTCGAACCGCGACCGCAACCAGAACCAGAACAGCCAGCAGTTTGTGGCTGCGCTGTGCCGCCGATGCTCCGAGCTCTGGCGCCGCTATGCCGTGCAATGGGAGGATGTCGAGGCCCTGACGGCCAAGGTCACAAATGCAGGCGGCCGCCTGGTCAAGCGCAAGCTGGACGATGAGCTGATGAAGGAGATCGCGTCGGCCGAAGAGATGATCCGCCTCACCGAAACCAACTTCAGCGTCACCCATTCGTCGGAGCCTCCACGCAAACGGCTCAAGGGCCAGAACGGCACTGCCGACAAGGACGCGGACTACAACGCGTCGGACTCGGCCTCGAGCTTGGCGCCATCGACCTCGAACAGCAGACGGCGCGACAGAGAAAAGGCAAACGCCGAGCGGGCTGCCGCCGACCGCGACCGTTCTGCCACCGCAGAGCGTGCCACGGGTGGTGGTCGTGCTAGCAACGGCTCTACGCCCAACGCCTCGTCACGCGCCGTGGCCGAGCTGCTCCCCGAGCCCAAGAAGCTGCCCTGTGCCGTCTGTCTCAAGATGGACCTGCAGACGGAGGACCAGCGCATGGTGTGCCGCGACTGCCGCCTGACGGTGCACAAGAGCTGCTACGGCGTTCTTGACAACCGCAACCCGCTCAAGTGGCTCTGCGACATGTGCTCCAACGACCGCAACCCGCACATGTCGATCGACTACAACTGTGTCCTGTGCCCCGTCGAGCACTCGAAGCCGGCCACCGGCAACTCTGCCCAGACATCGTCGTCGCATAGCAAGCGGTCCGACGCGCACGGCCGCGAGCGGGACCGCATCGAGCGTGAGCAGGCCAAGAAGGCAGACGACTACTATCGGAAGCGCCAGGAAGAGCTTAACAAGCCGCTCCACCCGCGCGAGGCGCTCAAGCGCACGGCCGACAACAACTGGATCCACGTCACGTGCGCCGTGTGGACGCCCGAGATCAAGTTTGGCCGGGCGCGCGCGCTCGAGCCGGCGGAAGGTGTTGCGTCTGTGCCTCGCGCTAGATTCGACGAGCAGTGCAAGATCTGCAAGACCAAGTCGACGGGTGCGTGTGTCTCGTGCAACCAGTGTAGGGCGCCGTTCCACGTGCAGTGCGCCCACGAGGCCGGCTACGTCTTCGGCTTTGACCATGTGCCCGTCAAGGGCTCGCGCCGCGACCAGGCCAACATTGTGACGCTGAACGGCGTCAACGGCCAGCTGGTGCCGGGCATCTGGTGTCGCGACCACATCCCGCTCAAGACGTCGGCGTACATGCCGTACGAGAAGATTGACGAGTCCAACAAGTCGGGTCTCCAGTTTTATGTGGAGAACTACAAGCAGGCCGACCTGGCCCTGACCGGCTGCGCGCGCAAGGCCAATCTCCTGTCGCTGGCCTCGAAAATGTCTGGCTCGCTCGTCGCGGGCGCCAACTCGGCCACCGGCAGAGGCTCGTCGCCTGACCAGAACACGGCGCCGACCAGCAACGGCAGCAACAGCAGCCGCCAAGGCTCGGTGTACCTCAACGGCGACTTTAGCAGCAAGCTGCTCTCGGCGGTGTCGGGCGTCGGCGTCAAGAAGATCAAGGACAACAAGGTCTGCCTGACGTGCGGCAGCGACGTCAGCCCCAAGTGGCACGCGATCGACAAGACGCAGGAGCGCGAGCTGGCCAACGGGTTCTACGGCAAGATGGGCGAGGAAGCGCAAAAGTTTGTCGCGCAGCGCAACTACCAATGCCACAAGTGCAAGAAGATGGGCCGCAAGCCGACGCCTCATATTAATAATGGGGGCAGCAACAACAACATCAACAACGCGGACCGCGAGATGCACGACCGCGCCGTCCACGGCCTCGAGCACGTCCACCTCGAGCAAGAGCGCGCCCAGGAACACGAGCTCGCTCGCGGTGTCGTCAGCGAGTTTGCCAACGGCACTGGCCACGGCCATCCCCACGCCCAAGCCCAAGCCCAAGCTCATCCCCTGGCTTCGCCCCATAGTGCTGGACCGCACCACCACCAGCACCACCGCAGCGGCAGCAGCCAGAGCCACCTCCCGCACAGCCTGACGGGCACGCCCAGCCAGCCTCCTCGCGGCCCCGAACATCGCTCCGTCGTTAAGAGAGAAGAGGAGCCGTATGCGGCCGACGACATGCAGCGCCTGGCACCTCGCTACCCACCCGAGTCGGACCTGTCTCGCCAGCCGCCGCCGCCGCAGACCCAGCTGCACCCAGGACCGCCTCTGATGCCAGCTCAGCAGCAGCCTCCACAGCAACCTCCTCAACAGCAGCAGGCACTCCCGCCGCCCTCGCAGTCTCTGTCACAGCCGCCGACACCCTCGCAGCTGCAGCCTCCTCGCTCGCAACAGTCTTCGCACCACCATCATATCCTGCACCCCGTCGACCACTCGCGCCCCGAGCCGCCTCGCCAGTCGCCGTACTCGCACCCGCAGCAGCTGCCTGCTTCCTCGCACGCTCCTCCGCCGCCAGGCAGCAGCGGTGGTCCTCCTCCTCCTCCTTCCGGAATGGGCTCGTCGCGGTCACCGCCCGACATGGGTCCTCGCTACTGGCCTGCACCTTCTGGTGCTGCTCCCCCGCCGCCTCCGCCATTGCCTCACCAGGCACCGCCACCTCTCACATCGATGCGGCCCACGTCGTCTCGCGGAACGCCTTCACCCCACACGATGCATTCGGCTCCGCACATGCAACATCACTCACCGCACTCGATGCCCGTGCCGCCTCGGTCGTCTGTCCCGCAGCAGCAGCAGGCCCCGCCGCCTCCGCCACCTCAGCCAGTCCACTCGTACCACGGCCCGCCGTCCCAGTCGTCGCCGTCTGCCTACAACGACTGGCGCCGCCCGCCTCCGGCTGCACAACAGGCACCGCCTCCGCCGCCGCCACACTCGTCGCGCCGTGAGCCTCTGGCGCCGTACTCCTCGAGCTCGGGCAGCAGCTTCACGCAAAACCACCTGCGCCCGCCGCCCCTAGGAGGGATGCAGAATGGCGGCAGCAGCTACATGAGCCAGGGCAGTGGCATGATGAACGGCCGTCCGCCCTCACCACCGCGCCGAAGTCTGGGCGGTGGCCCGCCGCCGCTGTCACACGACCGCCACGATCGTCATGATCGTAGCGCTCGGGATCCGTACGATCGCAGCAGCCGCGACCCTTATGACCGCGACCGCAGAGACCCGTACGGACATTCGTCGCATACCGGATATGGTGGCTCGTCGCAGTCGCCGCACATGCAAAACACAAGCCCGCACCATCCGTTTGCGCAGATGCTGCACCCGCAGCGGTCGTCGGCGGCGTCCTCGAGCAATAATAGCTCGTCGTATGTGACGCGCGACGACTTTACGCTGCGCGGGCCGCCGGCCAACAACCCGCCGCCGCGGCCGAGCGAGCCGCGCAATGGCAGCTCTGCCAGCTCGAACCCGTCGCTACGGAATCTCCTGTCGTAGACAGTCACGCCTCTTGAGGCTGCCTCTACTTTTCTTTTCCTTCTTTTTTGATGTACTTTTACTCTTCTTCTCTGTTGTCATTTTCTCATGTTCTTTTTCTCCGGCCTGCGTTGTGTTGTCTATAACCCCAAACGTGGGTGATTTGCTTTGTCTGTCAGCATTGCTCTTGTTATTCATTTCGTTCATTTTCCTTGTTGTTTTACATTTCTGTTTGTCTTTTTACATTTTCATATACCATTTTCGGAAATTCTGGCTGGAAGTGATTCGGTGCAAGGGACAGAAAATGGGAAAGGGGGGGATTATCATCACCTGCTCAAGGTTACTGTTTGTTTTTCATCTCAGTTGTTCTTTTGGCGTTAATCTGTCTTTTTGAGAAGAATTCAAAAACTTCATCCAAGGAATAAGACTTGTTTTTCATCATCTCGTCATCTCATCGTGTTATTTCCAAGTGCCTGTGATCATCAACAGTAAACTTGATTCATGTCATCTCTATCCAATGCGTCGTTCCTATCATGCAATCTATCGTTCCCTTCGTTTCAATTCCGTCACCCCTCGTCCTCTACTCAATCGTGCCGGCCTTGACCCGCGTCCGCTCCTCGACCGAAATGTCCTCGTTCCACAGCTCGGGGCTCTTCTCAATGAAAGCGTCCATCAGCGCCTTGCACCGCGGGTCGTCCAGCACAACCACCTCGACGCCCCGCTGCTTGAGGTACGCCTCGCCGCCCAGAAACGTCGTGTTCTCGCCAATCACCACGCGGCTCACGCCATATAACAAACACGCGCCCGTGCACATGTCGCAGGGGCTCAGCGTCGTGTACATGGTGCTGCCCTTGTAGTCGCTGGCCGGGCGGCGGCCGCTGTCGAGCAGGGCCGAGGTCTCGCCGTGGTGGATGGCCGAGCCCTGCTGGACGCGCAGGTTGCGGCCCTTGCCCATGAGCTTACCGTCGGCCGAGACCAGGGCGCCGCCGACCTGGGGTGTGTCAGTAAGAATTTATTGTTTCGTGGGGGGGCATCGGCCACCTCCGATAAGGATTTTAAGCAGACGTGAGGGGAACCTACCGGAACGCCGCCCTCTTCAAAGCCCTTCTTGGCCTCCTCAAAGGCAATTTCGAATGCTTCCTTGTCGGTAAGAGTGGCCATTTTGTGTGTAGAAGATGGTGGTTTTGGAATTGAATTAAAAAAAATGTAAAAGTAGACTTTGTTGTGGAAACCCCGCGATTTATATACAAAATGCGGAGGGAAGGAGTAGAGTGAGTAAAGAATGATTGTAGCAATGACAAGGGTGTTCTGAAAGGGTGTTCTGATAAGAGCTGAAAAGAGGAAAAGACTCGAGGGAAGGAGACTGCGAGAAATCGAATCCCACGTCTGAAAAGGGCAAAAATTAAGAGATACGCAAGTCCGCAGGTCGTAGTGTCGTTTGGGATTAGTGGCCGTTTTAGAGTAGCCACATGGAAAACTGGAAACTGGAAAAGACTCGAAAAAAGAAACCGCGTATCCGTCAAAGATGGAGTCGTCTCCGCTTGTCGCTTGCCACTCTTCACCAAATCCATTCAGTCGCCGATGATAGCCACACTGGACTGTCATTTGGCCTGACATATATGTACACTGGTGAAATGAAAACCAGCAGAGAGCACAATGGAATTATTTGTGGCATTTTCCTTGATATTTTAAAGCACCATTTCTGCAGTTTTACAATGGATGCGAGTTTGGGCGTTGAGTCAAGTATCGCGGTGTCCGGCCCATGCGCGTGATGTATCACGTGATTATATTTGCAGAACAACACAGCGAGCATCACGACACCCACCTTCTGATCATGGTAGTTTCCTTCAAGTCTGCGACGCGCTGCATAAATTATACACTGGCTTTATAGACACAGAAATGGATAAAAGCGTATGAGCCAAGATGGATGGCTCCAAAAACCATAAAGAAAAAGGTGTTGACACCGTCCCAAACGATGATGTTCTGATGATGGATGATTAGGATAAGAAGAAAAAAAAAAAGACAAACGAGGCAGAGTCACAGCAAAATCATAGTGTGGGAATAAAATATTTTCATATTTGTGCGTTCGCCACTAAAAGACATTTACAAAAAGTAAGCCACCTTATGACTATTGTGCTTAGATCGAAAAGGATGACAGGTGGCTCGGCACAGATGAAGAGCCGGCGGGGACCATCGACAAAACACGTCACGATGTACCCGTGCTAATATCAAAACCAGAGGCTATAGTTGTTTAATGACGAGACGGCCATACTGTTGCTTACATTTAGGCGTCATCGCTTGATACCTGGTCTAGCAACTAGATTTTCGCCAAAGATATATAAAAGGCCCGTTCTCTCCCACCATCCGACGAAATTTTCTCTCCCTTTTCTTCCTTTTCTTCCTTTTCTTCCTTCTTCTTTTTTCTTCTCTTATTTTTGCAAGATCGTTTCCAACTGGGGGCTCCGTTTCATACTGGGGGATCATAGTGGTCACTACACAGTAGTGCATCGAGGCTTTCACAGGTGCATGCTCAGCCTATGCTTCATCTGTGTCCAAGTCTGCCACGGAAATGGCGTCTTCTCTGGGGGCAAAAGAAAGAAGACTACTTGGGTGTTCGCGCCCAAAAGTCGAAAATACGCGTCATTCGCAGTTTCCACTAGGCTACGACAGCGAAAAACGCAGTTTCCACGGGGTGCAAATCCAGCTCTGTTTCAGCAGACACTACGATCAAGATGATCACGATGGCTTCACAGCTCCAAAACACGAACAATGACAGCTACGTCTACGTTCAGGTCACTTTCTGGGGGCACAAACACGACAAACACGACAATCACGACAAGACACGATCATCTACGACACTTTACGACCTTTCCACAACTTCTACGGCGTTCTACGTCACGAGAAATGTTGGAAAGGATCCATGATCATCAACCCATGACTACCCACAACAAACGACGCATTTGATCCTATTTCCGTTGCTTTTAAGAGACCTTCCCCCCAGGAAAATCTCAAAAAAGCAATTGATCTCGGAAGCTACCATCTTGTCTAAAGCTCATGAGAAATGGAGCAATGACATTTCGATTCGCAGTTTCTACTTGGTTATTGCATCCCTAGACGCTGAAAAAGAAAAGAAAGAAATTCTCTCGGGGGGAAAGGGGCATTCGCTCCATTTGTACTGGGCCAGCAGGCTCTTGCGTGCTCTGGCTGATCTGGGCTGATTTGGCAGGTGCGCAAGACTCTGCTGGTCGCGACTTCCTATTTTGATGATTTGAAGCATTGTCGAGAACTTTCCCCTCCTCCTAGTGCGGCGCGAGGGGGCCTCGCTCTGGCTGATCTGGCTGGGTTGATGAGGCAGGTACGCGCGTTGACGTAGGAACCGCGCTTTGTCGCGACTTCCCACTTCTCCTCGTTCCTCTCCTCACTTTATTGGGGAGGAACGGGGAGTGACGTTTCTATGAAGCGCTCTCCTCAAAAGACTGCATCTAGAAACAGGCCGCTGTCTCCTCCTGGCAGGTCTATCTTTGTTTCTCCTTGCCAGTCGAGGGCCGGCCACAATTTTTGGAACCCTAACCACTTTTTTATTCTTTTTTTCCCAAAAAGAAGACCTTCCTTCCTTTCCCATATTAAACTCTGTCACCATGTCTCTTTGCTAACTCTGTTAGGTTCTATTCTAGGTAATATTTCGTCCTCCCCGTGGGAGATGTGCATCTGTCTTGATCTCTTGACTGCAAGTAAATCGTGCCAGCCAGCTATTGGGGCTTTTTGTCTCCTATTCACGCCGCGGCGCCTTTTTCTCTTCTCTTCTCTTTTTTTCCTATTCAGGGAAAGTACAAGAACGCAATCAGCAAGTGCTGCTGGCCGCGAAGAGGGCAGTGGGAAACGACAAGGAAGGTGCGATCTCGACGGACACGCGTTCCTGCCCATTCTGGCCTCTGTCGGCAGACGCGCTGAAGGCACTCGATTTTCACCACGAGATCCCACGAAGACAAGAATAATGGCGCCATCAAGCCATAGATCCCGGTCTTTTTTGTTCGTGCATATTTGCCTGCTTTTTCGCTTTCCAAAAAGACCCATCAAGGATGTGTTGTGCTGTGCAATATCTTCCCCAGATTCGGATCGAAGATCAACGGCACTTTTGTTGGTGGGTCGCGGGACGGGTGGACGGGGTGGCGCGCCATGAATCGCTCCTTCCTTCATAGCCCAGATTTTGCGAGTTGGGAATGGTGGAAGGCGACAGAGAAGAATGAGCGCTCGAGATTGAAGGATGAAGAGCGGCCGCTGGCATTGAAGGAAGGGGCGTCCCTCCGAGTCCAGTGGCTCTTTCCTATTTTGTCTTTTGACCACCAGGACGAGCAGAGAAAAAAAGTGCGGACGAAAGAAAACAAGTGACAGAAGAAATACAGGGAGAGTAGAGGGACAGAAAAAAGACTCTTGTATGTAGCAGAGCACAAAATAAAGTTCTCGCCATGGCCTTGATTACAATCCAAATATCAAAATGAAGTGCAGCATTGGTCACCGGCACGAGCAGCGCCAATCATGTTCCGCACTTGGGGGTAGTCAAGGTACAGAGTACAAACCAAAGCTCACTTGTTGTCACGGCGGATTCAGATATCCGAGGCCACTGGTCTTGGTATAATCTACTTCTTTCGTTCATATTTGTCTTCTGTCAAAAAACCAAGGCACAAAATGGACCAACAAAGTCGTCATGAAGTGTTCCGTTGTAAGTGTATTGACGGGCCAATCAGCAGTGTTTGTGGCGTGTGTAATGGAGTTGTAGTTTTTTCGAGAAAATTTCCTGTAGCATGCAGAAGGTTCGACCAATCAATTTGCCACAAAGCCGCACCTTTCCTTATAAGTGGTCCTAGGACCCCGTTTCTTCAACCAGCTCAAGGACGAGCTACAATGGGCTTGTGGTTTAGTGGTATAATTTTCCCTTAGCATGGGAAAGGTCCTGGGTTCGATTCCCAGCAAGTCCATATTTTTTGCCGTTTTTTGAAGCTTTTCGTAGCGTTTTTTTTTGTCGTTCGCGATGATTGACGTTTTGCAAAACGTGCAGGGCAAGAACGGAAGCTCCCGCATTTTTAGTTCCTTTTGTGGGTTGCTCTTTCCTTTTTGTTTTGTCGCGCACCCTACGTGATGTCCGCGATATCGCAAGACCGCACTGCCCAAACAGGAATTCTTTCTTGAAATGGGAAAGCAATACGATCTTACTATTTCTTTTATATGTATCCTCAATTTCCGTGTTGTCTAAACTGAATGGTTTTATCTCTTCGTGACGAGTTGTCGCTCGCCGCTTGGATCTTATGGGCGATGCTTCCCAATGCGGAAAGAAGTTACGATTTGAAAAGAGAAGGCAGCTGCGACCATCTAACACAACGTCACGCACCCAAACAAGATAGCAACTCTGGCCATGTTTATTTTCTTGCGTTTTATTTTATACCTTGGTCTTCATCTCGCTCTTTTAATGAAGATATTATGCACTTGTCCTTTTTTATTTATCTTTATTTGCGTTGTTTCTTTTGATTTCTTCAGACCTTGATTAAACACACAAAAACAAACATCTTTCCGGGCTGCTCTCAAGTTAAAAAAAGAAAAAAGTTGTAGAGCGATGCTTGATGCCATGTCAAAAAATAACTATCTGAATAAAAGTAAAACTATGTTCAATAGACACCTCACCCCGCCTCACCCCAACATGCATCCAATTTGCAGAATGTTTAGCCGTGAGCAGCATCGAGAAGCCGCCCGAAGAGCCGGACGGAAACGAAAATGTGTTGATTGAGTTATATTGGCTGTGTTATAGGATGAGAGTACGATAGCCGTGATGCTTTCTTTTGTCGTTAGATAGGACACATTGGAATTCATGTTGATGCCTGTTCTTGATCTTGCGGATGAGGCAGCTCGGTGACCGCCAAGAACGCCTCAAGATACACACCATGGAGACAAAGTTACAGCCCACCGGACGAAGCGTCTTTACAAGCTTGTCTAACTTGATTTGTTTACTTTCTTTGGTGGTGGTAACCGTCGCAGCCGCTTCCCCTTCTGACATTGTCGTTGACGCCCAGCTCGACTATGCCACTTTCCGCGGGGCCTACTCGGCCTCTCTGAACATTACCTACTGGAAGACGTTGCCCTTTGCGGCACCACCTGTGGGCGAGAACCGGTTTCGAGCACCGCAGCCGATCATATCCTATGTGAACAAATCCCTCTCCGAATCGTCGCCCGAAACGCCGTACGACTGCAGCCGGCCGTTTCCCATGTGCCCACAGAGAGAAGGCAGCGGTGACGAAGACTGTCTTTACCTGGGACTCTATGGGAGACCGTGGACAGAGGCAGATCGACAGGCAAAAAGACTGCGGCCGGTGGTTGTCGTCTTTTATGGCGGCGGGTTCATCCGCGGATCGGCCGAGCTGGGCCTGCCGCCGTCGGCCTATCCAGTCTTGAACGTGTCGACCTCTCCAGACAAGTGGAACGACGTGTTGTTTGTGTATCCAAACTACCGGACAAACGTGTTTGGCTTTTTGCCGGGGAAAGAAGTCGGCGACGATCCCCATTCAGACACGAATGCCGGACTCTTGGACCAGCAGGCGGCTCTGCGTTGGGTGCAGACGTACATCCACTTGTTTGGCGGCGATGCCAGTAATGTGACGATCTGGGGCCAGAGTGCGGGCGGCGGAAGTGTCGTCGCGCAAGTTCTTGCCCGGGGGTCGAGGGGTGAGGACGAAAACAAAAAGAAACTCTTCCACCGAGCCATGGCCAGTAGTCCGTATTGGCCGAAGACGTACCGATACGATGCACCCGAGTCGCAGAAGATTTACGATGATCTTGTCAGACGAGTGGGCTGTGACCGAAACAAGACGGGGCTTTACATGACCACATCGTCAACTTTGGCCTGTCTCAAGGCACTTGAGGTTCAGACACTCCGCAACGTCAGCCTGGCCATGACGGCCGACCGAGAAGCGACGGCGACGTCGTCCTATGTCTGGGCGCCTGTCCTCGACGACTCCTTTCTGAGACAGCCGCTGTCGTCGTTGGTGAAGACAAACTCGAGAGAAAAAGTTGGCCTGACATCTGCCTTTGCAACGTACAACACCCACGAGGGAGAAAACTTTGTGCCGACGTTCCTCTTTCCAAAGACGGCCATTAATAAGACTAAAGAGGAAGACGAGAAGCTCTTCCATACCTGGCTGGTGCGCTACTTGCCAGGCTTGACTGAAGAAGATGTGTCACAGGTTAATCAACTCTATCCCGAGGCAGGAGACGTTGAGAATGCCGACGACAGCAACAGCACGAGTGCCTACTCTGCTTATACATCTGATGACCCGTTCAGACGTGCCGGCCTTGTCTACCGCGACGTCACCTTGGCCTGTCCGGCATTCTGGATGACCGGTTTGGCACCCTTAGACAACAGCTGGCTCGCTGAGTACTCCATCAGCCCGGCCAAGCATGCCAGCGACACGTACTGGTGGAACACGGTCAACAAGTACCAAAAGGCGGACCGTCTGCACTACAGTGGATATGCGGGTGCTTTGGCGTCCTTCTTTGCCACGGGCGATCCAAACAAGAACAAACTGACGGCCGCGTCTGTGCAAGGTTTGCCGGATCTACAATCTGGAAGAGAATGGACAATCACGTCCAGTGGATTTTCTACAAAGAGTTTGGCACAACTGCAAAAGAGATGCGACTTTTGGTTGGGTATTGCTCCAAGGATATCCATCTAAGATAAAGCTACATCTACCCAAGTAAGAATATCAATAGTCTTATTAGTACGTATATAATCTAAACTGGCAACACTAATGTAGATGCAGAGTCCAAACCCAATGGCCAAGAGACAGGATCAGAAGGGACAAAAAAAAACGAGTCCAAAAGAGAACAACATATAAAAAAGCAATGTCTAAACAAGTATAGAAACCATCGCTCAAAACAGATGCCCAACAAGCTCTTTAAAGTCAAGAAGAGAACCGAAACAACAGCCTGGCTGCTCATCATCACGCACCCTCTAATCGATCGTGTCGTCCCGCAACCGGAACAGCTGCGTCAGGACTTCCTCCGTCCGCGCCCGGATCGCGTTGTGGTACATGGCGTTCGTCTCGTACACTTTGATGTTGTCAATGTTATTCGCGGTCTCCTTGGCCAGGCCGTAGTCCACGTACAGGTCGTCAATGTACGTCGCCGCAAACACGGGCACGCGGTTGAGCTTGAGCTGCTCGGCATCGTACAAGTCCTCCCAGTCGTCGTACGCCGCCAGCAGCTCCGCCGCCTCCTTCATCTCCATCAGCTCCGCGTACGTGTCGAACATGAACGGGAAGATCATCTCGCAGCTCATAAAGATGTTGCGGCCAATCTGCTGGCGTTCTGGCGCCACCACCTCGTCGCCCAGCCAGCTGAACTGCGGGAATTCGTGCTCTTGGTCTCCTTTGCCGCTCTCGGCATCCTCCTTCCCTGATCCGACGCGGTAGGCTGCCCATTTCGAGGCCACGCCCTTCTGGTAGCAGTAAATCTGCTCGTGCAGGATCGCATAGATGGGCATGACGTCCAGAGGGAAAAACTGCTCGATCTGCACCAGCGTCGGCCGCGTAAAACACCCCACCCGCTCCAGGTCGTGCCGCATCCGCAGCAGCAGCGCGTGCGTCGCGTCCAGCCCGCCGTGGAACCCAAACATGTACCCAAACGTCAGCACCCGCTTAAACGTCAGGAACCCGCCGCTCGGCAGCTGCAGGCGGTGGTCCGGCTGCTTGTACAGAAACTGCGAGATCAGCTGCAGCGCCTCTGCATCTTCTGGATACTTTTTGAAAAACACCTCGTTGCGCTCCACGGCCTTGCGGAACGTCGCCCGGTACACGTCCTCCGGCTTCTTGTTGACCGGCGCCATGCCGCCCGTCATAAACACCTCGCGCAGCCCGTCGCTGTAAAACGACAGGTACGTCAGGCTCACAAACCCGCCAAACGACTGGCCCAGCGTCGACCACCGTCGCTTAGACGGCGGCTGGTCCGCCGTCAGGCATTTGCGCACCGCCTCCAGGTCCCGCACAATGTTGTCCGCCCGGAACTTGCGCAGGTACGCTGCCTGCGCCTCGGGCCCGCCGCGTCGTTTCAGTGTTTCGGCGCAAATGGCTGAGCTCATGCCCGTGCCGCGGTAATCCAAAAACAGCATCTGGTACCCGCGCGAGAGCATCGTCCGCAGGAACGGGTAGTCGTGCGGCTCCCGGTTGCCCGCGCCGGGCCCGCCCTCCAGGAACACGAGCCATGGCTTATAAAATAGGTCCTGCAGCTCCTGGATGCTGTTCTTGTACGTCTTGTCCGGCTTGTTGCTGATCGCCGAGCCCACGCCGCCGTTGCTCGCGCTGCCGCCCTCGCTGAATGGGAACGCGGGGATGATCGGCCGCTCGTATCGGAAGGCCGCCCGGCCAAACAGTCGGAGCTTCTCGCCGTCGGGATCGCTGTAGTCGAGTGGCACATCAAAGTACAGTTCCGCCACGAGGAGTTGGGCTGAAAAGTTAGTGACGAGATCAAAGACAGCTCTGGGGGTGCACACTCACATGGCAGCTTGTGGAGCGTGCTGCTGACGAGGACAGCTGGGTCGGGCTGGATGATCTGCCGCAGCAGTCGGGACGTTCCCCGCATTGCCATTGTGCTCGTTGGTCTGTCCTGCCTGTCCTGTCCGCTGTTTCTGGCTTCCGTCTCGCTGCTTTCGGCACTCGCTGGCATGTGGCGTGATGTCCGAGAGCAATGTGAGGGAGAGAGAGTAGTCGAGGGTAGTCAAGTTCGGGGTTCGTTGTGTTGTCGAATCAGCGTTGGCTTCTTGAGTGATTTTGGGCCAAGAAGGACAGGTGGATCCGAGGCAGGCTCGATCGAATCGTGGATGGCGGAACTCGATCACAAGGGCCGACAGCTGAGGCTCGGATCTGGAGCTGTGTGAGACTGAGACGGTTGTCAGGTGATTGTCTTGTGTAGGTTTGAGCTCTTTTAATCTTCCTAAAAAGAGTCGAAAATAGAGCTTAAAGGGTCTGAGACCTACCTTGGGTTGCGTGCTTGGGTTAGGCTGCAGCTGGCCGCTTTGCTCCAATTAGCTCGGCACAACGCGATGTCGGCGGGGAAGATGGCTGTCGTGATGGACGAACACTGTGAAGACGGGGAAAAAAGAGGACGGAAGAAGTTTATGATTCTTAAATTTAGAATAAAGGCTACGATATTATGTGTCTTGCTCTTTCCTTTTCTCAACACGCTGCTAAGCCTACAAGCTCCTAAACCGGAAGGTGTTCGAGGAGGGGAAAGACTGAGGAACCGCCGTCCTTTCTTCCTCTATTTGGCAGGCGATGTCAAGGTACGTCAGTTGGACCGACGCCAAGCGGCCAGTTCTACGTGGGGAAGGAGGGACCAACTGTTCATCGATACTGTGTGCGATAAGATAAGGATTCTACAATACGATATGGCCACACGGCGTAAAGTCGGATTTAGTGGTCTAGGCTCGACGCGCTGTGGACCGCCTATGGAATCCTTTCTTCAGGCCGAGTTAGGCCTCGTCAGACCCCATCAACGCCTGAAAGAGGGGCGACGCGCACTCTTTATTGCTCCGTGTCAGCAGTCCGACACGCATTATTAATTGAATTTTGGGGGAAAGGGCCGAGAAGAAAGAGCCTCGGAGCCTTTGTTGGCTCGTCTGCACTTTCCTGTTTTCAGTGGAATCAGTGCCACCGATCACGCTTCGCCCTTTCCCTGCCCTGCCCCTTTGGCTAGGTTCCTGCCATTTCGCGTGCCTGCTTTCCCTTTCTTCCTTCCCTTCCGTCATCTCCTCATTATCTCCTCATCTCGCCACTTTTGTCAACTTCTCCTTCCTCATCTTCGCAATCGTTTTTTTATCGTCGATTGTTTTCGAATCCCGTCGTCTGTTCGCTCTTTCCTCGTTCGATCGCTCAATCGCTCAATTCACGCCTCACCGTTCTTTCCCCTACAGGCCTTCTCAGTCAATTTCGGGGCAACTCCACCCACGCGCAGAAATTTTCACTATTTCTACCGTTCTCCATTTCGGCCGCCTCGACTCTCTCTTTTCTTCCTCCTCTTCCTCTTTTTCGTTTTCTTCCTACGAAAACCTTTTTCCTCTCCCAACATTGACGCACACCCGCCAATGGGATGAGCCGTCAAGGCGACACCCAGACTCTGGTCGAGTCGTTCTGCACCCTCGCAGATGAGGTGCAAAACCTGATTGACCGCAAGACCATTCTCGAGCACAAGCTGCGATTTGCCGCCGAGCAGGTGAGTTCCTTTTACGACTCTTTTCGGCATTTCTTTACGTTTTACACCTTCACACCCCCCTTCGCTTGACGCGTCAAGCCTGTTTCTACATGATGAGAAGTTATTAGCTCTAGATCTTGAATCGCTCCGGCGGTCACGATAGACAACTTTTACCACTTTCTGAACGAAACATTCTACCCACCTTCATTCTCTTCTACCTTTGTCTTCACTCCCCTTTCCGTGCAGGACTAACACCCTGCAGTACCAGCAGCTCGCCGACAAGTATGCTCCCACAGCCCCCGAGGTCTCGGATACGCTCGCAAACCTGCAAGTCCCGCCCGACGACCACAAACTCTCCATCCCCAGCACCCATGTCCCGCTGCCCAAGCGAGGCCAGGCCGGCTGCAGCCAGCACCAGATTGCCCTGTTGATCCGCGACGGCCGGCGAGCAGCGCAGCAACTGTCTCGGACGGCAGAAGGAAGCGTAGGTGGCGACCGCCGTCCAAACAGTGGGCACAACGGCGGCAGTGGCGGCGGCGATTCTAGCAAAGAGACGTCGTCGGGCACGGCCATTACGACCATGTCGATTGTCATGGAGCAGGACTTTACGGTCGAGGGCAAGAAGGGCATGCTGGAATGTCCCTTGTTTGAGATCAAGAGACGGCAGCAGCTTTTGAGACAGCAACAGCAGCTGGAGCAGGAAAACCAGCAGCTGCACATTACGGGCGGCGACAGCGGCCGTGGCGATTTGGATGTCGACCATGACGGTGCCGACACGGCCGACCTCGTGGCTGCGGCAGCACCAGTCGACGGAGCCCATTCTGCCAACGGCGGCGGCACAGCCAATGGAGCCAACAGCACGGCCACACACCCGGCCGAGGATCCCATCTGTGCAGCCCTGGCCGAAGAGAACGCATCCCAGCACGGCGGCACGTCCAGCCGCGGCGGTGCTCCACGCTGCCCGATCCGCTTCCTCGACCAGCACTCGCCGGAAGAAGTCGCGCATTACGTGGAGACGCACAAGCACCAGCTGCCGCGCAGCCACGCCATCTGCCTCAAGCGCTACAACAAGAACGAGGAGCAGATCCGCAAGATGGACGCCAAGTACGGCAACCTGGTCAACATGATCTCGGGCCTCGGCCAGTTCCACCAGCCCATGCTTGCTTCGGCCGAGCCGGGCGGCGTTGAAGGCGGCGGCAGCGCCAATGGTGGAGGTGGTGGTGGCGTTGTCTTGGGCGTCGGCGAGCACGAGGTCGAAGAGGACGAGGTGGTCGACCGCGCCAAGCTCCACAAGGACTCGCACGAGCGTGTCAAGAAGTGGGCCAACAACGTCTCTGCTAGCAGCCAAGACGCCGATGGCGAGGACAATGGCAATGGCAACAGCGGCAGCCGAGACGACGGCGACGACGACGGCGAAGGCGCCGATCTCCGCGGCCGGCGTCGCAGCCTCGAGTCGAGTGGCAGTGGAGACAACACCGAGCCGGAGCGTGAGAGTCATTTCGATCGCCCGCTCAAGGAAGTGCGTCTCGGCGAGTCACCGAGTCGGCCGTGGGGCATTGCGGTACCCATCTCGTCGATGCCGCGTGACTCGACAGCCCAGCCGCCTCTGTCACCGCCCGCTGCACCTGTCCGGATGCCGAGTCCCATCCGGGCACCTCCCACTGCCCGCGCTCCTCCTGTCTCGCCAAGCAAGGCCCGGCCAGCAGGCAAGTGTCCGTTTGCTTCGGGCAAGTTTGGCCTTGGGATCTCTCCACCCCCCGGCCATGTGCCGATCGAGCCAGAGGAACAGGATGAGCAGGAAGAGGTTGCCGAGACGCCTGCCGAGACAAAGCCTCGCATCGACAGCCCTCCCGAGAAGACTGTTCAGACCGACCGTCCGTTCTCGCCGATGAAGCCTCAAGAGCCCGAACCTCCAGTCCAGCCTCAACAACAGACCTTTACACAACCGGCCTTTGTTAACTTCCCATCGCAATTTACCTCGCCCCAAGCTCAAGCTGGTGTCGGTGCCAGCACCGATGCCAAACCGGCAGCAGGACCTGTTCCGCAAATGGTCTTCACTGGACCGGTGTTTATTGGTTTCCAGATGGAGCAGGCGGCACAGTTCCTGCAAATGTACCACAACCCCCAGGGACGGTAGACAGGTAACTGTCGACGTCGCTTTCCTTCACTTCACATACCCTACACCTGCATACTATTTGTAATGTCTTTTTTCAACGACTCACGTGCAACGATACCTGTTTTTGGATTCTCTTTTACTTGTTTCCTTCTTCCTTCTCATTAGTATTACTTAGCGTTGGCGTTTTCATTTCTTTGGGCATTTCTTATTCAATAGCTGGACGCGTTTGCTTTTTGGGGGAGTCTCACGACCATGCTGCGGCATGGCGTCTTTTGATTTTCATTCATAGTTTTCCTCCTTTCCTTGGGATTTTTGAGGTATCCTCAGCTCACTCAGATTGTCTGATGAAATACAATATTAGAGACAAGACCATGTAAATGGTTCTCGCTCCCATTTCCCTTTTTCAAACCAATCACTTTTCAATGCATGTGATGTCAAGATCGCAGAAGTAAAAGCAAGCTCTACAGCTCGTCTGTTGTCTATTGTGTACGACGCAAAACACCGTCTGATAAGGTAAACAAAAATGAAAAGACCAAAAAAGGATGGAATGACCGTTGAAACTATACAAAAAGAGAACGCAAGAACGCCTAAACGCAAAGAAAGGGGGATGTAAAATGAATGCATAAATGACAAATAAAACCCAGCAAAAGCCATGCAATAAAGCCAAGAAAGGAGTGACAAAAATTAAGTGCTGCTGTTTTCAGCATTCGCCCTTTCCTTGATTACCGCTTTCCTGGCCGTCCGCCGGTCTCGCCGTCGCTCTCGTCGTGGTACGACGCGTTTCTGCTGTGGTTGGCGCTGCCGGCCGCGTTGTTTGCAGAGGTATCGTTGTCGTTGTAGTGGTCCTCGCCCCCGTCGCCGTCGGCAAAATGGTCGGCGGCCCACAGCGAAATATCGTCGTCATCCATAAGGGCGGCCACATCAGCGTCTTCTGGGTCCATGAGCGGGGCGTTGTCGTCAAAGTCGTCGGCATCGCCGTACACGCCTGGTTCACGCGGACCCGCGCCACCGGCACGACCACCCTCCAGGTCGCCGCCCTCTTCGGCGGCAATCTCGGCCGCGCGGGCCATAGTGCGCCGGAAAATGAACAGGCCGACGCCAACACCAACCAAGCCAAAGATGCCCATGCTGATGTAGTTGAGGGCCTTGTCGCCGGCGGACATGGTGTCGCCCTCCTCGGCGAGCTTGGCGAGGCGGCTGCCGATAAAGACGTGGACCAGCAGCTTGGGGCTGGCCATGGCGGTGCTGATGGCAAAATTGAGGGGTGTGATGCTGGGGATGGTGGCCAGGAAGCCGTTGCTCAGGCTGTAGGGCAGGGGGCAGAAGCGGACGGCGGCCAGCACCCACAGACCGTCATGCCGCAAGACTTGGCTGAGGGCCACAAAACGGTGGTCGCTGCCCACGAGACGGTCGACGTAGCGGCTGAGGACGGTGCGGCTGGCAATGAAGGCGGCCAGACTGCCAATGACGTTGGCGGAGGCGGCAATGGGCCAGCCCCAGGGGAAGCCATAGACCAGACCGGCGAGCGTGCAGGCTGTGCTGTAGCCGATAATGGGCGGGAAGCCCGTGATAAACACAAGCAGCCAGATCAGGATCCAGCCGCCCGTCATGTCGTGCCAGCCCTTGGCCATGGGGCCCAGGGCCGCAAAGATGCGGTGGCTGTAGATGAGCATCAGGATGCCCAACGTAAAGCTGACGGCGCCAAACAGCACAACCAAAAGCTTGTGGAGAGGCGAGAGGCGAATGTAAAACGCCAAGAAGTTGTTTCCTGTAGCATTGGCCCACCGCCACAGAGAACCGGCCGTCGACGACGCCGTGGCCACGGCACCCCGAAACCCGCCCGGACCGCGCCGACGGCGGCCGCTGCCTGCTGCACTCCTACTGAACGACGCCCGGCCGCTGTTCCTCCGGTTGTTGCTGCTGTTGAACGAGTGCGTCCTCGAGGCGGTCGAGGCATTGCTGCGGTGCTGCGAGTTGGCGCGGTTGATTGAAAAGTGCGACTGCTGCGGGCTGCTGTGGCCGGTGCTGCCGCCCGTGTTGTCGGCACGCAGGGCCCACGCAGGCGGCGGCGACGGCGAGGCAGAGTTGGACCTCGCCGAAGACGACGTTTTAATGTTCATGCCGGCAGCGCCCCGCGGAGACGGCGATCGGGAGCCGTGGGGAGAGGGAGAGAGGGACAGCGGGTCGGAGCTGGCGGCAACAGTGGCCGGCGAGTGTCTGTCGGCCATTTTGAGTGGGACGGAGAGAAGAAGCCTTTGAATGCTAGCAATTGAAAAGGGGATGAAGCTCAAAGGTCGGTTTCCGGAGGAGCCGGGGTGCTCCCTGAGAGATGTGTGAGTTTTCGTGGAGGCGCGCCCAAGACAAGAGACAAAAAAGAATGGGGTCTGTCGCGACGCAAGGACAGAAAAGGGGAGGGGATCGAGAGGTCGATCAATTCGCCATGTGATGTGGTGGTCGGAAGATCGAAAGAATGGCGATCAATTCAATGGATGCAAAAGTAAAGAGTCAACAAACAGTTGACGAGAGTTTGTGAGAGAAGGAAGGAGGAAGGCCGATTGTCGACCTTGTTCGAGGGAGGAAGGAAGGAAGGACGGAAGGAGGCTTTGACGTGGGCGTGTTTCTGTCGTGTCAGACTACTAGGAAGGAACGGCACAGCACGAGGGAAAGACCAAAAGGCGCCAAAAAAGAAGGGGGAAGGAACGAAATGTCAGCACAGAAAAAAGGGTCAGACAGGTGCGACCGGCGCAAAAAAAGTGCAACCATCCACCGCCTAGAAGCACGCTACAGGTGCTCTGGCACGCTATTTTTGGGCGATAAGCATTGAAAAGGAATGACGCAGGGCTAGCTGGGGCCTGTAGCGGCCCGCTCTGATAGGCCAGACCGGTGTTTGTGCCTGTGCTGTTCCTGGGCCGGAGCCTTTTGCGCCCGACAATGCGACAGCTCCCAGGCAGCCGTTTTAGAGTTCATCGACATCACAGAATTGAGAGGAGCACACGTCGTACTTTCGTGTTATCTTATATTGGAGATACTAGAAGTAAATGTGCTGGTACCAGAGACTATGAGAAATTTTTTATTTAATTTTCTTTGGACTTTCGTGGATGTTTGATTTTTATTTCATTTTATTCCCAAAAAAAAAAAAAAAAAAAAAATGAGAATGAAAATGAAAAAGTAAACCGTCAGGAATTATTAAAGTTAAACAACCAGAAAAGAAGAGGATTTTTCATCATATCTTTATAAAGACAACTCCGTCAGAAAGGTCACAATTATGAAACACGAAACATGGTCTATTTTTGCAATGCCGTCTTGAGTAACAAATGCTCGGATGAATGAGTAAGAGGGGCTCTCGGAAACCTTTATGGTGAGAGGTGAGGCTGTGAGCCCACGTTTTCTGTTCGTTGGACGGCGGGGAGCCAAACTACAAAAGTCCGTCAGCAGAAAGGCCAGAAGGCGTCTAGGCGTTGGTATCTGCACAAAGGAAAATGACGCGCGATCAGCGCCAGCGCCAAAGAGCTGCCCTAGGGAGTACGACATAGAGCTTGGAGCTTCGAGAGCTTCTCAAAAAGACCCAGTTTTATCAGCCATTTTGCCGGCAGAATTCTATAGGTGGCATCCTGAAGCTCGTGATCGTCTATCTACGTAGGAGAGGGAGCACTCACATTTCAGTTTTCACCTGTCCATACTTGCAATATTTTAAAGTAATTTTTATTCATTCAGTCATTACGCCTGTTCCTGTTCCCCCAGGGGCCTCTTTACATCCGTAAAGACATAGAGACGGCCACCAATGATATCAATCACTGTATGAGATATCGTTTCTCCGATCTGTTTCTGTTTCTTCTTCCCCTTGGTTTATCGTATATTCTTTCTGTTTTGTAATTTTGTTTCTTTGCCATCCAACCCGGCTCATGCCTGCCGCGCCGACTTGATGGCCACCTTGGGCACGTCCTTGCCGGCGACCGACGAGTCCCGCACAAGCAGCTTCACTTTGCCGTCGCCAATCTCGACGCCCTGCGCGAGAATGTCGACCTTTTCGGCGGCGGGCGTCGACTTTGTACCGGCAGAGGAGGTGGTCGCTGCCTGCCTCTGACCCAGCGACTTGTCCCAGCTGCGCGCGTCAATGCCGAGGATGCCGCCCATGTTGTTGCGGTCGCTCGGGACGGAAAACTCGCGGTAGGCGTAGCGCCACTCGTTCAGAAAGTTGCGCACGGCCTTGCCGACCTTGTCCTTGCCGTTCTTGCTGTGGTGGCCCGTGCCAGTGATGGCGTAGACGGGCTTGGTCTCGTTGCCGTTGTCGAGCAGGACGCGCTCGAGGTACTCGACGGCCTCTTCGGGGTGCAGGCCGTGCAGGTCGACATAGATTTCCGACGTGGGAGAGCTGTAGCGGTTGCGCTCCTCGTAGAGCTCGCGGGCCGCCTCGCGGTGGGCCTTGCGCATCAGGTCGTTCTCGCTCTGGCCGCGCAGACTGAGAGCCTTGGCGGCGCGGGCGTCGTTGCGGTTCCACGCTTGTGCGGCACTGTATTGTTAGTGGGAGCTTGAAAAACGGTTAATTACTAAGGGCGGGCCTACCTCTGCAAAAACTTGTTGCGCAGGCCGCCATGCTTGATGGCTTCCTGGCGCGCCTTGAGATAGGCCTTGTTGGCCTTGTCGCCCGTCTCGAGCCAGGGAATGTGCTTGGGCGTCGGAATCGCCTGGGCGGCTGCGCTGTTCTCGCCGTTTCTCAGGTTGGCCATGCTGCCGTTGCGGCCTAGTTTGCGGATCGTGGCGGGACGCGGGAGCGAGGCTTCGGGCGTCGGCGAGGGCGACATTTTGACAATGTCGGCGAGCGAGCTGGGCGTAAAGGGCGCGCTGGCGCCTGAGCCCATGCCGCTGCCTTCCTTGTGGCCGTGTCCGCCGCGCTTGCCATGGTGCTTCTTGCCGCTCACTGCGCGGGAGGACGACGCAGCCGACCCGAGTGTGGGGAACGCTTCGGTGTCGTCAATGGAAGGCGCTGCCTGGTTGCTGTTGTTGCTGTTGTGGTTCTGGTAGTTGTTGCCGTGATGACCACCGTCTTGGTTACGATGCATCTGGTGCCGGCTACTGGGCCGAGAGCGAGGCCGTGAGATACCATCGCCTAAACCGCCTGCGCCACCAATACCGGGCAGCTTGAAACCAGGAGGCGGAGTCAGGCCAACAGCTGGGTAAGATCCAGATGCCGGGAAGAGGGACAGCTGCTCGGGCGTCGAGGGCTGCGGTTGGAGGACGGGGAAAGCGGTGTAGTCGTGGACGCTGAGCTGTGAAGGGGGCGTGCTCGTACCGTCCACAGTCAGACGCGTAATCAGGTGGGCCGGGTCGTGGGAGAAGACGCAGGTATTACCGGCGAGACAGTTTCCGGCGACCCAGTACTTGCAGATGTGGTTGCTCAGGTCGTGACTGAAGCGGCAGTCGGCGCGCAGACACTGGCCCGTGGACAAGAAGAACTTGCACAAGATGCCCGACTTCTGATCGGCAGGCGTGCTGGGACGCGCGTCGGGGGTCATGGACTTGCCAATGAGGACGCCACCACCGGACGATTCGTCCATGGACGACGCGATGGAGGTGGGTGCGGGCGGGACCTGTGCACCGCCAGCGCCGAGAGCAGCAAGAGAAAACGCGGCGACGTCTTGTTGCTGCTGCTGCTGCTCCATTATAGCAGTAATGGTGGCTCCCAAGTCGTAGCCGTGCATGGCAAGGGCCGCGTCAATCTCGTCGTCGGTGCGCGACGGGCCTAGGATGGAGCGCAGCATGTCGTAGGGCGTCATGTCGATCTGCTGCGATGACAGGGACGACAGCGAGAATTCGGGCGCGGCCGCATTGAGTCCGCTCGACGAGGACGGCGTCGCCGTGCCCGAAGCAAAGCCGCTGCCCGTGTACGACGCGCCTCCACCGCCAAATCCGATTCCGCTGCCGCCGCCGAGCGAGGACGTCACGCTAACGGCGTCGTCGCTCACGAGCCAGTCGACATTGTCTGTTTGCTGGGCGTCGCCAAAGATCTCGGCGGCGGGGGTGTGGTCGCTGGCAAACTCGTAGGCGTTGAGGCTGGGGCTGTGGGGGATGACGGGCGTCGCGAAGCCGAGGCGGGGCGAGGGCCGGGGCGAGCCAAAGGGCGACGCGGCGGTGGACTTGTTGTTGCGCGAGAACGAAGCCGGGAACGAGGCCGGCACAAAGCCTGGCGGCGCCAGCGGGCTCACACCCAGACGCGGCGATCCGGACAGCGGGGTGTTTGAGCCGCGCCAGGACGCGGGCGAGGGCCGGCGCAGGATGGTCTGGCGAATGGGCGGCGGTGACGTGGCACTACCGCCGCCTTCTCGATATCGCCAGACGGCATCTAATACAGCGTTCTCGAGAGCCTGGCCCTGGAGGGTTGTGGATTTTTTGAGGAGCGCCTCGAGGCGGTCGATCTTGTCCTCCTCCTCGAGGGAGGCGTCCTGGAGGACGGGCAGACAGATGTCGTAGGTCTCGTCGGACACCATCGTGGGGGTCGGAGTAGGGAGTATATTATGGGATTATCGGAAGACGAAGAGTCTGGGTATCGCAAATTATCGTAGTCTCGTGATGAGGGTATCTTTCGTGATTAGGGGGATGGACGATGGAATCGGAATCGAGGAACGCGTGTTGTTGATGGCCACGGTGTTCGTTCCGATGGAGACGGTCGAGGATCGCGTCGAGGTGTTCGATGCTCCGATTTTCTTTTTGGTATTCTGGTAAAAGGTCGCTTTTCGCTTCGCTGGTATATACAACCGGGAAATCGCAAAGTATGGACAGGAAGGAGAGAGAAAAAAAAGGAGATGATGATGGAAGAGGGTCTCGGGAGAGATGACGAGGCGCTTGGACGCTCAGGGTTCACTGTTCAGCTTCAGCGGCGGTCAACGGCGAAGAGGACAGGGCGAACAAGGGAGAATCGGGGTCATCGAGGAAGCAAAATGGACGGCAGCTGGGGCGTTGTCGGCTCGTCGCATGATGAGCTGTTGAGACACGGAGTTATTGAAGGGGATGATGGCGGGAAGAGAAGAGAATCGACGAGAGATGAGAAGATGCGAAGTGGAAAGGCTGGAGCTAGCAATGTGCGAAAGCGTTAGATGGCAGCAAAAAAAGTGGATCCGTTGAGGTCTGGATGGTGGGGAGGAGGAGATGGATGGGGTAAAGGGGGCTCGAAGACAAAATAGAAGGAAAATACGTACAGGCGAGACACAAAAAGAGAATGTCGCGATGCGATGTCTCGAATCGTCTTTGAATAGAGGGGGAATGGAAATAGAACAAAGAACAAGTGACAGAAAAAGGGGGGAGAACAACAAAGGGAAGACCAAATCGGGAGGTGGCAGGGTGTTTTGGGAAACAGGGAGCACGAGGATCGCCGGCGCTGTGGGCGAACTGCGAACTGGGGTTCGTCGGGATGTTGGAAGCCGAGACGAGGTGAGGAGGAAAAGGAGGCAGAAAAGGCAGCAAATGTGCAGTTGGCGATGATGCAAGAAAGGGGTAAATAACAACAGTAAGGACAGAAGGCAGGAGCGACAACAGTTTACTTCGCAACAGGAAAGCACGTCGACCACGAGGAAACGAAAAGGTGGGATGGAATGGTGGAAGGAGCCGTTCGCGGGTAAAAGTGGTGAGAGTTGGCTTGGAGGAAGGTGAGACGAGCGCATTTTAGTGGAAGGAACGATCACGAAACAGTGGCTGAGTGGCCGGTCCAGGGCTGAACCGGGCGGCGGGAGAGCGACAAGATAGGGCGAGATAGGTTGTCAGATGTGCACAGACGGGACAAAAATTAGTGGGCAGACGCCTGTATCACGTCGGAACTGCCCCCAAAAACAGCATGGCGATTTTGGGTGGCAATAGGTGGTGAGAAAGGCGGTCAGCGCCCGAACCAGCACAAAACGTGCTGTATTTTGCAGGTGGCCGCCACGTTCTCACAAGCTTTGGCGACTGTTTGGCGCTAGGGAGCACCCTTTCCGCGTACAACGGCAGGCTCGCCTCTGATTGGCCGAGAGCAACTGCAGCATGTTGTCATTGGAAAAGGGGCTTGTCTCAGTCAAGACGACTTGGAAAGTTCATGATTCCAGGTCACACCAGATCACGGGAAACGCATGCTGGGAAGGGCTCTGTGATTGAGCATGGAGGGAGAGCCATCCAATCAGCCAGTGATTGTATTGTGACACAAAATAGACTGCAAAGTAAACAGCCTGTGAATGTGAGGTCAGGGGTCAAGTAAACATTTGGTGATAGTTTGCTGGAGAAGATTTTGATTTTCAAATGACAAACACCACACTTCATTTGAAAATTATGTGCCACCTGATGTCAACATGACGGAATTGTCAGGATCATATAGGTGCCATCCTGATGTTATAGTGAACAGCACCTTTTGTGCACAGTATTTACTTTTTCATCACCTGAATCTTGAATCTGCATCTCATACACCTCGTGATGGGCTGGATGTACAGTCACTGTTGTCTTTTGTCATAGTAGGAGCACCAACATGAAAGAGTCATTGAAATTTGAATATTATCTGAGCTGTACACCACTCAAAGTCCACACCCATCTCAAACATTGTAGAAAGTGCTAGAAATATAGGTGTCATAGTGACTGAATTGATTTTCATATAGATGTCATGATGAATCTCACACAAATGTGCACACCCATTTGATTTTTATTAGAGAATAGCCTGCAGTATCCCTCTCCTCTGAGCAATGCCTCACTCTGTCACTTGAGCAAGCGTCACTCTTTGTTTACTTGTGCCCCTTTTCACTGTTTTTCACTCTGCTCTGTCCCCCGCGTCTCCTCCCCGTCACCATCTGTTTGTCATCCCATAAATATTACACAACTGGCCGTTTGCTGGTTTCAGATGTTTGCCACCTCGCCTGGGTGCCAGGATCAGTGGGTTAGGGTTTGAGCAATCCCAGAGTATAAATACCCCCGATCCCCCCACCCCTCTCCCAAATCTCTCCCTCTCTCTCTCCTCTTTATCAATCAGAGCAATGACTTCGCTTTCTTTTGCATTGCCGATCCCTCCCCAAGGTTGTCGGTTGTCATGCTGAACCACTACGACATCTTGATGTTTTACTTTGTGATCTTCATCTCTGTTTGTCTTGTCTACTGCCTCTCACCTTCATCCTTTTTTGACTTGTCTACGTCCTCCCTTGCCTTGAACATCTTGTGATATTGCTAACTTTGGACCATGTAGTCAAGATAAGCTGTGTTCAACACTGTTGTGTTGCTGAGGCAGGTTATTACAGGTCAAAATGACCAGTCAACTTTCTCGACTCCGTCGACGCCCTCGAGAAGGAGAGCGGTCTCATTGTCATGAGCTCTCAAGTGAACGTGGCGAGAAAGGCCACGTGAAAAGATAAGTACTCCCAAGACATTGCAGTCTGCTGTGTATTTCCAAATATGACACCACTTCTTGAACCATACCACCTCACAAACCATGGGTTGATTTGCAGGCTCTTAGAAACCAAAAAAATAGTTGCCCAACTGAGGGAGCACAGTGCATCTACCTCATCATTTGTGTCAATCGTGATGGACCAGGCCATTACGATGTGAGTTGCTGTGCCAGAAAAGCTAGCTTGCTTGTAGACTCCTTGGCACTGGATGTCAACGGGTCGACATATTGGCTAAAAATCACAACGGCCGCTTTTGACGTTGACAAATTACGACGGGCCATTACATGACAGAGGAGGAGAGGTGCGCATGAGTGTTGTCAAGAGATACAATATGGACGAGTCATGACTTCGACTACTTTCTACAAACTGGGAATGTCCTTGCGCACCCAAGATATTCGCAGCCAAAGACGGAGACACATCAAGCAGTCGGAAACAGGTAAGTATCCAATCTCTCCCAGTCTGTCAGGATGAACATTGTTGTGAAGAAAACCACTAACAGCTTAGAGACAAGACTATCTTGTCCATGATACATGTCTCGTGCCCCAGTACACTCGTCTTCAATACCATGTACATGCCATATCTGGTCAAAAAATAACGAGCTGCCATTCAAGCGTGGAATGATCAAAGTCAGCTACGATCTTAGAGTCTGTGCGCTCCAAAGGCAGTTTTGCCATCGGCATATGGAATACTGTTCTTGCACGAGACTTTCCATGGGGCACCAGTCCGCAGGTGTTGCCACATCTTTAAGCTGGATAAGCTCAGAGTCGAGCCACAATTTTGCCGACCAATGACAAAGAAGAACATTTGGGGTGGCAGTATACCACAGTATCTGCCCATCAAAATACCTTGGCGAAGACCCAAAAGCCAGTCGCAAGGACTGATGAGCGCCAGGTCTTGAATTCACACCACGAGACTGGGCTATGCTGGGAAAGCTGATAGCTGAAAGTAAAAAGGTGAGTTTCCAACCATTCTGGAACTTGGAAAACGGAAAGCACACTCTGCTGTTTGCAACATGCTAACTTGGATATAGACCGGCAGAGGAAGAAATGGTGTGGAAGAGGCGCACTGATTTCATGGCTTGCGTTCCAGACCATATTGTTTACGGGTGTGCAGCCATTACATCCCGTTTGGAGCCATCAGTCTGGTCGTGAGTGGGATATGCCATTGACGTGATGCAAAAAACTTTGTCCGCGCCGTCCGGCCGGTTTCACCAAAGACAACGGCATCGAGCGGACCAACTCTTGTCGAGCTGCCGATTTATCACTGTGCGAGTCCACATTGACCTCGGGACTGTTGCTTTTCAAGTCATTGTACCATGACCATTCACCTGCAAACCGCCCGTCCACGTTCCGTATCAAAACTGCCCATCTTGGGATACTGGACTTTGCTCACATGATGCGCTGCTGGGGTTGAACGTCACAAAACTCGACACAACTGACCACAGGATCAGGCTGATCGTTGAGTGCCTGGCCACAATTTCCAAAGAATACATTGATTCTTCCATGATGCGAAGGGGAGACCTTCAAGGCAGCTGCATGTAAGGCTGTAATCTCATCAAAACTTCGGCGCAGCGCCCTCAACGATGGAAGACTTGATCCAACGCTGCGATCCAGCCAGATATGGGCGATGACGTCGGGAGCTGGGTTTTCGGCCCGGCTTTCGTCGCTCATGGTCGGCAACCGCTTCCAAGAGCAGGTCGGTGCTTCGGTGTCACGCCACGACACCGTTCGATCTGGCACGGAAAACTATTTACTTTGACGCCCACGATTTCGCATATGCAGGATGGGCGGTTTCCACCAACAGCGTGTTGCCCAGTGTCCCGATGCGCGGGCGTCCGCTTTGCACTTCACCACTTCCAACGCACGCCTGGAAAGACCCTGCATCATTCTCACTCTCCTGGCAAGTTTGTCAAGAATGGAACTTCTGGATTTAACGAAGAGCAATGCAAAGTGGCAGTGATCATTGCAGTGAAAAATTTGACATCAAGACATGTCAATGCTCAGTACATAGCCTTGATCACTCCGCATGAGGCGGACCAGCGACTGCTTCAGGAAATGCTGGCAAGATATCTGCCCAGTGACGTGAAGCTCACATTGTATCTTGTCCTTTTTTTTCTTCGGTTTTTTTTTCTCTTCTTTTATGTCTGTCAGCAGAACGTCCGGTCCGCTCTTCGTCGGCGGCCAGAGTCTCATGCCGCAAGACAAACCCGACCTCCATCTTGGAGGAACGCTGCTACACAGACCTCCGCTCATGTCTTGCAGGGGAAGAGGTACCCCCGACCAATTCCAAGCGCTCTGTATGTTCGAGCTAGTGCTCATGGCCGACTATGTTGCTACCACGCCCAATGCTACAACACGGTCGCCATACAAGGAAAGCATGCGGGCGGCTCCAGCTGTCGTCTTTGACGAGGCGGGTGCCATGTGTGTTGCGGATGCGCTCATGGTCTGGGGCCCGACTATGCGGCCATGCGCTATGGGCGGCGACGAGAAACAGTTGCCCCCTGCCGTTATGGACAGGGAGAATAATCGCTTTTACGAGCAGGGCGGCGTGTCGGTGCTCCAGCACTGGCAACAAACATCGAGTGCAAGTATCGAGTCCGAACCGAGTCCGAACCGACCCAGTGCAACATGAACACGCCATATCAGTGCCATTTATGTTGGCGAGGACATCAACACCGCCAACTCCACCTTTGGGAGCTCAGCCAACAGCCATGTCTTGCATATCGCATGCTCTGTTTGAGTTCACGAATGTGTCGCTACCATGAAACCAAAGACACATGAGACGACAGATTCCACTGGGCATTCTCATGCATGCCCTCCTGTTTTGGCAGCCAGCGACACAGCCGTTGCAAGTTTTGGACATGGCTGGAATTTCTCCAAAGAGTCGACATTGCACCACCTTCAAGCACATCTTTTGCAAGTGTCCTTCGGAAACACGTCATTACCAGTGATAGCTGCTGTTGCAGGAAGAGCGCATGGACCCCGAGCACAGATGCCGTGTTCCCGTACATCGTTGTCAGGGTCGAGGGAATGGTTGTTAGTTTAAAGCATGCCCCGGACAACGTTGTCGTTACGATGTTCCCTCTCAACCTGGGCAAATCAATTTTCTTGTCCGCCGTGTGGCATCGTGTTCGAGTCCATGTCATTGCGCTTGACATGTATGGCCGAAGCAAAGTCCAAAAAATAAGGGCAAAATGGCAAAAGACAAAAAGTAGGTCCTACCCGGATTCGAACCGGGGCTACTGGAAATTCAGATTATGAATCAATCAGAATCCAATGTCCTAACCGACTAGACTATAGGACCGTTTTGCGTCAAGGATGGATCCCATTTGGTGGAGAACGGCGCTTGCAAAACGGGTCCATATGACGATCTGAAGTCATCGAGATAGTTCCGCCAGCAACGTGAAGTCACACCTCCTTTATTTGGCATATTCACACAAACAGAATACCATCGTTGAAAACGAGTATATCGAGCTGCCGGATGGATGGACACAACTGTACCTAAAGTTCCCGCCAACCCCGACGCTGGTCAGCCGGGACCTCTGGATCCGCTGGCATCGAGCTCAACGCCGGAGAAGCCCATTCCTCAGCCTCCGGCCACCGGAGCCAGCGTGATCCAACAAAATGACTCGCCCAAACACGCTGTCCAAGCAAATGGAAAACCGGCGGCACAGCCTGCATAAGTGCTGTGACCGGCCCGCCATCTTGCCAAACGGCGAACGGTCAACGGCCTTCTATTCAAAGGCAACGAAGAGAATCTATGCATAGACATTTGAGGAAACCTACGATCTGGTACCCACCACTGTATACACAATCTTGTGGCCCTCATAAAAATCGAAGGAGAAGACGATGCCGTCCATTTTCCAGAGATGCAGTGGGTGCTATGCTCACGTCCTTTTACTCTCCATATTCCACAGCAGCCGTGACAAGCCAGTGGGCGAATTTATGGTTGAGAATGAAGGTCACGTCATCAAAAGTCCTCACTCACACCTCGGTCAACATGGCCGTCGCTCGACCCACGGACTCGTTTCATGTTGTCAGGCAGGATGTTCGTCGATGAGTGTCACGTTTGCCTCACGGATGCTACATATCGCGACGCTTTAAACGTCTTGCTTACACGTCTAGTGCACATCGTGCCTTTACTCCTGACCACCACAACGATGCCGCCCTTCTTTATCCCGTGGCTAAAACAACGTCTGAATGTAACAGCCCTCCAGGTTGAACGCACGCCGGTCAAGAAAGCCAACATAGCTTACGAGGTAAAAGGTGTTGCCGATGGCCCTCAAGCCATGACGGATGCCGTTTTAGCGGCGGTGGAAAAAGTATCTGAGGTCCAGGATGGTGGACGAGCCTTGATCTTCTGCGTCTCTGTGCGGTTTTGCTTGGAGTTGTCACGGGAGTTAGACATCCCGGCATTCTATTTTAACATAGACGAAGAACGGAAAAAAGAAGTCATGTTTAACTTTCGTCACGGAGCCGAGGGCCAAAGAATCCAATGGCTGGTCACCACGACTGCTTTGGGTTGCGGCATCGATGTGAACGAAGCACACACAGTTCTCCATGCAGGCCGACCTTACAACGTCATCGATCTTGTCTAATAAACGGGACGGGCCGGCCGGGACCTCGCTTGTAATGCGTATTCCTTTGTCTTGAACTAGTACCATGATAGGGCCCGTTCGAGCGTTGGCACCACGGTAGCCGTTCAGCAGACGGAACCGGGTGACATTCCTAAGCAGACTCGTTATGTGGCGGTGATTGGGCCGTTCTCGGAAACCTCGAAAATCCAGGATGCGGCACGCCTTAGGGTACGCTGCCCCGGCCAACGATGTCCGGCCTGGCCGTTTTGCCCAAAGTAGTCCTGGACACAATTCTCGGAGGTGATCAACACAACTGGCATGCCTTGGTACGTTGGCGCGCCTTTACCTCAAGTGGGCGCAGCAAATCTTGCTGAATATGGACGCGCCCGAACACCTCACTGGCTTGGCCCTCGAGCTGGTGGTGTACGAGGTGGCCAGGCTGTATTGGGGCGCGCCGTTTAACCGGGTTTGCATGGGAACTTTTGGCGCCAGTTGACGTTCGAGCCTTCAACCCTGACGAGGCGGCCGAGTTGGAGTTGGGGCATTTCCTGAGCGACCTGGCTGCTGCTCTCGTCGACAAAAGCAACCCCGATGCCGCTGCGGCAGTTGCCAACGCTGTGTGCGAGATGGGTCGCGCGGGGGTGAAGGGTGCCTACTATGGGCGCGGTGGGCGGCGTGGCTTCAACGCCGAGTCGATGTTAAGTATCCTCAACATGCACCGCGAGGCTCTGGCGTACGAAGCCAGCGCCCAGGTTGCGCCCGCAGGCGTCAATAGCCCCGACGAGGGTATGGACACCTCCCCCGACGACGAAACTGCCGGCAACTCTCTCGTCGTATGGTTTAAATCTGCATCGGAACTGCCACCGGGGCTTGGTGGTGCAAATGCCGTGGAGTCTGAACACGGTCGTTGAGTATTCTGCCATAGGCGCTGTGCAAGTGGCAGCAGTCGATAATCTGCCCATCAGCCAGGCGACAACTGCAGACGCCTCTGAATACTCTTTTCGCTTCGTACACAAGTCTAGCAGTGCTCGCTGATGTGATGAAGCTTGAAGAGCATTCTCGCTCTCAGTGTTACAGATTATGTCTTGGATTCCTGCCTGCGCCCGGTCACAAGCAGTGCTGCCGTGATGGTAGATGTATCAAACGGCTATTTGCATCTCCTTGCATCAACGGTGACTGCCCATTTGGGAAGCGGTCCCATTTATCCATCGTTCCGTCGCCTCCATTTCCCAGTCAAAAAGCTTGAAAAACGAGAATAAATGTCGGTGCAGAAAGGTGTTACATTCAAAATATCCTTGCCAGAAAGCTTTGTGCTCACAGACGCTACCGTTCGTGATTCTCCGGAGCAACGCAATCACCCTGTCCTCCAAGTCCTCCAAAGCCAAGTCATACCTCTGAGGGAGATGATGGAGGAAAACCAGAGTCAGTCTAGAAGGCACATCCTGGCCCGACAGGCTGGGGCGCATCAATGGTCGCCAGCACCACCTCTGTGTAGCCATCACATGGCATACCGGTGCCCAGAGACATGTGTACTGTCAACTTTGACCCGGCACGAATAACGGCGTCCAACACTTGAGCGTACGGCCACGTCTAGCATCGATGAGCTGGTGAAAGACACCCTCGCGATGGCCGACTTTGTCGCAACCACAACGTTGCCTATACCCGAGAGTGGTACGGGAAAGATGTGTATGATTTCCCAAGCAGCTGTCCTCGACGAAGCGGGCGCAATGTGCATCCCTGTTGCGCTGATGGTTCTGGGGCACGATCGTATGGCCAAGTGCAATGGGCGGGTGACGAGAAGCATGTCCCCAGGTGTCGTGGACCGGGGAAACAATCGCTTCTACGAGCATGGCGGTGTGTCGGTGCTACAACAGTAGCAGCAGAAATCAATTCCGACGTTTGTCCTGAACCGCCATCTCCGAATTTCAGAGTGGCAGCTTGATCTGGCCCGCAAAGTTCTCTGTCGGACCTCGCAGAGATATGAGAAGCAGCAACTTTCCGGGACAATGCATCGCCTCGACTCACAAGGAAAGCCCATATCTGACGGGACTGGACATGTGTATGATTCACCCAGTGAGTGTATGCTCACATACACGACACTGAATGACGACGGGAAGTCTTTGTGCACTTTCCTTTTCCATTTCTATCGAGCATCGCGGAACCGACAAGGTCATTATTAAGGTGTGGCAGGTGATGGGTATGTCCGCCCTTTACGCCAGTCTGCTTACTTTTAAGAAAAAAAAAAAAAAAAAAAAAAAAAAAAAACTAACCGTTTCTGCTTTAGACGCTGGGACTGGAACCCCAATGCTATCGCCCGCTTGGCCTTTAAAATACTGTCTCCTTACGGACGAGACGGGACAGGAAAATCGGTTACATCGCTTCTTACCCTCTACGCCGAGTCTCTCCGGGTATCGGATAGCAAGAAGCGGGAGTTCTTCCCACATATGGCTATGCTACCAGCACAGACAGTGGCCCGGTTCCACATGGAACTCAGAACCTTCTTCGATGGGTTCTTCAGCGTCCACGTCCATCACCGCAACAAAGCTACGTTTCGCGGTCTAAGCTATGTATGCAGACCTCCGCGGGGACATATCGAGTCTGCTTAGTGCCCCCTCGCAGGTGTATTCCGCGATGAGGAATACATGTCGCTTGGTAAGAAGAAAGCGGTACTTGGACAGCTCGACAAGAGCACAGCACGGACGTAAACCGTTCGGGAGATCACCGCGTCCCCGGCCAGACAACTTTGGCAACTGTTGCCCAAACCATCAGCGGGAAATACGCCGAAACTGGTACATCGTTTCTTCTTCTCTCTGTGTGACGAGCACCAGTTCTCGACACACCGGTTGTGGGACATCACCGTGCCATACGTGCTCCGGGAGATGATGACGGAAGACTCTACGGTTTGCCCCGAAGACGACAGCCAAAAAGTGACAAGTCTGGATGAAGGATTATCAGAGGAAAACGCAACGGTGCCTCTCGCACTCGACGTTCAGAAACCAGAAACAACCAACAAAGTGTACCTATGCACCCCTGCGCCGGCACCTGCCCCATGGAAACTTCTGATGGACCCTGGCTTCAAACATATCTTGACAGCAACCCCCCCTGTCATCCCACTGTCGACACCTCATGCGACACCCCGCACGTACTCTCATGTGTGGGAAATGGTGAATGTCCAAAGACGGACTGCCGACGTTGAGGGTTGGAAAAAAGCTGGGCTATGTGACCCAAGACCGGCCTCACATTCGGCATCACTGTCACCAATGACATTGAAGCTGTGATGCGGGTCAAGGGCCAGATTCAAGAAGAGCCCAAAGGAACGTTGGGTGCGCCCACGTGATCCTCCTACGTCAATACTCAGCCTGCAAGACGTATGAGTCCTCGAGCTACTTTTTTGTTCCTCGACCTCGACCTCCATGGAGCATCACCAAGGACAGTATGTGTTGGAGCAAACAGCGGTAAACAATAAAGGCCTTTAGACACGCAAGCATCACTGGAAGTGGCGTTACTCGCAGCCATCCGAGGCGCCCTCCGGCCCTGCCTGCTATCGAATCTGTGGCTGTCGCCAGTCCCGGCCAGACCTCCCCGCCCCCGGTGCTCTCGCAGGCCCTCCTCCCTGAGCGGCAGTACGGGAGTCCTTCAAGCCTCCGCCGCGGTGCCGTCCCGCAGGACTTGCTGTCCGTTGTCGCCCAGGGTTTCGGACAAGCTTTGGTCCAAGCCACACCCCGCATGGAGGCCAACATCGCTCGCAACGTGGTCGACGAGCTCCGCCCACCCAGTGTGTCCGCGGCCGGGGCGCGATTCTGTACCGTGTGACATCTGTTTGCACGCTACAGGCAGCACGACGCCTTTGTTGGAACATCTCCGGACACTGACACTAGGATTCCCGAGAGGTTAGTACCGCCACATACTGCCTTTAAACTTTTAATACAAAGAATCTTGTTCTAATTGAATGAAAACGCAGTTAATATTAATACCGGCCCTGTCACGCCGTGTCAGCAAGAAAAATCAGCAAGAAAATCCACCCCGCTCGGAGATCCTCGCCAGAGAATTTCTCCTGGACAATCCTGGACAATCATCACCACAGATCGTTTAGGTTAGGAAATAATTTACAAAGCCACCTACATGCTGGACGGAAAACATACTGCAAAAAAGATGCCACGTACTTTCCAACATCCCGTTATCTGAAAGGTAAGTGTCCTCACAATACGTCGTACTTTGCAAATACTCTCTTCCTCGACTAACATCTTTCTTTGCTCGGCTCATAGCCTAGTTCAACGACAGTCCTTTCTTTAGGCATCACCGCCGCAAACGAGATTGAGGCAATCGTTCCAACACGAAATCGATCACACGTAGTTGTGACACACCCGAGCGATGCGGGATGAAGGGTCCTATTTACATTTACAGGCCCAGGTAATAGTTTATCTACGGAAACAAAAATGCCCACCCAAAGGTCGATCCAGATTGTCAAAGGAGACATGCACGAAACGACAGGATGCTCCAGCTGTCGGAGGTCTAACGACAGGCAGTATGTCTTTCTTGACAAGACTATAACGGAAACAATAAAGGGGAACCGTTCAGCTTTTCATGGCATCACAGAGTCCCCATGACGCCAAAAGACAGACAACAAAGAGTGCTACCTTGTACTAGTCACCCTTATCTTATCTGGCTGTTGTTTCCCTTCGTCTGCAACGGCGATCTTCTGTCTGCTGCACACACATACATTCTTCCGTGCTGTGTTATCACCGAATACCGCGGACCTGTGTCAAGTCAGTGCCAAAGGTCAAGTAGGGTCACACGCTCGGACGAGACCCCATTCAGCCAAGTTTGGACCCGTTCAGCTGTGTAGATCTTCTGCTCACATGCTGCACCTTGGATAAAGATATACCGAACCCATCAATGCTGCAAAAAGCACGGCCTACAAAATCCTCAAAACGTCTCCAGCTCCAGACACAAAACGAGTTTAAGCAATTCTCCCCTAAGCTCATGGCGTTGACTTTCAAGTAATGTCCGCCTAATAGAGATAACGGTTTCATCGTGCGGTGGGCACGAGTTCTTGAAATTGTCGGCTGATCAGCGCACCATCGCCGACGACGTGCAGGCCCAGAAGCTCGCGAAGGTCCTTGTAAAGCCTCAGGAAGTCGCCCGCTGCTTCCGCAAGGGAGTCATCGAGTTTAACCAGTCGCCTGCTGGGCAATCAGCCGCCGACGGGGCGGCGAGTTTTGAAGGCCGCATGCTCGCCACGATGGATAGCGTTGCAAAGCTTACTCGCCTTAATTGCTTGCTTATGTCCAAGATTGCCGAGCTATCACCGACCGTTGGCAAAGATGCCGACGAGTTTGAGGAGCAAGTCACGAGCCTGTTCAAGCAGACTCGCCTCGTGTCTGTCGAGATCCCCAACCAACAGTGGGCGGGGTTGGGACGTGCCTTTGCCCGCTTTGTGAGTATCCCATTTTCCCGCTCCGTCTATGACTGGTAGCTGACCCATCGCCGAGTAGATTGACGATAAGTGTGCCCCCGCCGGCAAGGCGCCATCGAGGAGGCATTCTTGCATTCCCGTGATGCCACGCTATCCAGGCTCGAGCCTGACTGGACTTTGGCAGTTCCCGTCGTTTACCGCACATGGGTTCATGCGGCTGTGCACACAGTCAACGGCCAAGGTGAGCCATCTTTCAATTGGAAGATGCTCACAACTTTCGCGACTCTTTCATACCGGGCCCAGGGCATGAAAGCGTTTGTAACGTTTATGGGCATGGCAATCTAGACCACATCATCGGCATGTATGGTATTGTTCTTTGCTGGCCTGTTTCTTTGCTCAAGACAGTGAGAGCTGGGGTTGAAGTTGACAATCTATCACGTCTCGGGTGCCTGGGTAAACAGAGGACCAGCGACGTATCGTTTTTTTCTAGCTCCTAGCGAGAGTGAGGACGAAACAAGAATTGGCCAGCTGGCGTACTCGTGCCGCCACGGCGGTCCATCCTGCCCCAGCCAAGTTTGGCCTTTTCGGGCGACAGCTCACGGTCGTCCAACAACTGTATCCGACGAAATCGGGATCGGTCATAAAAGTGGAGCATGCAAAGTCGAGCAGCAAGGTCTGGTTCGTTTTGACATGTCGGGCCCAGGAAATGCCCGATGGGTCATCTCCTTGGACAAGAGAAAACAAAGAATTGGCCTACCATCCAGACTCAGCCGGAGACATTCTGGCCGGGCGGGCTCGCCGCCATGGCGGGTCTGGGCTCACCGGTAGACATGTGATGTTTTACACAACGGTGCCTTCTGCGATATCCTCTGTGCCTCCCTTGACAGCAATTGGGGTGGATGAGTCTCAACAACAAAAGACATACGCGATTCGTTCCCGCAGACATGTTTCACAGAGAGACTCGCATTATTGTCCGCCACGGCGAGACATGGTCGTACCTTCTGGGCTCACCTATGAAGGCTGGTCTGCTTGTCCTAGACATCGTCGTGTACATCGCCGCATGGTGTACCGAGACACCATGGCTATGCTCTGCACAAATTCACCACGCACATTGATCAACCGTTGCGATTCAATTTCAACACATTACAAATTGGTTTTGGGCGACAATCATCATCCAATAGCCCCGTGGCCCTGGCATTTCATTCACAACGATGAGTTTATCTGTGGCAGGACCTTTGAAGGAGAATGAGACACTACGCTGGAGCGGATATCACGGATACGGAACTCGCTCCCAGGAATACAAACGTTGGCAAGTTGGGCACATGAACGCCCTTACTCCGATGTGCACCCACACACTGATCACGTCTGGACTCCTCCTGCAACTGTCCTTAATGCGAGTTCCTTTCAGCGGCGTTCAACTATGACGCTTATCTTGTCGCGAGCTTCAACAAGAACAGTCCTGGATGGGTGCCATGCATCAGCCTGTGTACACAGAAGCTTCGCGTGGCGGGTTATCTAACCAACCACTCTCACCGCCACGCTCGTGGTATCATGATGCAACAGTATGGCTATATGAGCAGGAGCCAGTGTGAGTGTTGTGAGGCCCGGTTCCTGTCAACAGAGGCCTGATGCGGCACTTCTTGTCAGCTTCCGGTGCATCGCTTCCCTCGGTGTGTTTCTTTGTCCGGCTACCACGCATCGTGGGGCACCTGTATGTACTACGTCGAAGAAGGCAGCTGCACGTACTGCATGTTTTCCGGGGCTATGTAGCTGTTTAGAGCACGAAGCGACTGATAATATGGCAGCTGAACAAGGTGGCTGGTCCCGTTCCGCGGCCCCGCGCATGTCGTCCTCGTCGTTTGTTCCAGCCTCCCGAGAACGATGTGGAGGACTTACAGCCAGCCGCCGAACATTGTCACAAACTATCCTTTGGCAGCGAATGAGTTCAAACCGGTCGGAGCGAAGTTGTCGAATTTGCAAGCCAAGTGCCAAAACATCAAAACACAGTCCCAAACGATGGGCTTTCCAGCAGGAGCCCAAACATATTTTCTCGAACCGGTGACTTGGCGATCTGGAGGCGACGACTTTGTGGGGCCAGAAAGGGCAACCGAGAAAGGTGTTGCGAGGCCAGAATGGCGGCACAACTCGTCAATTAGTTTGTCCACCCAACGGGGTCGGGTACCTCAAAGGAGCTACACATCCTACCTGACATCAGGCGGAAGTGGCTGGAGCCAGACGTCATAACGTACATGCACAACCTATCAGCGTACCCTGGCGGTCCATTCTATCATTCAGACTGTCCAGGGTGGACCAAAGAGTTTAGTTTATGGAGAGACGGCCTTACAATCATCTGTGATGGCGGAACACGGAGAGGCCACCAGGGCCGTCACCTCTACTGATATCCGTATCCTTCCTTTCCGGCTATTCCGGCCGGCTACTTGTCCCATGTGTGACCATTTTCTCAAAGTCAAGCCTACGAGTTCTGGACTGGCCAGGCTCTTTATTGACGAATTTGTGGCCGCCGCCGCAAAGAAGTCCGGAAAGGCTTACAAATCTCTGCATGGACCTTGCCTCCTTTACAAAACGTGGCGTCCGCCTACCATCACGCAAGCCGTGACAGATGCCGGCCTCAGAGTCGAGACCATCCGGGCAGATGATAGTCCTGCCGACCGCTGCGTTGCAGTTTGGTAGTTACGCGACCCGACGAGCCGGCATTGGCATTGTTTGTGATCTCCAGGATCCTGTCCATCCTCGGCCTCAAATCTCCACCGGAACAGTCACGAAGACATCACGGTGCAGTTACCGTGGAGTTACAATACCGTCCATCATGCAGTGGACCGGCTTGTCCGAATTGGCCAGAACAATCCAGTGATCTGGACAATCGTCAACCAGGATGCATCTTACAGCTGTGCCCAGGAGATGCGTCTCGTAGGAATATGGCCGAAACAGCAAACCCGTCACGACAAAACGAAGCTGCCGGACTTTTTTTTCCCCTGGGGACCTGTCGCGGGAAATCGTCTGCTACGAAATGGCCAAACCGTATGAGGCGCGGATTTCAACCGCTTTGCCTAGGAGATCTTGGCCCCGGCCGACGGCTTTGACTTTCACATCGAAGAGGCCATATTTTAACGACACTGGTTATGGCGTATCTAAAAGACGGCGTGGATGAGACCCAACCCGCCCAGCCACGGAGCTCTGAACGATGACGTTGCCATACCATCTTCTTCGGCACCTTGTTGCAGAGGCCAAATTTTCTGTGGCCATTGGCGAAGCTAAATTTGAACGACGACGATCCCGTGCTGAATCAATCGCCCGATGTGGCAGAGGTGACCAAGAGAATAAAGGAGAAGAAGAGCAAGTGTTTCATGACGTAGTCCGACAGGAGTACATCCGCCGACATCCATTGCCAGTTCAGTTTGTCTTTTTGCCATCCACGAGCTAGGGAATGACGACGACAAGTGCAATAGAAGGATTGTTGCCACACACAAAAACACTGTCCCAATCAATCCTTGGGACATATCTCGTGCTCAATTTCAAAGACGGCCACGTCCGCCAATGCCGCAACTATCAGCACAACATATAGTAGAGAAGGCGCCCTTGACATCACGGCGACCCCAAGTGGGAAAGACGTTGAAGACAATGCCCGAGTCACTGGGAAAGACGACGAGAACGTCATCGGTCACGTTGGAGTTCGGCTCGTACTCGATGGGCCGTGGACCGACACAATGCCTTTGCAAAGGGAGACTTGGCGGTCAGGATATGAGACTTGGCAGTCAACAAGCATATTCTTGTCGGGATTTGTATATGCTCCGAGCCTCACTTATTCTGTTCATGAGCTCGTCAGAACTCGCACGTGTCCAAGCTCCACGAGGACTGGCAGTGTTCAGTGTCCCGGCATCATGTTCCGCGGCTTGGTTCACGACAAGGCGTGACACACTTCCCCGGCCTATAATCAAACGAGCCCGCAGCAACCACTCATGGGTGGTCGACTATGAGAGACAAAATGATGTCTAGACCGTCTTCAGGAAGACAAAAAAAAAACACCAACAAAAGATGGCCACTAACTGGGATATCTCGTGTGTCGGACCGCGTTTTCCTGGCGGAAAACAACACTACATACCGCCCGGGTTCATGTGGGTTGATCGCGACTCGATTTTAAGGCCGCACCAAGACATAAATGCTCCCGGTCTGGACCTCACATTTGTGACTCCCATTCAGTATCCAGTGGGTGTTGGAGGACATTCATCGGCTACCGGTCTTCTGGTTTTGCGCCCGATACCATGAGAGGGCGACGACGAGGTTGAGGTGAAGAAAAACCGGAAGAAGCATGAACGTTGTTTGAAGTCACAGTTCTCAAGGAAAAAAAAAAATCAAAAATCATTACACATCAATCAACATCAAGACCACGGCCCCCCGTAGCCACAGCCAGGCCAGCACAAATTTTTCATCGCTCGGTCCGCACCGGTCGTTTCGTGCTTATGGCCGGTGGCGAGAATACGGCGCCATCGATAACCATTCGTCTCGATCACGCCCGCGCTGTTATGCTGCTCCCGCCGCTGGCCCCGCATGGAGCCCGGTGGGTACGAGGTTCTGCTTCCCCAGAGGCAGGTTGATGACCTCTGTTGACGTGGTCCTGGAGAAGCATCTTGAGAAGGAGACAGGGTTGGTATCACCTCACGATAATGACATGGTTGCTAAAAAAGAATAAACCCTACACGCGCGGGGCAGGGCGCAAAGAATAAAAGAATAAATCCGACAGCGCACAAACTGTACGAGGATAAAATAATTTAGCAACACAACAAGTCAAGCAGTTTCCCATCTTCGCCCACTTTTTACAACTTTCACATCCTCACCATCTCTCTCATCTTCACGTCGACACATATCTTCCCTTCCACCATTCGTACGACGCCCAACCTCTGCCACGTCGACAGTTTTCTTTTCCCGTACGATCCTCTTCTTTATTTTTTTTTCTTTTTCTTTCTTTCTCAAGCACTCTTTTCATTCCTCATTTGTTCTTCACAATGCCGCCGCGATGCATCCCGTACGAGTACGACGACATCGCCGCCAGCGTTGTTTCCATCGGGTCGAGCGCATCCAACGCTCCGAACAAAACGAAGAAGAAGAAGGCGTGTTCCACGACGCGGCCGCCCATGACGCCCTACGGCGCTTTAAGGCGACCTCCTACATGGTCCCTTTTTTCCCTAGAAATGCTGGGACCGCATGTCGATTTCGTGCAAGACTAGCAGTCTGCAGTGTGGGCATTCATGGCTGCCGTCAAAGCATCAAATACCTTTGGGCAGGTCATGGCACAGGCTGGGATGGAACGCCAGCACTGAATGACTTGGTCAAAGAGGCACCTGGCACAAGTCGAGGGTATGGGGATATTCAACATTATGTGGCGAGAACCAATCGCTCTGAATCATGCAGTGACCGTCGCCCATCTTTGTCTGCTCCGCAATTCTCGCAGTTGGAACATGGTCAACTTTCAGGAACATCCCATGGTCAGTTTCCAAAAGTGCCCGGGTTATGTTATGAGTGGAAAGAAAGCCGTCCGACATCAGAGTTGGACACCCCTTGTGTGTGACAACCTTCCCCCCGCTCCCCCCCATCGAAGACGGACCTCTCCCGGCACAACGGATTGGGAGGCGATGGAACGGCCCGAGGCTTATGGAGCAGAGTAAGTCTTTTCGGTACGCCAATGGTACGTGAACGGTCTCGCCATCGCTCGAGCCGGCCGGGAATTCAAGGATGATACCTGCCAAAAGTATCAACGTCGATTGATCTGACGTGACGGCTAGTCAAATACCGCCATGTAGCCCTCATGAATAGACGGAGGCACCGGCAATCAAGATATGGACATCTATGCCGTGTTTGTTGACGAGAATACTTCTGTCGTACGGACCACGCCCGTGCAAGATACACAACTTCCCGTGGGAAATGAACTTTGGTACGTCGAGGCTGATCGATGCACCCGGTTATGTGGGCGAGACAAGACCTGGGTATTTGCCAAATGATGCTCAGTGGGCATCTTCGTACGGACGAAGGCCATTTCCATGAAAAAATATCGAAAACGACCAAAACAACAACCAAACCTTGGCCTGCTGCGTGAATACTCTGGAATATCCGCCTTGATATGTGGCACTTCTTTCGACAACACTTGGAGGGATGGTCATGGGCTCCTGCTGCAGAATTACCGGCGACGAGTCTAAAGGATTGCTAGACGACAATGGCATCAATTCAAGAAAATACAGGAGATCCGCATCCCTGGTCGTATCATCGCCGAACAGTTGGACACATGCATCATTGCGCACATGATGTTGTGGGCGGCATAACAAATCCTCTGGCACAGACGCAGTAAGAATCTACCGCCCTTTCCTCCAACAATGTACATGTATTTAACCGACAATTTCTAGACGCGCGGCCAATATGTCCTCTGGACATTTGATCTTTGTCAGGCACTTTGCCTGAGCCGAATCCCACCTGATCGTATGGCGCTTCCTAGACTCGAACCAGGTGATGGACAAAATCATTGATGTGAACCAGCTCTTTTGAAGACGTTGAATACCTACATGAGAAATCATCCAAGCCATATCTCACCCCCCCACTCATGGGGAATGTTGTTTGCTTACTCGGCCCACTATGGCCATAGGACAGTGGGTGTAGGCCAGCATAGCTGGCGTGGATAGTAGTTGGACTGGTTTGCCAACTTTTATCACCTGCACGACGGCTGTATAAAATTGGACGTTATCAACTTTCAGACAGATTGCAGCGACAGGATTTTCAAGGCGCTGCATCGTGGTAGACAAAGCAACAAAGCTGCAAGCCATCGATCAGAGACAGTCACATACTATTTGTGGCAACCGCCTCCCCCGGTCCTCCCCCATCAAGACCAAGACCTCGTCGAAGAAAAACAAAACAAATTCAGATGGGATATATGCGGACGATAGCGGACTTGAGGCCCAGGAGTTTCCAGCCTTCGAGGAAGGGTACATCCACCTCGAGTTCAGTGACAGTAACTTGCACGGTCATCGCTCTGCTGCGTGGACATGACATTTCAATAACTACATGGCGACGAGTGGCACTACACCTGGCGGGATTGTATGGTCGCCAGCAGCAAAATCACCGTCGACGCTACTTTCCATGAAGACAAATCCGGATTTACAATTTACACAACAACTTCAACCATCATCGGGTTAGACCTTGGATCCACACGGCTACGCCCAGCGATCAAACTTTCCCTTGCTTCATTTTCTTTTCCTAATCCCAACTACGACAATGGCAAACATCTCACGGCCACAATAGCCCGCCGCCAGCACCTGTGTCGGAGAGCACATCACTCGGCGATTCTCTGCCAGAAGCGAACTGGCGTAACATGAGGAGGCCAGGTTTGGCGATTGGCTTGCGCCACGTGTTATAAGCATTCAACTGTTGTCGGGATTACCTCTCGCGGGCTATCACCACCGGTAAAGGAACAAAGGACATTGAAGATGTCTTCCAGAACTTCCGACACACGAATCTTAAAAAAACATGCAACCAGCGGAAACACAGCCCTTTGCCAGTCCCCTATGAGCGTGTATCGTTCCTCGGCGTGTTTTGCCCGCTCTTTGCCGCGACCCAATGTCGTCGCTACCACATAAACGTCTTGGCCGTGAGAACACACAAATCGTCAGCTTTATCAGACAACGCCTTCGAGCTCACAAACCTCATTTATCTGTGTGGGCTCCACCAAGACAGGCGTGGCAACAAACCAACCCATAATTTTCCAAGAAAACGAGGGTTTCTCATCCATCCTCACGACTGGCCAGATCCAGTCCTGTTTGCCCGATGCAGTGGACAAATACAAGGCCATTATCAGCCAATTGAGCGAGGAGAACTTTGACAGGCCACCATTGGAAAAGTCTAGCACTGACCATCACTCCGTTCTTATGGAGAAGACGCCTTCCACGATCCTCCTTTCAAGAATATCAGTCTACACAAACTCTGTCCGCAAAGAAGCTCTCCGGATACAACTCCCACAATCTGACTATGTGGTGAGAAATAAAAGCCGACTGGTTCAAGATACACCGCTATCTTGCGACTGTTGGAGCGTCTCCCGTCTTTCACACAGTGCATGTGCGGCCCGAACCAGAAAGCAAAATACACCGCGCTGGGATCTCCCAGAATTAACCTCAGGTGAGAGGTTGTATCTCCCTTCAACCATACCGTGTTACACATTTGTACATCTGCCATCATAGTATGACTTGGAGCACTGAGCACGAGGATGTTCATGATATCGTCATCCATTTGGGGATTTGAGCTGCCTCACGTGGGACGATATCATACAAAGACAGAAACAGCACGCTCACCACCATCTAAACATTGAGCCCACGCTTGCCGGTTATTTGGATGACAGAAAGCCACGGCTTTGTTCATTGTGCGGCGGGTTTCAACAATATCGTTGAGGCCATAATGACGGTAACACGTAAAACGACAGTGTGTGGCGACGATAAAACATGGGGTGCTTATTTATTACTTCGGGGTCACAATATTGAAACATGTATGCGGATTTCCAGCCCAAACTGTCTGGGGTAAGGAGTGCTAGGCCTTAAATACTTCTGGCCTTCATATCATCGTCTTTCCTATCATTCCAGCGGATTTATTCACGATATCCTGGCCACGTCCAGCGCCAATACGGAAGCAGTTTGAGAAGATGGTTTTGTCATTGTGGCTGGCAGTTGTTTCCACATGTCAAACAACCAAAAGCCCACGGATAATTCACGGGAAATTTTCCAAAACGCAGTATATGTGTGTGAGACAAGTGCTGTCTTGGGAAGAGCCTCCAAGACAAGACGTAACGTCATGTGGCGACAAGGAATAACTGGGCATATATCGTCCATTTTGCCATCCGGCAGCCTTCATCTGCTGCGTTATGGAAACTTCCGGCTTAAAGCAGGCGAGGAGGACTCTGTTTAAATATCCAACCAGTGAGGCGTCCTGCTGGCTCGACCAACTGCACGTCATGCCACAAGCGGCAACATCTTCCAAGCCCACCCTATCTCGTTCGAGATCGTCGAAATACAAGTCACAAAGCCAACAAACTTGGTCAACCCGTACACGCCTTAGCGCAGCCCACGTCCGTCCCTACCCCTCCTTCGCCACAACACAACGACGGCGACGGCTGCCGACGCGTACGATATCAAGTTCCTTGTCGCTATCTTCAACGACACCGCGCTCGCCCCCTTTAATCAATTTATCAAGTCACGTACGACCGCCTACGTCCAGGAGCACAACGACGCCATGTACGAGGACTGGTTCATCTCGAACCACATTCACGTCTTGCTCCTCCCCCCCCCCCCACACGTCCGCCCCGCCCACGCTCGTGGTCTCGACGGCCGACACAAGCGTCCCAAGTCGGTGGACCGTGTCCATCACCGACATGGAGGATGTTGTAGTGTTCGTGGCCGAAAGGTTAGGTTAGGGCTATCCAGGTAAATGAAGGACCATTGATGAGGCAGAGTAACGCTGAGTCTGGAGCCAGTGTTCCAACGTATCTGGGGAGTTGGCGAAACGGAAGCATGATGAAATCCAACTCCTAGTCCAAGAGGTCGGATAGAAGGCAACGAGAAAGGAGTTGGATCAGGACAACGCTGGGACCCACGAAGCCGTGTTGCTATGCTTCACACGACAGCCACCATCAAATGCTCGCGGCACTCGATCTCTTAAAGGCAGTCAACAAAAAAAAACAAGGCAATCATCGCCGTGCGAGAAAGGTTTTTTTCAGCGTCAAGTGAAGGACGCAAAAGAACTGACTGACAAGGCCATCAGAACTGAGAGCTGGAAGCGGAAGCGTTGTGATGGCCATAGTTCAAGAGGATGTACAGTGTACGCGTTGTGGTGATCGATTCGGGGAGTTGATGTATGATGATTTCCACCTTAGGAATCCCACATATGCCGATCATGGTGAGGTCGTTCTCGAAAATACTTTGGGAACTGAATCCATAATGGCGGCAGCAATCCACACCCTGACGCTATGTGGCGACAATGAACAACGCTCATTTTATTCGCTACCTCGGGGGCAATCCAGGACCACACCGGATCCGGCCTGGGGGCTGGCCCCTCTAAAATTCCCATAGATAAAGACGATGTTGCCAGTGAGTTTGATCCGGATCTCGATGGCGAAGATAACAATAACGAGGACGGGGCGACGACTTCGACGAGGAAATTCCATTGTTGAAACCACGCACACAGGCAACTCGGATAATCAATAATTTACTCGCGCATACATTCCGTTCGGCAGTGCTAGTTTCCTTTGATCTAAACTATGCAATGCTATTGCATCTATGTCGGAGTGAGGTTCCCATGATGGGTGTGGGCCTAGCCGGGGAGATGCGTCAGGAACACCCCGGATCCGGCCTACGGTGGCTCATGCGGTACACCCAGTACGATTCGCCTGCAAAGTTCATATCGACAAATCCAACACAGCGCGTTATTGAGGTCGCTCGTATCTCCCCCGTCCTTGCACAGCTTGTGGCTATGGCGCCTGAGTAGGCGAAGACCAGACAAGACTTGTTGACGAACACACTGGACCAACTTCTGGGTCCCGCATTATCGTCTTTCTTTTCATTCACATGGCAATCTTTACTTCATCTAGGCCAAAATTCAACACAGAGACAGCAGCAGTGACAGGAGCATGGTTTGACTTTGTGTCTCGCACATATTATCGTGTGCGGAGCCGAGCACATAATTTTGTGATTGAGACTGAAAGAATGACAACAGAGAACTTATGAACGTGCCATTCATAGCGTATGCGAGACCACAGTTACATGAGAGGCGGACACCGTTGACTGAAGAGGCGATCATCACCGTCTCATAGCCGCAGACACTCGAGCCCTGTATTGCCGGTTCACTTTTCATCGGTACGAAAGAGACGATAAAAAATTACAGAGCGGGCGGGCTGCCTTGATGGAGCGTTTACAAGAACCGGGAGCCATCGCCGCACAATCGTCAACACTCTTACATCGATCATCAAATGTTTCTTTACGCCCAGAGCAATTTACATGTTGGCACTCATTTTACACGGCAATTGCTGAGACAGAATCATCGTCCAGTTGCCCCGGTCGCTGAATACCTTCCAACAACAATCACATGCCTAGTCCGTGTCAGTCGACCGAAACTTGTTTTACTCTGCATCTTTTCCTTTTCACCCAGGGCTTCGCCGCACGGCCCGTACAGAAGATTTGAACCATAGCCTGAGAGGAGATGCCAACCTACAAAACCACACCCCCTCTCATCAAGATATTTACCAAGAATGATGATGCAAAGCTGGATACTTGTCCGCTGCCCCAACAGCGAATCCCGCCGCCGTCGCCCCTGTGTCGGCTACCGCCGCTGCGCTGCCAGGCCCCAGCCAGGTGAGCATCAACGTCCCCGCGCCTTGCCCCCGCGGCTGGAGGCGACAAGAATGCGAAGCGGATCCGGTTTGCCTCCGTTTGTGTTGTGGCTTCGACCGCCGATGGTTCTACTGCTGGCCCTGCCAGCTATGTTGTCACAAGTGCGCCCGCTGGCCATGCCAGCTCTGCTGCCCCTGTTGCGTCCGCTGGCCCCGCCAGTAACACCAACAACAATGCGGCATCTGTGCCGACTCTGGGAGCTACGCCCCCTCGCGTGCCGCCCGCTGTGACCCCGTGCCTCCCCTGCGTACGCAGCGCCCTACACAAGCTTAAGGGCGCCAACCCCGACCTATCGGTCTTGACGGACCTCATCCACACCTACGTACCCGGCAAGACACGCTGCGAGGCCTACCGTGACAAAAATGGCACTTGTGTGGGCTTCTGGCCCCTCATGGGGGGCGATTTCGTGGGCATCTGGGCTCTACAGCCCGCCATAAAGAAGTTACTGGCTTTGGGCGGCTCCGACGCCGCCGCGACTTGCGCCCGCGCCATCATCGGCTCGTGGCGCGTGCTGCTCGAGGGAGCGGCAGCTGTATCCCACGGACAAGAATCCGGACCGGGCGGCCATTTTGTCTAATTTAAGCATCTAAATGAGCCTGGGCCGAGTCGAGGCTGAGTCGCGGTGCGGCCGTCTTCCGCCCTTCCTGGCCCGCGACGAGCGGTTTTATAACATGGCCGAGGCCAGCCGCGACCGTGAATGGTGATTTTGGCAGCCTATAACATCCTTTGGGGCATGATAAATGGAGATGGACATCCTTGGTTCATTAGCTATAAACAGTCGGACGTCGAGTCGGACAACCGTGTTGACCAAGGTGCGTCTGACCAAACACGACTAACAAGATACCAAGGATACCGGGCGTGCCGGATACGTAACGGTCCCAAAGATCGTGAAGGGCACGAGGCGCAGACAAGAGATGACCGTCGCCCGCCAGCTCCTGGCTGCTCAAAGTATCAAGGGTCTTGAGTCAGTGACGCAGTCGACGGACAGCTTCCTAACGCTGCTTCTCATCACCCCCGACCTGGCAGCGAAACATGCAGAAGATCACTGCTATTCCATTCAATTGGAAGACCAAGCCGGCCAACCTGATTGCTGCCCCCTTATGCAGACGCAGACTGTCAAAATTTGGCATGTCCGTGCTGGGCCACTGGACACAGCGGTTCGCATCATGAAGGGTTTAAAGAACCTGTTCAGAAAATATACGCCCAAGTTCAACTCCAGGCAGTAGTATCCTGGGTGTGATTTCCCCGGAGTTGCCTGACATCTTCAAGATTTTATGGAAGGGCAAGACGGCGACCAGTACAAATTTAGAAGCAGGCCCGATTGTCACGGGATCACCGGCATGTTGTAAGCTCTGCGACATGGTGACTACGCCTCCATCACCTGCACAGATAAGGATCCCGCGCGTTGCTCGACTGAACCGCAGCACGAGCTGGCGGTACATTCTCGCTCTCCGGCCAAAGCCAACCGGTGGAGTGGATCATTGTTTGCCAAGGTGCCTCGCACATGTGATGAGAGCTACGCGTGCGCACACAACTGCCAAGTGGGTGATCAAATTGGGGCAACGACGCATACGCCCGCATGGATCACAGGTTTCACAGTTGAATTTGTCGCATGTGATGTAGCGCGGCATTGCTGGAGGGGGGCCGTTTATCTCGCATCGTCAGCATCTTGCTGGACCCAACGGACATCACCAAGTACTGCAAGCTCGAAGCGGCCAAACTAGGCCATTTATGTCGAGCCTTGCCTACGGCATTGTCGACGGCCGCCAACGGAACGTTTGCAACTGTCTTCTAGACTTTATGTCAGAGCCGGCGTTCGGGCCAAGTTTCCAAAGGCACCAGGCGACTTTGATCGGGAGTCACAGAGCACAACTGAGATCTCGGCCGGTATCTCAACTGCTGCTTGGAGTAAACACAAACCAAAAAGCCAACCTGATTTTCAGACCGCGGTGTTCCAACGGATCACTCATTTCTTACAGCCTTGGTAGACCATGACGTGATCGTCGAAACAGTGGAACCGGCGTCTTTATCGACCAACCAGATTGGGAGAGAAAATGGGATGCCATCCATTGCTTCGAGGATTCTAAATGAGATACTGTCGGCACATCACTCATACTAGGATTGACTGCGCGGTGACGCCAATACGTCGTCCCGAGACGGGTGAAGTATTTAACACGACGCCTGTGTCTACTTGCGCAACAAAAATGATCTCAATTTATGTTGAAACCTTCTCAACGCAGAGCGTTGCAATCATGTCCGTTCGACGGTTCAATACGGATGGCGAGTCCGCCCGTGTTCGTGCCACATCAATTTCAATTTTCGTTATAAAGATGCATCATGATCGGACTGATGCTTGTCACAAGCCCTGGACATGTCGTTACCATTCCAGTCCACACAAGATGGGTATCGGCGTAGGCCTGACCGTGCGTAAACAGACCAGACAGCAAACGTCAAGGTTGTCATTCTCGTTATCGTTGTTTGAGGACCGCCGCCGCAACCAGAGAACCCTTTATGCCATGGTGGACAAAACAGGCTAGGCAACGCCCATATTCCATGGCCATGATGGCCACTTCAGCTGCATGGTGAGTCCGTCTACAAGCTGCTCACATTCGTCTCCGGTCAGAGAATCGGGCGCGACTTTATGTTGCTTGCCAGCACCTAGAAGCCCACCCATTTATCGTGGTCGCTCATCAGCCATGTGGCCGAGTTGACGTTGGTAGAAACATATGAGTTACCAGTTCGCTTGACAGATTCTGGACATCACGACGGCAAAAGATTCGGCTATGAGCTGTGAGGCACACCTGAATGCTTTCTTCACCGTCAAAGCAGAACGGAGTCAAGCTCTGACCAAATAGTGGCCAAAGATGAACTGCCTTGTCCACATCATGTTGTACAAGATAGACCGCGCTTCAGTGGCCGAAGAAGTTAAGAGACGCGTATGGTTGCTTTTTCAGCCGTCATTTCGCATACATACCAAGCGAGAATCAATAGTCTGTCCAGGGACTGTCCCGTTTCTATCTGCCAGTATGCCGTACGCGGTGGATTGAGTCTCTTTGTGTGATAAATAAGAAAGAACAGCAAGGTTCCATCCTTTGCCAAAGACCCGAACAAAAACAGAGAGAAACACGCCATGGCCTATTCTCACCGGCGCTGATTGCCCAACGGGGGGAAAATTTGCGTGCAATCACTTTGCAAAACGAAGCCACCACTCTTCCCTGAGTCCTGCATCCACTATGAACCGGAAGGACAACCAAACGTGATCACGTTTAAACATTCATCATATCAACTTCCAGTCAGTGGATAGACCTAAACTCGCTTATTACCTCCCACCACGTGGCAATCCGCGGGCTATCGTGGTCCTCACCGAGCCTCCACCACATCTTGCCACCCAATTGTACCAGAAGAATGGCCGATCGTTGAGTTGACGTTAACAAAACCGCACCCACAGATCAACAATACATCACACACTCCGATTGCAAGGCAATAATGTTATCAACCAGTGTGTTGTACAACTTCTGGTAGCAGAATGGTGGGGAATGTGACCATGAGCCACACTCTACACCTGGATGCCTTATCGGTCGTCAATCATCAATCGAGCCTGATTATGACCAGACTTGGGCCAAAAGAACCCCTGGTTTCCCCGACCCTATGTTGTTCACGGTAGAAGGAGTCGGTGGGGTTCATTAAGGAAAACATAACAGAGTTGTCCCCTCGGTCAACTTGCAGGTCGACTGTTTTGCGACCTGACGGCCAGGATCGATGTGTTCGTGACGTCTATGATGTTGTCCAGTTTCTGTTGGAGTCTCCACAGAAATGTCACGAGTGACTGGTGGTCCGGATTCGAGCATCAATCCAATGCTGTATGGGAATTGTCTCCTTGTGCGGGTTTGTCAACCCCACCCAGCGATATGGATCATTGTCGTACAGGACGCTTCCTACAACTGCGCACATGTGCAACGGTTGTTCGAAAGGTTAACGAAGCAGCTGATCACCACGACCAAGCTGCCCGAGTTTTTTACCAGTCTTTCCCGCGAGATAATCTGTTGTGGTCAGAGAGCCACCCGCTATTGATGGCCATTCTCACCAAAGAAGTCGCCACGCTTTACCGGTCCAAGAAAATGTGTGCACAGCAATTCAATTGACCAGGGAGAGGAAGGAACATCTTTCCCTGTGCGCCATGAGTTTTCAGTTCCTCGCTGATCTGGTCAGTGGAAACATCGTTGACATCGACCGTGACGGAATTTGCAAGACAGCAAGTTGAAATACCCGCTCCCGATGACGCTTGACACGCTGCACTGCAAACGATACTTTTCCTGGCTGATGGAAGACAAGAACACAGAGCGTGACTTCTATGCCAAGTCTTTGTTCACCGAGACAACCATCGTATCTTGTCATTTTCGCCAAGAGAAGCGGCCGCCACACTACACTAACTTACAAAATTAAAACCCGTTGGAGAGAGTACGGGGCAAAGTTCACCACGACCCATGTCCCGTTTCCTGCTATGTTCTTTCATGACATGGACAACGACAACCGGGCCAAGACGGCATTCACTTGCCCAGCTCTGGGAGATCTGGGTTAATGTAGAGTCAATGAATGAGAAAGTGGCCAAAGAAAAACAGGTACAGGCCCAGTATCTGCGCCACCGTCTACTTTGGACACGAGGACTACGACAATATTTTCCTGGCGATCCTTCGGCTGCTCTACATGTCACAATATGCAATGTCATGGGCCGGGCCCTCAAGGCTGGGCAAAGCGCCGGTGCCAAGCTCGCTTTTGAGGTACCAAGGTGTGCTTCTATCGACGCGTTGATCCTTCTTCCGAGGGGGATTTGCTATCTCTTTGTGTGCCCTTCTCTGTGGTATCGCTGTTTGGTGTGCCGTCTGTCGACTGCCACTCTTCGAACTATACAGCCTGTGCATCACACCTTATCTTACTGTGAGCTCTCTTTCGGGTGAGTTCCATGTTTCATTTACGCACCAACAGCTTGCTCATCTCTCTTCGTACTCGTCATTATCTTTCACGAGTCCCTAGTCTGTCCTTCCTCAAAAGATGCTGTACGGCTGGGAGACCAATTGATTGTCCAGGTGTCCGGTCCCCGACAAGAATCCAAAAGCAACATTTTCGACGTGAATGATCTTTGCACTACAACGGCAATGGTCGATCAGGTATGGATCAGAGAGCAAAGCTCCTTCTTCTGTCTTTACTCGACCTTGCTCGATGACCCAACATTCCAACTGCGCTTGTCTAGTAAAGTTGATGCTGGGTAGAGATAGATTGCAAGCGTCAAACAGGACAAGCATCGCGGAAACACACACTCTTCACTGAAGGTAAATAACAACGACAACTGCCGGCTGTTGGAAAGTTTCAAACAAAACGGACGGCTCTCTTTCCTGACAAAGGGCCCGCTGTGCTGTATCATATTCCGAAATTCACGTCGGTATTGCAATCTGGACATGTCCTCCAAGAGTAAGTCAAGTACCTGCTATCCTCACCATAGGTACTGATAACCAGAAAGAACGCATTCTAATGTTGAACAAGAAGGGAGGATACGATACCGGCATCATTGGCCTGAGGGGCGTCATGGGCACCGCTGCTGACAAAGCCTTTTAGTGCTTTGCTATGTCGCCAAACTCAAAGTCGCAGCTTGGGTCAAAGCCAAATGATGCTTCAAGCCGGGGGACGCTGCTGCGGCCATCCTCCGCTCAGATCTACTTGGTCATCCTTCCGGCCTGCCTCTCTGCCGCCATTTCTTAACGTCTCGGTCGCGTCGACCGCAATTCAACAAACCATCTAATGATCGACGGCCACAAAGGACCTTACGAGAACATAAGAACCTTGATATAGGAGCCTTGATATCATCAGTGGCGCCTCGTTTTTGATGATCTGAAGTGCGCAACACTGCCGGCGGACAACCAGTTCAGAGCCGGTATGATGCAAAAAGTGGACGGAGCAGCTTTTCATCTTGCAGTACTGTGTGTCCTCCGAGGCGGGCCACTGTGGTGCGGAGGCGACAAACACAGCGCCCTGGTGGAAGTCATGACAAACCCTCGGGCAGTTCCACGCCAACCGAAACGCCGCTCATGCTCCCAAGACCTGTCGATTTTGAGCATTAAGAACGTAATGATAGGCTCCAAAGAACAGTTGATGGACTCCTCGAGCCGTTTTTTAAGCACTCTGGAAAACTCCTGTGGACGGAAGCGGACTGACGCATCCACTTCAACTGACTACCGCTCCAGGCAACGCATGAACACTGTTGGAACAGAGCTTGCGCACAGGGCGCCTGGCATGACACGATAGAGGCGCATCAAGCAATACCAAGCAGATAATGCTGTGTGACGCGTTCTCTGTTCTACGAGATACTACGGAGGTATTTCCTAGCTGCATTCGACATGACCGTCATTGACCACTGCATCATTGATGGCAACTACTTCGGCCAGGTAGCTCTCATTATCTTCAATCCATCTGGCGTGACCGTCAAGAACGGGACTTCTCTCGCCAACAGCGATCAGTGCAAATGTGCAGAGACTCTTGCCTCCCAAAGATATTGGTTCATGGCTTGTCAGCGCCCAAGATATTTTTGTCATCACGCCGTACAAGGCAAACCATCGTCTCCTCAAGGATACGCTGGACCGGCACCCATGGAAACAGCTCGAGCCGGATATCTTCACGACGTTGTTAGGTCCAGTTTGGTCGCTGAGGGCGGTTTGTCTAGGGAGAACATATCATGATGCTGCCGATCTGTGGTGGAGCGCCCTTCTATGGTGAAGGAGTGTGACAATTGCAACCACACATCGAAGAGAGGTAGCTGACACCGTGGGGTAGCCACGAATAAGAAATGTGGTGGATGCCGTTTTGTCACTTCTGCAGGAAGTGTGCTACGGTTGGTTGATCAAACCAAGAGTAAACCTCCCAGCCTAGCCTTCCTGAGAAGAGTGAAGAGGTGGAATCGTTCAAGGCCCGCGACGCTCCCAACACTTGCCGATCATCAACATACAGCACGCCTGTGGCTTCTTTGACGGGAGGTTTGGCAAGATCTCAAGACAGGTGCCATCATTTTTTTTTTTTTTCAGGGAGAACAAAAGCAATGCCTGATCGTTATGTCGGTTGTCAAGGCAGTGTTGAATCAACCGGCACACCGTTCAAATCACCAATACGGCCGTAATGACGTTGAAATAGAACGGAAACCGAAGGATGACAGCGAGGATTATAACCACTTCCTGTCGGGTCATAGAGGTGGCATCAAGCCATAGTGTCAACTAATAATGGTTGACGCAACGTCTTAGTTCGACAGCGGAGAAGCCCAGATGTTCGCGGCACCCGCCAAATGGAAGAGCAAGGCACCAAAGGCGCGGATAGAATCATTCAGAGGCAAAGTACCCATGCGACCTCGCCGCATATTCAAATCCTTGAATGTCCAGACGGACCCAGAGACAGCAAAAGATATCAAGGAGGTGATGAATACTGGAGTACTAGTCAACCAGGCCGCATGATCTCGCCATCTCTCTGGACCTGTGAGCGGTTCTGTTTCGCTACAACGATGCGGACCGACTCCATGGTGTCGGTGGCCAAAATCAAATACGATCTCACCTCATCCATTCCCTACTTCGTACTTTGAAAACCGTCTGAGGCATGTCCAAATCCGCTTCAAAGTGCCATACTCGAAGTTTCCTGGCGATTGGGTGTTCGCACCTAACCCTGAATCAGACTAGCAACTCGAGAACGCTTTCAATCTCGTTTGCGACAAAACAAGCTAGAACTCTGCTGGCCGTAATGGATATCTTGCCGCACGGTTCGTGCTCGACCAAGACGGCCTATCGAGCCATTGTGTCGTTATCATTGCCTCGCCTTCAGTCAAAAATGGAGTGCACAGATGAGGACTGGTCGAGAAGTGAAATCCTGCCCGGGGCGTTGGCATGACACACAACAAGGTTAACTCAATGAAGAATGGACGCCATTTTCATCTTGTCGATACGAAGAGGGGTCCCTAGGATGACAAGCGGAGAACAGCACCGCTCTATGACCAGTAGTCTCGCTGGCCTCAGGTCATGTCATGCTGTATTTTCGTGAATCGGTGGTTGTTAATAGTTGCGCGACTCTGGAACAGCGTTACATGGTTCGCGCAAGACCTTCTGGCTGCAGATGCGATGCACCGTCGGCCATATCATCCTTTGTGATTTGAAGAGCGGCCGAACCATGTCCAAAGCCGCTTCAAAGTGTCAGGCAAACAAGGTCATTGCTATCGTCTGTCTGGACCTGACTTAACCAGGACGAATTAAGAACTAACCTTGGACCTATCTTGTGCGGAGATACAGGCTGGAATTTAACCGGTCGCTTTAGATGTCTTGCTGCACTGCTTACATTGGCAGAAGACGGGATATCGAGCCATTTTAACGATTGTCTCGTTGAGTCAGTACTGGAGTACAAAATTGAAGGTTGGTGGTTGTGTGAGGTTCTGTTCAGCGCCTCCATGAATACCGATGTCTACGGCCCCCATAAATGTCCAGCACGAAAGGATCCAAGAATCGCCATCACACAGGCGGAATATTGCACCCGGGAAGATGAGGCTGACACAATTGTAACAACAACACCAGAGGATCTCACGATGCGTAATAACGCGGAAAGAAGACGCCAATAGTTCTATGCACAGGATGCTGCGCTGGTCTGTACTTATGCCAAAAAAGGCAGCCTTGTCACTCAGGTCTGGAGGGCAGATCCGCCGATGCTATGTTGAGTTCGTTGGATTCGGCGACCGTCAATCGGCGTGCCACATTAAGTGGGTGAACCCGTGTTACAGGCGATGTATGGAAGTGGGAAGCTTTCACAGCGCATTAACGAATATTCCTGACACACCGAGTACAGTGAAGACTTCAATGCCGTCACCGTTGTGTCCAGTCCGCGCAACCTTCCTGACGTTTCTTCCGTTTTGAGCACTGCTAGCCAGTTTGTCGACGGTCTTGCGTTGTATGTCAACGATGGACGGTGACGGTGACGATAACGCGTTACCGACTACAGAGAGGACTCTGTTGACATCCCCATTGAGAGATTCAATAATATTGTGGAATATTCACATGCGTCCAAGGCAAGGTGCGCAACAAAATCTTCGTGGACGGTGAGAAGTGCAGGGTGTGCAGAAGCTTATGATCGTCTACCGGGAAACACGCAACAGCCCAGGTCACAATTCCGGAGGAGGAGATGGTAGGCTTCGGCCAGCTTCTTTGCCACTTTCCATTAGACAGTGTCGCTTGGGGTACATCGTGGTCTTGAAGAACTACGGGGCCGCGTGATGAACTTAGAAGGGAATATTCTTTGGAGCCATGTTGGACGTGTCATGTCTTTGCCTTACGAAGCAGTTTTCAATCTCCTCGGCATGACGAAGATGGTGAAGACCATAACAGCTGCCTGTGGATGTTGTCCGCCATACTGCAGCTCGGTCATCTTTGCGTCTGGTGCTGTTAGTGAGACCAGTGCCTGCCAGACCTTTGTCGGTACCACAAACCACCTACCGCCCAAAGAATTGTGCGTCGCCCTTGATAAGACACATCAGCCAGCTGATGTCCGTGGGTAGATCCACGAAAAAGCAGACATGAAAACGACAAAAAAAAGTTTGAGCTTTTGGCTTGTATTTGTTTGCGCACAAGTACAACCACGAAAACGTATGACCACGAATGGCTGCCAAAAGTGTTTCAATTGCACAGAAGCGGCACACGTACTTCCGCCGTTTTCGGGGGATAACTCTAGGAGGGAATGCTGACGGGCGGCATGCTTCTCCAAGTCAGGCGATTCATGATTTTTGGGGCTTGTAAGGCCACCAGATGGAAAATCAAATACGGCGGATGTTCTCGCGCTATCTAGAGCTTTTGTCCTATTAGGCATCTTTGCGACCGGCGGAATTGTTTCAATCCCGATCATTTGCGCGGTGACTCGCCGCTCAACAACGACAGTCACAGTATGACCTCTGCATGGTGCACGCGCCACTCAGTTTGATTTCGGCCCCGTCCGCTATGAAGTACCGCGCTATTTGAGCTTGAGTCCGATGTCGCGTTAGGCGCCCGAGACAAGTATTTGGCTGACATCAAGGACCCAACGAAATTCAACCGCGCCCATTATCGTCGTGGTTTTGCCATATACCGACCATTCACAAGATGCATTTCCCCAAATGCTAGCAATTGCCTAAAGCATTTGATTTCTGCATGGCCGACAGCAATGCTCTTGGGGCACGTTTGATGCTCAACTTCACACCGAGAAGCCATGAACCTGGAACTCAGATACAATGAGAGCACGGCCTGAGGCAGGCGGACGCAGGTCAAGGCCTTGCATTTCCTGCCGACAAGAAAGCACAAATCGCCGACCTGGCACTATCAGAGAAAAGTGTCCCACGTCTTGAATAGTAGAGCGAGATTTTTTTTGGAAACCTTTTCAGTTTCTCATCACCAACTTTTTTTGACAACTTTCTTTTTTTGTCCATCCCTCCAATTTCGCAATTTCGTAATCTCGACATCTTGATATTTCGACTTCTCGACTATATTACACCGACAACTCGCCCTGGTCGTGTTTTCGCCCTCTTTTGATAATCCCGATTTCCTCGCTCGGAATTATCTTTCGAGAGAATTCCAGATTTCGACTACGCACCGACAGCTCTCGTGCATCGACCGCTCGTCTTCCCTATTCCGCCAATATGACTCCAAGCCCGCGTCACTCGCCGCCTGGTACGAATTCTGTAAAGCGTCGTCACAAGAAGGCGGGCCTGTATAATCCCTCCAGCCCTTTTTCAATCTCTCCTTAAACCTCCGTCCGCGAATCACCTTTATTACTTTCGTCGCCTTTGTCGGCTCGCCAGAATCGTTTGCCTGCTTTGGCTGAAGAAGACGATGAAGACGACAAATACGACAAAGACGATGAAGACGATAAAGACGATAAAAACGACGATTTAACGGCGACCCCTCGGCGTCGTCCTCCGCGTCGTCTGTTTCAGCGTGAGGCAAGTATGAGTACCCCCGACGAGATCATAAAGGAGGAGGCAACAAGCGCAGCCGCTACAATGGCTGAGGAAGAGGCCGAGGAGGAGGCCGAGAATGAGGACGATGACCGGTCGACCACGACCGACGACGCTGATGCAACCGACTTGTCGTTTGTCGAGCCTGATGACAGCGTTGATGACAGCGTTGATGACAGCGTTATCGTGGGCCTTTGTCCAGTTTTACACATGCATTGTTGTAGCCTTTTGATACTACATCTCCGCGATCGTGATGGCCGCAACCCCGTGTGAGGGTGCCGAGATAAGCCATCCTTGCGGCCGGCGGAATCGCTTCAACCCCGACCATCCGCGCGGCGTTTCACCACTCACCAACAATGGCCGCAATGGCATGCGTCGGCGGCACAGTTGATGCTCAACCTTTTACGGAACTGAAATGGCGTCGTATGCCAGATTCGATGAGAAGGCCGCCAAAGGCTGGCAAAGGAAATTTATCGCGCTCCGTTTTCAGCAGACAGGAAAGCACAAATCACCGACCTAGCCCTACCAGAGTACCATTGTGCCATTCATCGGCATAGAACATGTTACGTCCATCAACAAGCAGAAGTCAAAGACAGATGGATGGTTGCCGAGACGCACACAGCAACGCACAAACGCCGGATGGAACTTCATGGTGGCCGAGACTCCCGGGCGCTTTTTTGATGCCACGACAAGGAAGTCGACAGTGTGGAACGCTATGGCGGATTAGCTGATCTTGCCAACACTCAATTTTTGGTCGAGACCAAAGCAAGCGGCGCTGCTTCACATGTTCACCATCCTCCGGATGTACGAACAAACGGACACTAAGCCATGAGAGTGTCTCCCTTGGCCGCCTGAAAGATGTGTGCCTTGCCATACACATGTGCCGGTTGATGATCTACTAGATATCAGTGGCAGCTCCAGTGGGATGAAGGCAAGGAAGACCATACTGGTCATGGTTGATCAGGTCTAGATCCACGAGCTCCATTACGGTGGTTGGAATACACGCTTGCGCGGTGTTTTTTTGTTTCTTTCTTCTATGCCACGGCAAGAAAGTTGGCAGTGTGGACCGCGATGGCGAATGGGCTAATGTCGTCGACAGTCCTGAAAAAGACTTTTCATGACAGGCGTGGCCACATCATCGACGCGTGCAGAGCATCGGATAAATAACAAACACCCTTTGGCCAAGACTGAAGCACAAAAGCAGCGCTATAGCCGCATTTCCTTTCCATTATTGCCGTGACCGGGGCTATGAAAGTTTCCCCAACAGGCCGTGTCGGGGGAATGCATGGGGTTGAGGTTACTTTGCTTTCTTGTCTGGTTTCAAACTACGACCCTTGCGACATGACGACGACACAAACCTTTATGGACATGGTCGACCAGGCGTAAGTCCGCAAACAATGATTCAAACCCGGAGTAGATATCGGTGATGGCACAACACTCCGGTATGCGCGCGATACCATGGTGTATGCTCAACCCAGATTTCTCTATTCACAGACGATCCCTTTTTCCAGCATAGACCACAGCAGAACGGTGTCATAGTAGAAAGTTAAAGAAGGAAATGATGTCGCAGAGACCGAATTTCAGAAGCAGTGGGTTTTTACTGCTTTCATGCAGTAAAGCTGTTGCTGGTGCAAGCACTTCACTAATACGACGCTCCAGCAACATGGATGTTCATCAAAGCTCGCTTTATGCAACGCGATATTTCCTCCGCGTTTATCTTGGACTGAGTTTACTCAGTGCTCAAAGGAGAATAGATTAACGATTCACGATTTTTTCGAAAAACAGAGAAATCCATCGGCGGCTGGATTTAGCATGAGCCAGCCAATTGGACCGTACAAAGAACGCAAGGCGAACTACATGGCGATTACACAACATTTTTACCATCATAGAGGCGTCCAACAACTCTGAGGCCCGATCCGCTTCTTCCTACTGCCTACTTCCGGTCATATCTTTGTTCCTACAACATGTTAGGATTCCGCTATCTGGGATCTCTCCGGCACGGGGCCGGAAGATTATGGATTATGATCGGTGGGTCAGATCAGCGACCACACACCCTCCTCAAAGTCGACAACCGCTTTTCTTACTTAGGACTTATGCTATACGGTAAGTATTATCTTTCATTCTCGTTTTTATTTTTTATAAAAAAATAAAAAAAACAAGAAGAGAAAAGAAAAGAAGATTTTTTTACAAAAAAAATAAAACTAACTAAAATAAGCTTTACGAGCAAGGGCCCGTCTATGTCGCCCCTCCAGCCTCTGCGGCAACGCCACACCCCGCCCCGATGTGCTGGTCCTTCGAGTCTCCCAAGCCGCGACACTCTGTCTTTTCGGATTTAATCAACTACAGCGAAGCGCCATGAGCCTACCCGGGCACAAAATTTACATCATACGATGATCCATGGATCCACGGCAGATATTCTCTCGTCAACAAACATGTGGTAGCGCATTCATCATGGCCAGATCCGGACAAGTGTCTTGGAATGAATCTTGTGACAAACGCACCCGCCAAGCATGGAGCAGGGACGGATCTCGATCGCTTTCATCCACTGTGTTGACAGTCCCGACAACTTGTTCCAAAGTGCCTGTGCCAATTGCAGGTGGCATGACGAGCTGCAGGCCGCATAAATACACTTGTGTGTCATTGACGGCGACAACCGCCAACTTTGCCATGGGTGATGGAGAGCCTGTTCTATCCCCTTCATTGTACAGTGATCCGCTGCGTCGTATCACTGGCAACAAAAGCAGAAGAAATTTGTGCCATATGGCCAGCTGCAAGTGTGTGCTGGAGATTTCCAATGCGACATGTGCCAGCCTCGTCTCCACCTTCGACGATGATGGCAACCGGTCGGGCTCGTGTCCCAATTCTCTGGATACCTGGACGAGCTTTTGCTTGCGTCATCTTAGCACACAGGCCATGTCGCGCTGCGCATCGAGCGACAGGCAAACCGTGACCATGCATCTCGAGCAGTACAGGCGGCCGACGCGCCACGATTTGTCCAGACGACGATGACCTCGCATGTGCGAGTGCCGACGTTCACGACTGGAATCTTTAATGTTCTTATGTTGGAAAACCCAAGCCGGTCATGAAGTACGAAGAAGAGCCGTATCAACAAAGGTTGAAAAGGCAGATAACCACCTGCCGTCCTCTTCATAGAACTCACCTCGGTCTCGCTGACTGTGCCACATTTCACAGGCTCCGGACGACATCTCTGGCACGGGATAAACAAACAAACCAGATATCTTCGTACTCGTCTACACCCCTGACACCACCCGTATCGGACCAGCTTGGCGGCTTTCGTTGAATGTTTCCAAGAACGACGGGAGTACGATTCTACCTATCAACTGCGCTGCATGTGTACCGAGGTTGAAAACAGCCCATGCCAGCATAGAACGTGAGAAGACATTGAATCAACACGAGTACGTCTCCGCGCTACGGGCCAGGAGGCATGACTAGACCACACCACAATAGCAACACCAACCGCCGATAACCAGACTGAGCGTGCGCCTGGCGCGGCTTAGGAAGGGAAACTCGCGGTACGACGAAACTAACGTGGAGCATCGACATGCTGACCAGTGGTACATCTGGACAGGTTGAGACTATTGGATGGACATTCCGCGTCCCATCGGTACCTATCCAAGAGAGTCAATAAAGCTACGAAAGATGGAGAGATTGAGGAGACGCTCCTAGTCATGGTGGACCAAGTATGGATCTTGGAGTGCACAACTAGGCTGTCTGAAAATGCCATCTAAAACAGTTTTTTGTCCAAGTTACGCGTGCCAGGACGATGCTCTTGCGCACCTGAAGGGGCCCGTTGTGACTAAAGGAAAGTTACAACCACGCCCGGGAACGATGGCACGTGACTTCGAAATTAAGTGGATCCAACACTTTGTTTACTTTACCCCTGAATCTGCCCACAACAATATTACATCGCTGGAGCAGAAGTGGTGGTTGCAGCAGAATTCGCTGTGCGCCATCTTTTACAACTTTAGCGTGTTCGACGAATACTAACTTGTTCGGAATCCATGATCGTGTCTTGGCAGGCCTTTTGCAGCGAACCAACGATAGACCGCATCGGGGGCCAAATCACGAAACGGCGTTTTGGCAACCTGACTAGCCACCTGTGGATCTTCCGGGATCAATTCAACCCAGATCATAAGCAAGAGTGGCCTCCAGTGAAGCACATACGCATGGCGCATGGCCAGAAGAATCGTGCAGACACGCAACATTTACATTCACTGCCAATATCGCGTTGCCCAGCATATGCCCATGAGACTTTCAAGACACAGACCTGCCTACCCGCGGCATCGAGTTGAACTCTCCGGAAGGACTATATCAGACAGGGATTGTATCGATAACAAGAAGAAGACGACAGGCCTGCTGTGATTATGGTGCTTTCCGCCGGTAAACGAAAAAGCCATCTTGAGCGATTTTGCATGTTGGTCGACGTTCAAACCATAACTTGTCAGCTCATCACACCTAGGGACGTAACAAAGGTTCCACGCAAGCGCCTTGACACGGTATGAGCGCTGACAAACAAGGCTCATAACGGCAAGATCAACGTACATCCTCGTCGACAAACTTGACCAACAAGTCATAGCTCTCCATGCATCACCTTGCAAAGTTTCCAAACGTCAAAGACTACACCTAAATGGTCCCATGACATACCAAGCATCAACGGCTGCAACACGACTTTCCCCATGAACTGGAAGGTTTGACACCAAGATAAGCCAAACGTACTTGGTAGACGGTGGGATCTTTGGGATCCATCTGACTGGTGACAATGGGATGCAGGCACGCTGGTTGGGCTGGTCGCCCCTGGGTTGGGAACTTTCGCATGTGGTGATTGAAGAAACCGTGGGGACGGACGAGGAATCAGATCACCTGTGTTTCCAGGCGGACTCCGCTCACCTTCGGACATGATGATACAAACAACAGGAATTGCTGTCAGCTTCGTACGGAGGTAATACGTCGTTGCCGACATGAAATGCTGGTGCCTGCTGGGTTAGCTCTTGACATGACTTCCTCCATTGTTTGATGTCAACGTTGGACCGAGAATGGCCTGCGTGGGCTATCAATCCCCTGCCTCAGTGCCCCGAGCATATTACCGTTTGGCAGGGTTTCGCATAGCAAAAATGAGGCAAGAACTATCCACTTACCTTCACAATTACGTGATGGATGAAGAAGATGCTTCAACAGACTCGGGCGAAAGACAGCCTTTCACCGAATTATCCAGCGCCTTTTCATAAAACTGAAAGGATATCGGCCAGGATAGTGGAGTGCAGGTCAGCCAGACGAGAACCACTGTCCGAAATGGCGCCAGTAGCCGCACGGAGAGGCATTTTTCCATGACGATCCTTCTCGCACGACTGGCCACTAAATACGCCGACGACCAACATGGCATTACGTGTATCTCAGCACCTATGTCACACGAGCCAGTACTGCCGCAAGAAACATAGACTCGACAAATGGGACCCAAGATAAACGAACAGCCACCGTGGCGGTTAGACAGAACGTACAGGACTTAGTATGTTTGCCAGGACAAAGGTGACGGGCTATCAAGCGCTGTGTCCAGATACATCACCATACCGCGGCCGGCGTCACTCAAGACATCACTGCCGATGTTGTTTGGCGACTGAGACTTGCTAATAGCTGCCATAAAAGACAACAGAACATACACAGCATACCCTTGGCATCTAGGGCGGCCAAGATTAGTGAAGCTAGCAAAACGGGCAGAATACTGAGGCGACTACCTGACGCTCATCTCCCAGACCGTGTGGCTTAATGGAAATTCCCGAGTCTTACTATTTGCCCATTCAATATGCATAAGACGAGGCTCTTCTTGCAGCTGAAAGCGTGGTTTTCATCGTGGGTCGTCGAGCAACCGGATGTAGACTGAATCAAGCCCTGGATGGGCAAGCGTGCGGATTCGAGGGGCATCCCCAATGATGTCGTGCAGCAAGCACTTGTTGCAGCATATGCAGGAAAGAGTCAAGGTTTCGAAACCTGTCTACACCTCTCTGTGAGACCGGGGTGGGGGTTGGATCGTTGACTCCAACATCGTCTTTGGCCCTGGTGAATGGGAGGTGATCTCTACCTACACGTGACACAGTTGGCACAGAAAACCTGATCTCGAGTTCAACTCTGGAATAGTAGTCATGGTAACGAAAAGTGGGCCATCGTTTAACACAAGCAAGCTCAGTGGTGCAGCGATAATAACACCCATAGCATCGAAAAGCTGTTGGGATTTTCCTCGCTTCGCCACCTATGCGAACTGCTGCTCATGATTCTGTCCAGTCTATGATTTAGCCATGACATATTCTTCGGCGATATTGGGAGATGACTCGTACGGCATGGCCTTGCAAGTTTACCTGTTCTCAAAACTTTTACGAGAACCGGAAACTGACTCGACAACGCCACCAACGTATACAAGTATATGTCCGAAATTTATACCCGCACGCAGCGGAACATGTCGCAAGGGCCGCTTTGAGGCGTCCATTGAAGTGTGAGATATCGGCGATGTAATCATGGACAAGCCAAGACATCGGCCAATCTCAATCGCGGTGTTGTCTTCTTTACAGAAATCGATGGTCTGTTGTGCACGCCAGCCGAGTATTTTAAGTGCTGAAGAAAGACGAGCAGAGAGTCCCAGTGCCTGTACATTTGTGACAAGACGGGAAACTCATTCGTTCGCGGTATATCTAACCGTCAGGATGGAAAAGTCTCTGGGACCGAGACGACAAGATGAGTCTCACAAATCTAGGCGGTCTCCCAAGCAAGACAATCAGGTGAACTGCCACCGACAAACATATATCGATTTGCAGGAGTGAACACTTTTCATGGGCGACAACGACGCTCATAGCGTCAAAAGAGCAAATTTCCTCTACTTACACGTTGCTGCCTTTGTGATAGCTTCTTCATGGTACCGTTTGATCATGAACACCACAATTGCGGCAGCTTGCTTGGGCCGTACCAGGACAAAAGCGTCTACTGGGTCTTTACTCTCTTCGAGGGTCAGTGTCACGCGGGATATGACTAGACAGAAGACGTTTTTCTCTTCTGGGGCGTTTATCTGGTCAAAAATGGACAACAACGGTCGACATGCCCCTACAAGGCCACAGTTGCCTGGCATGAGTATTGGAGGGGTGTTCTACGAGTGGACACCGCTCGTACCAACATCCTACTCTTAACAAAATGGTTCATTAACCACGATCGCCCGAGGAAAGACACTTACGACGACAGACGATGAGTCCGACGAACTTCACACCGACTATAGACAACGAGGTCAATGGGAACCATTGGCACATTGAGGACGCAGCGGTGGTGCGACGCCTACGACACAATTTCCCCACCGATGTCGAGGTTTGGAGAAGGTTAGTTGCACACATACAGTAGAATCAATGACCGGGGGCCACGACAGCCTACACCCGCCGTTAAAAAGCCAGACTGGCACCACCTTGATGTGCCCGGCTAGCACCCAAAAGTTGAGGCAGAGTTTGAAGATGGTGGAACGTTCTGTACACAGACGATATGAAAGTCACTCCTTACCTCGGCGCCAGGTGGGGTGAACACAGTTGCGGTTGAGCTACAAGCCAACGCTGGAGTCTTTTTTATGGAGCCCAGACAGAGAACACGAAGTCTGGGGAAGCAACACATCAGGATACTGCCAGAAGCATATAAGGGCACGCCGCATTCGCCCACGTATCGTCGCATCCTCGTCCTTGGTGACCTGCTGCCGAGATCGTCCGCAATGGAGCGAAAATAGAGAGCCGGTTCGTGTCGCTGGCTGGAATAATCACAGCGGCGTGGCGGGGCCCTATGTGACTGGTGCCAAGGTTTCTTTGGTACATGAGGGACCGCCATTATTTTGATGTTTGCGAAAACAAAGACCAGCTTCTCACCTCTTTGTAGAAGCCAATCCTTCTACCAACATCGACTGCAGTTTGGGATGCCATTCTGAAATGTTCCAGCGAAACTTTGTGACATCTGCGAACTGATCAACAGTACGAGTCACCAAAACTTTGCGACATCTGCGAACTGATCAGCAGTGCCGGTTAGATAATTTTTGGGTGTAGGCTCAGGGGCCTGGTTTCGACCCGATGAAGGCAAATTTCAGCAACAAACAAGCTCGCCGCATGTGTCCTCGGAACTAGGCACTCATCCGCTCAAGGCTCACATATGACTGTCGATGAGAGATCTAGGCCAGATATTTTTATGGCCGGCGCGCTGCGTGGTGGCCCATGATCACGAAAGCATTAGCGGGCTAAATAGCTACCTCACTACTTCCTCACCATCTCCAGCTCCAGGTAGAAAGCGCCTGGTACCAAGAACGACATTGCACTCTGCTATTTATACGGGTCGAACTTGTCACGATGGTTACGTTCTCATCAACGGGACAAACAGATAGCACGATTTTATGTTTCCAGTCTTCTCCGCCCCCCAAAAACATGGAAAGGCTGGTCGAATGCCGAATTTGGTGCATCACTGCACAATTTCACCAGACATTTAGTCATTCTTGTCATTACAGAGCGTACAAGTCCCAGACGGCCGTCCAACAAACAACCCACCGATATCGCCAATATTGATGTGGTCAGATTGCTAAGAACAGCCTGATAGATACACATCTATTGTCCAAGCGGCAGGTGTCGTTCTCGACATCTGGTCTGCGGTGCGATTGTTGGTCATGGAGGAAAAGGGCGAGAAAATGAGATCGGAACTCGCAATCGTTGACCTCAAGCGCCAAGTGGTCCTAGAGCTCGACGTTCAGATTCCCGTACAAAGGTTTGACGTGTTTTCTGAGAGCCTAGAAGAAGCAACGATATGTCACCCTCTACGAGCATATTTCTCGGGCCGGGGACATCTCCGCGCTGGAGTTGCCCGCCCATCATGAACAAGTAAGTGGTCCCCATTCCTGTTTCCGGTTTGCCACCACGCCTAATACTGACGCATCGTAGGGCTTCCGTGGGCGGCATTAGATCCGCCGCTACACTGGGCTATGTCTGGGAAGCAGTGGCGACGAACTATCAGCTTGCCATAGCGGCTGTTTGTTGCGATAGAATCCCTCTGCGCCTTTATTGCGTGGGCCTCTTGGGCAGTTTCAAGCCCCTTGTGTATGAGCATTTCTGTGGATATCCGATCCGCCCTCATGGCCGCTTCGCTGGCGCGGGGTATGGAGCAGGGGAATATGCGCCGGACGAGGTGTAGCGCCGCCGTTTTCGATCTGATTGGCCGTGTATGCGGAATAATCACCCCTGATCAACTCGTTTTGTGATCAGAAAACCAGAGACCGAAGTTTGGGTACACCCCGTTTATGACCACCAGCTTCGACTCGCAACTTTGCGGAATCCAAACCCCGTTTTATGTCACTGAGTGCGAGACAACCTGCAGCCAATCATGCTCACACTAGAACCCTTTGGCTACGCCTGTCCGCCGGAAAGGTAAGCTTGAGGCAAGACTGCAAGCCCTTCATATCGTCACCGTACCTCATTTGGATACTCAACAAGCCCACCTTGCCAATACGAACCACGCCATCGGTTGCCGCAACAAACCCAAACGCCCCTTATGTCAAAAGACGTGGTGGCCGCCTATCAATGGCAAGCAGCCTTCGGATCCTGGGGTATAGACAGATGTCAACGAGGATACGTACAAGGCGGGAAATCCTGCCAGTGTCCCCAGCAAGAAACACGATCTCCATTTGACATCGACCGGGAGTCAAGATACGGTTCCACCGGGACACGATGCCATAACCAACAGACAAAATAACGCATCACACAAGCCCTCTGTTGAATTTTGGGCGTATTAATCCGCTTAGACTCCACCTACCAACCCTGTTACCTCGTCTGTGAGTTATGTTGCGGGTGCCTGTGAGCAATCTGTGCAGTTACATCTAAAGCCGCACTGAAAAAAAGGAATCTGTTTCTTGGACCTTGACGCTTCGCCGTGGTTTTTGAATGCAGGTACCGCGAACCAAGGGAGCAACCACCAGAAAGAGAACAAGAATCACCAAGGTGTGGCGTTTCAATATCAGCCTGAATATATGCCATGACAGCCATCGCCGACCAAGTATCCGCAACTTGCACAACAATCATTCCACTGCCAGTGGCATCAGGGCACCTTTGTCTGGCGCAACGAGAACCGCCATATCTATCAAGGCGGAACCAGGCGACTTGGCCACGCATTGATGCGTTTCTACTTGGATTATTTTCCCACCACAACAATATCAAAGTTTTGCCTGTGGGCACATGCGTCATCGTTGGCGTTCACAAAACACCTAGGCACCACGACATGACGCTGTTTAAGTCTAGAAAATATTCACTATCATTGCTCTTACATTCTACCACTCATCCTCCCAGGGGTTTGATCAGTTTACAACTGCACTTTGTCATTTCAAGGGGTAGACCAACCCGGCTGCTGGTACTTTTGTATGTTTACAATTTGCCGTGTCTGGTCAAGTCACCATACACACGTTTTGATGACCAAAGTTGTGCCTGATGAGGTTTTTGAGCATTTCCAGCTCCTGATACTACGGACGTAAATTCTTAGTTTACACATTCGAAACAAGACGCAAGCGTTTCATGCTAGGACAGGACCTGAGCCATACGAGGAAGGCCTTTATGAAAAACAAAGCCTCATTGTATTGTTTTTATTGTTTGATCGAGGCGAGAGATTGTGAAGCACTTAGTCCATCTCCTGCCCATGCTTCAAAGAGTAAACACACAATCCGTCGCAAGCCAAGGGTATGCACATCATCACGAGCGTCACTTATTGTCGACGATTCGATGTAAAATGGAAGGCTGATACCAACAAAACTAACGGCAAACAAGAGGCATGGATGATGCCTGTCTGTTGAGAAACAATTGTTCCCGGGGGGGGGGGGGGGGGGGGGGGGTTTTGTGTTTGGGGGGGGGGAAGAAAAAAAAAAAAAAAAAAAAAAAAAAAAAAAAAAAANNNCCCACCGCCCCCCCCCCCCCCCCCCCCGCCCCCCCCCCCCCCCCCCCCCCCCCCCCCCCCCCCCCCCCCCCCCCCCCCCCCCCCCCCCCCCCCCCCCCCCCCACGGGTGTTACCGTTGAGGAAGGGATGCCACCAGACAGCATCTAGCATCGTCTTGAAAGACCTTGACAGCTTTCCCAAGGCATCTCACAATTCCGACAGGGAACTACAGATGCCAAAGTAGTGGAACTATCCATAAAGTGCCGAGACTAAGTTGGGCCCAAGCTGGTACGAAGCCAATATAAGCATGACGCATTCGGCGTTCAAAAGATCTCATTACAAGGCACCAGCAATCACAGCCAGACCGCCTTCACCTAAAGCGTCGCACCAATCACTTATCTTCCCGGCCTGTTGTGACCATGAAGGGAATGTACAGGCATGGAACAACAGACCCGATTTTCCATTTTTCAATGACCGTCTCGTGGACATGAGGATTTCGACGCATTTGGCCTTGTTATTTCGCGTGTACCTTATACGTCACCATTACCTCCCTGATATTATCACGACGGTGTCCCAGTCTTTGAAAAGACAATAATATTGTGGTGTTCTGCCACTTTACCTACCTAGAGACAGATCAGCATTTCACCAGCATTTCACCTCCACTTTGTCTTTTAATGGTAGACGTTTTCAAAATGAGCCTCGGACAATACAGCGTACTTGGCCAGGTAATTCTTCTTACTCGTCAAAGGTCTCCGAGTAGACCTGGAGGCAGCCCGTTTCATCCTCCACGACGATTATTCAACAAAACGTCTACGGGAAGACAGATTTGAAGATCGAGGCCATTATTACTAGAAGTATTCCTTACGTGATTTGGCGATTTTTTCTCTTTTTTTTTTTTTTTTTTTTTTTTTTTTTTTTTTTTTTTTTTTATTTGGTTAGAGTGTTTTTGTGGGGTGCTGCAA
>WNYG01000091.1:0-113700 GCA_021396235.1 Sporothrix pallida
TGCGAGAGATCGCGCATCATGGCGTTGCGGCCGGCGGCGCCACCGGCACCGCCTGCACCGGCACCGCCCGCGCCGGCCACGGGCGCCTTTTCGATCGTGACCTTCTTGAGCTTCTCCTCAATCAGGTCCTTGGGGGCTGTGGGCTCCGTGTCGATCAAAAGAAGAGGGCCGCCGGTGGGCTTCTTGACGGGCTTGTAGCGGCCGGCGGGGAAGCTGATGAACTTGAGCTGGCCCGGCAGGACGCGCGACATGTTGAGGATGTCGTAGCCGACCTTTTCCTTTTCGGCCTTTTTCTTGGTGTCCTTCTTGTCGGCGTCGTCCTCCTTTTTGTCGGACTCGCCGTCCTTCTTTTCAGAATCACCCTCCTTCTTGTCCTCCTTCTTCTCCTTGTCATCATCGACGTCCATCTTGTCGTCGACGGCAGACTCGTTCTCGGCGGCGGCGGCCTTGGCGGCAGCGGCGGCGGCCTTCTCGGCGGCAAAGCCAGAGATGGCGGCGGCCACCTTGGCGCTGGGCGGTGCAGGCGGCTGCGTGTCAATGTCCATGCTCTCTCTACGAGCAGCGCGCTCCTTGCGCTGGGCACGGCGCTTGGCCTGGGCGGTCGTCGACAGGATGGCCGTAGCGATCAGGGCGGGGCCCTCCTCGGCCTTGACCTCCTGCTCGGGCGGGTAGTCAAAGAGGCTGGGGCGGGTGGCGGAGTGGAACTGGAAGCTGGGGATCTCGAGCTCGTGGTCGAGGCCGATGATGGACGTGGGGCTGAAGCTCAGCGACAGGAAATGCGTGAAGGGGAACCAGTACCAGTACTGCGTGAAGACGGCCATGCCGACAATGCCGGCCATGTTGAGGTTGCCGGTCTGTGTCTGCAGGCCAATGGTGCAGTTGCGGCCGCCGGCGTCAATGATGCCGAGCGCGAGGGCGGCACCGAACTTGGTCATGGCGTCCTCGTGGCGGTCGCCCACGACCTTCTTGAGGGTCTTGCGGATGGCGGCGACCTTGGGGTTCATGGCCTCGTTCTGCTGGACCATGATCATGGCCAGTGCGATCAGGGCGCCCTGGCGCACGAAGTCGGTGGGGTCCTTCATCATGGGCTCGAGCAGGTCAATGGCCTCGTCCAGGCCGGTGCCGGCGCACGAGATACCCAGGGCCATGGCGGAGCCGTAGCGGACATGCGGGTTGTACGACTCTGACAGCAGCTCGACCATGCGCGGGACGCTGCCGGGCTTGCGGAAGAGGATGAAGCCGACGCTCATGACGGCAATGCGGCGGACGTCGTCGCTGGTGTCGCTGACGGCGGTGTGCAGCAGCTTGCGGATAGCCTTGTTGCTGCCGGTGCCGCAGTAGGCGAGGGCGACGGTCAGGATGCCGCCGTAGCGCAGGGTCGGGTCGGGGTCGTTGAGCAGCGCCTCGATCATGCTGTCGGCGCTCTCCTGGCGGCCGTACATGATGAGGGCCATGCCGAGGGCGCAGCCGCGGATAATCTTCTCGTGCGACGTGTCGTGGGCGTAGGCGAACATGGCCTGGAGGGCGGCGGCGTTGCCCGTGCCGAGCATGATCAGGCCCATGGCCAGACCGACGGCCTCGCCGTTGAGGGCCGAGTCGGTCTGCAGGACGTTCTTCAGCGACTCAAAGATGTCCTCGTCGCCCGTGGCCATGCCGGCAATGCCCAGACCCAGGGCACCGCCGTGCTGGATGTACTCGTCCTCGGCGGCCGAGAAGACGTTCTTGAGGTAGTCGAGGGCGTCGGCGCCATGGTTGGCGTGGATCAGGCCGTAGGCGTACAGGGCACCGCCCTGGCTGAAGGGGCTGCCCTGGGTCAGCTGGCCGATGCGGGGCATGTAGGGCTCGAGCAGCTTGCGGGCCTGGGTGATGTTGCCGCGGTGGATGACGCCGAGGGCGGCGGTGGCGGTGAACTTGGACCAGTTGACGGCCTTGCCGAGCCACTCGAGGTTGTCGCGGAAGAACTTGTCGTGGGTGGTGCCGGCGTTCATAAAGGCGTTGCAGAAGGTGACGGCGGTGTGGAAGATGGAGTTACGGCCCTCGAGCGAGTCGCGCACGCGGTTCAGGATGGAAATGTCGGCGTGGTTGTTGCGGTAGAGGAACTCGACGTTGAGCTTGGTGGTCTTGGTGCCCACGAGAATCTCGCGGATGTTGGCGTAGGCCTTGACCTGCTCCTCGTCGACGGTGGTCTCAGAGACAGGGGCGGTGGCCGTGCTCTTGTCGTCGTCCTTGAGGAGCGCGTCGGACTCGGTGGCGGCCTCGGCCTCCTCGTCTTCGTCCTTCTTCTCGTCGGGCTTCTTCTCGTCGGCAGTCTCCTCCTTGGGAGGCGGCGGCGGTGCCGGCAGGGCCTTGATGACCTTGCCCAGGAACTCCTGGGTGCCGTTGTCGTAGAGGTCGAAGGCGATCTGGTAGGCAATGACGAGTGACTCGCGCTCGTCCTCCTCGACCAGCTTGCGCAGCAGTCGCGAGGCCTCTTCGTCCGAGTTAAGGTAGACGACGCACTTGGCAATGGCAAAGTAGTCCGGGTTGGGGATGTCGCTCAGCAGGTCGAGGATGAGGCGCAGGATCTCGGTGCGGAAGCTGCGCTCCTGGACAATGTCCATGCAGATGCCGAGGACGTACTCCATGAGCTCGTCGGCGGGGGCAGACTCGGAAGAAGTCGAAGAAGAAACGGCCTTGCCCTTGCCGCTGGCCGCCGCCTTGGCATCGTCGCTGGCGCGCTTGATGACACGCCGCAGCACCTTCAGGTTCTTGGCCTCGACGGCAATGCCGACGACCTGGCGGTAGCGGCCCTCCTTGAGGCAGTTGGCAAACAGGTGCTCGATGACGTGCTCGAGCGCCTTCTTGGTGGCCTGGTCGGGCAGCGCAATAATCGAGCCAGAGCGCGGGGCGCCGTCCTTGGCCATGGCGGGCTCAAACGACGGGTCAAAGATGGTGTTGTCGACCGAGTCGCGGCTCAGCAGAGACTTGGAGGGTAGCGTCGACTGGCTGAAAGGGGTCGTGGGCGACAAGAGCGTCGAGCTGTCGATGCCGCCGAGGGCCGTCTCGAGGGAAGGGAGGTCGGTCTTGGCCTGGAGGGCAGGGCGGTGGTCGGCGACGCAGCCGGCAATGTACTGGTCGATGCACTTGGAGATGATGGTCTGCTCGAACTCGCCGGGGCTGTCGAGCTTGAAGAGATCGCCGGCGGCCAGGGCAAAGGTCATGCTCTCGCTGTAGGCCTGGAGGTGGTAGTAGACCTTGGCGAGGACAAGCGCGGCGAGCTCGCGTTCGGGGAACTCTTCATCTTCGTAAAGGGCCTCGCTGCAATACGTTAGAGATGCAAATTAATATCACAGAAAGCAGGGGCCGTCGAACTCACATCTGGCTCACGGCGCCGGCGACTTCGGTCCAGACGGTGTCAATGTCGTCGTTGAGGGTGTTGAGGGCAAAGACCTTGAGCTCGGGCTCCTCGTCGGCCAGGAAGCCCAGCACGCCGGTGGCAGTGATGAGGCCAGGCATGGTGGCGGTGGGCAAGCTTCGGGATAGAACTGAGAGATGATCGTGACGTTGTGATGATGATGCGCGAAATGCGAAATGTGGCGAATCGAGGGGAGATCGAAAGGATGGAAGGTCGAGTTGGAAGAACAGGATGCAGAAACAAAGGAAAGCAAGTCAAAGACAAACTAAATGCACAATTGATGCCAGCAGCGACAACGGCGACAACAGAGACGTTGATGTCGATGTTAATGTCAATGGCAATGCGATGCAGGCAAGGATGGTTTGTAGGAGAAAGGTTGTGAGAGTCAGCGTTTTGGTGCGTGCCCACCAAACACAGAGAAGCCAACAGAAGCAAGCAGCAACGCGCAGCTAGCTTCCACGTCAGGCACAGCTCTGCCTAGACGACCAAGGCGACGCATTTTCGACGCAATGGACCCACAATTATTGGCGGCATGTAGTCACGTGTTTGCGTTCCGAAATTGGCCCTGCCTTGACTGGCTCCCGGCCCCACATGCAGGTACACAGAGGTCTCCACTTTTATTTATCGCATCTCGAAGCACCAAATGCGACCAGAGAACAAGGCGACAACAACGACCGTCCAGCATCTGGTCTACGTCAAGATCTTGAGGGAACTGATGCTGGTAAATAAAATCGTAATAACTCTGAGAAAATTAAGGTATACATTAAAGTGCATTTAAACACATGTTTAGTCGGATATGCACTGCTTCTCAAGCTATTAGTTAGTGCCCCTGTTGCCACTGTCAGTTCGTGATGCTTCAAAACAACAAGCAACTCTGGCTGTCAACAGGAGAAACCTCCAACTTTCCAAAGAAAGTATGCTTTCTGTGGCAGGGGATATTTGTCTTTGATTTTTCTTCAATTCTTTCATATGTTTGGTGTTTTTTATTAATTTTTCTTGCAAAAATTGAAATCCGATAATATAAACATCATTAGAGTTGGAAAAGGAATGAAAAACATTACATTTCTTAAGAACATCGTTGATATTACACAAAACATCTGTAATCCGTCATTGATATCAATTTATTCATACACATCGTTAAATAGTCCAAAAAAAAAAAAAAAAAGAATAAACACAAAAATCAAAACATGCTTGCCGTAACTCATTGATCCCTCGTCATTTCATCGTCGTCTGCTTGTGCAGATACCGGTGCGCTCGACTTCGTCTCCAGAGCCGCTGCAGCTGCTGCGGCCACGGCTTCCGCTTCGCTCCCTGTGCCGACGGCCTTTTGCACCAGAGCATAACACTCCCGCGGATCCTCAAAGACGTGCCACTTGTCCTTGGGCACGCCCTCAAAGGCCTTTTCAAAGCGCTCGTCCTCGTTCTTCTCTTCCATGCCGAGGGCGGCAATGTCGGTGACCTTGCGAATTAAAATCAAGCCGACCCAGCCGGGGTATGCCCTATAAATCTCGCCGTAGGCTTCGGGGTCGCTTTGGGTGGAGTCGCCGACGCAGACAAACGTCTTGTCGGGCAGCCAGCGGTGGATCTTGTGCATGCGGTCGACCTTGTACGCCTGCGTGCCGAGAGTGAGCGTCGAAAGAAGACCCGAAACGCTCATGAGGGTGGCGTCGCGCAGGACGAGCATGCCGTGCGGGTAAAAGTCGCGGCGGAATTTGTGGAGGAAGGGATATAAATTGTAGGGCGAGGCGGACAAGTAAAAGAACGGGGCTGCTTCGCCCATGAGCGACTGCACGTACTTGTACAGCTGGGGCATGCCCTGGATCGGCGTGGCCGGGTCGACAAACGTCTTTTGCAGGATGCCGATGGGGTCGCTCGTCTGGGTCAGCTTGATGGTGTCGTCAATGTCCGAAATCACGCCCCATTTGCCGGCTTGGTTTTGGTCCTCGCTGCCGCTCGCTTTTGCACCCGCGGCACTGGTGTCCGCCACAAAAAAGGTCTGCATCTGCAGCATGCCGTTGACACCCTTGGGCACCTGCGCCGTCGTCGGCACCAGCGTGCCCGGCTTCGCGCCCGGCAGCCGCCGAATGTCGCTGCTCAGGCCGTTGCGCCCGCCCGGGCTGAACTGCAGCTCCCAGTCGCGGCCGTGCAGCGCGGCCACTTGCCGGCCCGGCAATATGTCCTGGAGGAACGGCGTGATGCGCTCCTCGATGGTCTTGAGGGCGTCGTCGTCTTCGGCGCCGTGCCCCAGCTTGTCGGCCACCGCCCGCACGGCGTCCACGACCTTGCACGTCGGGTGCTGCGCCATGACGGCGACGACGTATTCGGCGTGGTACTCGCCGGTCGCCGGGTCGACAAAGGCGACATTGTCCAGCAGCCAGACGCAGTCCTTGTCGGTGATTGGTTGCGGCGCCGGGTTGCGGCTGCCAAAGTAGGACAGGAGGTCTGCGACCTTGGAGGACTGCGCGGATGCTTTGGAGACGGACCGCCACAAGCGGCCGCCTGAGGCAATGATCGACGATGGCCGCAGCGACAGAGGCGCGCCGGCTTCACCGCCACTGGTCGCAAAGCCCCAGGTGCTGGTGCGGTCCGGCAGGGCAGCCTCCAGCTCGGAAAACTTGCGCTGCTGTCGTGTGAGCAACTGCAGACGGTGGGCATAGGCCGCCGACGGGTGGACGCGGTTGGCGAGGTCGGCGATTTCTGCTTCGGCGGCGGCGGTCAGGCGGTGGACGGCAGTAGCCGCGGCGCGGCGCTTGGCGCCGTCGTTTTCGTCGTCGGAGCTGGACGGGGACATTGCACCGTGGGGCGAGGGTAAAGACTTAATTTATTTGGGAGAGTTTGTGGCAGTGGAACGATGCTGTGTTCAGGTGCGCCCGTCTGTTGTGAAAGTTCGTAAAGTGTAAAGTGATTTGCGATCTGTGATCTGTTGTTGTACCAAGGCAAAGGTTACAGCGATGCGACAAGGAGCAGTAAAGTATAAATAAAGTTTTGCGAGAACGAAGGAAGAAAGAAGGATAGAAAAATGACGAGAAGAAAGCTGGGTCGAGACTCGAGGGGAAAGGGAAGGATCGCAGGATCAGATGAACAGGGGTCAAGGTGGTCTGGACTTCAGCTCAAGTTTGGTATCGCTTGTCGCTTCTCTTTTCTCTTTGGTCGTTTCTTTTGTTGTCTTATGCGACAGCGTTTCAAATGGGAGCTGGGGACACAAGTATTTATGCGAGTGCTTTACAGAGCGAGAAAGGAAATGCAGGTCGAATGTGGCACAGAATGGGTGCGCCGTAAATGTATGAATTCTGAGCTGGAGCTGAACTTGAAAGTTGTGTTGGAGGATCTGAAATATTGCAAATCTCACATCGTTTTCGTCTCGGCGTTCTGTGCGTCAAGCTTGGCTGCTGTAGTTTTGTGAAAAAAGGGTTGACTTGAAGGATCACAATCGCTTTTAATTCATCTTTTCACCTTCTCGTTTTAATCATTTCCCCATCTTTTGCTTCATCCCAACACCCTTTTATTGGGCACGCTGCAACCCATTCACACTCTTATGCTTGTCAGCTGACGATTTCGGTGTGCACGAGAGCGGGAAGACGGATGGCAGGCAGAAAATGGAAGAAAGAAAGAAAAAGATGTCTTCAGAGTACGGGAGTGTTACGGTGGCTGCAGGACAAGGCCGGCCATTGCAACTGCAGAAGAGAGGCTCATAGGGCAGAAAGTCCGAGGGTTATGGAAAGTGAGAGTGAGCGCGGGTGAGGGCAATAGGATAAACAGGACAAGCAGGGTGAGGAGGGGCTGCGGCGAATGGCTGGCGATGACGATCGGGGTGGGCTGCAGCTGCAAGTGGAGGGGGGAAGCGACGAAAAGGGAAGGGAAGGGGAAGAGATTGCCCGCCTGAGGTCATTGGCGGGGTACGACAACATCGATTTTCAGTCAACAAGACGACTGGACACCCCTGTCAGCTGAAGATCGCAGAGCACAGAGAGACAAGAAAATATCAAGAAAATGAGAGGCAAGACTCCAGCCAAGCCTTATCGACGAGGCTATGAGAGACAGGCAGAAAAACACGAGCACACTCTCACACTTAAAGGGTGTGCTGGTTCTTGGACTGGGGTCAGGCTGTGCGATCACAAGGCATCCTTTTGCTTTAGCAGGTGTTGTGACGTTGAAGTCGAGTGCAGCCTTGTCCGTGCGGGGTCTACAATCCTCGTCACCTTTTCTCATTTCACTCTTTACTCTTCACCTTCACTCTTTCATAAAAGATTTTATTCATTTCTCGGGTCTGCCGAGTGTCTATTTTTGTTTTTATCTCGCGTTTTTGAGAAGGAAAAGCCTGCGCTGTAGTTATGAAGCTGTGAATGTGATATCGTTTTCGTTGTTTTTGGTCTCGTCGGAGACGCCTCCGTCGTCGCAATAAATAAGAAGACACGTAAGAAATGCAGAACTCTCCCGTCAGTGTTGCTCCCCAAGAGACACTGTGAGACACAGAGGCCTTCGGCCATCGCTTCGCGAAAGACATAGAGAGAATGAGAGAGGGCCATAGAGGATCAGAGACACAGGGTCTACTACGACCGGATAATCATATCCTCCCGGTCACGGCCCGTGCCGATAAACAGCACCGGCGCACCGACCTGCTTCTCGATAAACTCAATGTACTCCCGTGCCTTGGCCGGCAGGTCCTCCCACTTGCGCACGCCGCTCGTCGACGACTGCCAGCCCTCAAACTCCTTGTACTCGACCTCGTACTTTTCGAGCTCGCCCAGGTCCGCCGGGAACGTCTCGACGCGCTTGCCCTCGGGCGTAATGTAGGCCGTGGCCACCTTGATCGTCTCAAACGTGTCGAGCACGTCCAGCTTGGTCAGGTTGATGGTCGAGTAGTGGTTGACGGCCATGGAGTACTTGAGCACGACCAGATCCAGCCAGCCGCAGCGTCTCCGGCGGCCCGTCGACACGCCAATCTCGCCGCCAATGTCCTGCAGCTTGGTGCCGACGTCGTTGAGCTGCTCCGTGGGGAACGGCCCGCCGCCAACGCGCGTCGTGTACGCCTTGACGACGGCAATGACGTTGCGCAGCTTGAACGGGCTCAGGGCCAGGCCCTGGATGCAGCCGCCTAGGCTCGTGCTCGACGACGTGACGTAGGGGTAGGTGCCGTAGTCAATGTCGAGCATCAGCGCCTGCGAGCCTTCCACCAGGATCGACTTTTGCGACTGCTGCGCCTTTTGCATGTACTCGACGGCGTCCACAATGTAGGGGCGCAGCTTCTCCTTGTAGCCCTCGTAGTTGCGCAGCTCAGCCTCGACGTCGTAGTCCTTGAGCAGGTCGCCGTAGCGCTGGCGGTAGCTGTCGGCGAGCTGGCGCAGCTTGCGCTCGAAGCTGTCGGAGTAGATGTCGATGACGCGCAGGCCGTCGCGCGAGGCCTTGTTGGCGTAGGACGGGCCGATGCCGCGCTTAGTGGTGCCGATGGACTCCTTGCCGAGCTTGACTTCGCTGAGGCCGTCGACGGCGGCGTGGAGCATAAAGTTGAGGTGGCAGCGCGAGCTGACGTGGATGCGGCTGTGGACGTTGGGCACGCCCTTGGCGTCGAGGTCGGCGAGTTCCTTAAAAAACGCCTCGGCGTTGAAGACGACGCTGGAGCCGATGAGGTTGTCGGTGTTGGGGTTGATCAGGCCGGAGGCTGAAGAAGGAAGGGTTAGTTTTAGTTGTGGGAGGAGAAGCGAGCGGAGCGAGGACAAAAAAATACGTACGCAGCAGGTGAAAGCTAAGGAGCGAGGAAGAGAATATGTCAGCAATGTTCTGTCATGGTGTTTTGTCGTTTGGTGAGACCGTATCTGGCCTTGAATTGCCGGGCGGCGGGCCGAGGGAACAAACGAATGCGCCGCATTTCGGATCGTCTTCGTGACGGCAACAGCGCAACGGCACCGCAGCCGAAAACGTAAAACGAACCACCTCAACGCCTTCCTTGTTCGCCGCCCCAGCAATTTGTTTATCTCGTTTGAATGGGAGGGAGTGTCGCTACCTGTAGTTCTGGTCGCCGGTCCTGTAGAATGAGGGCAAAGTGCCCCACTTGTCAGCCTTGTCCCAAAGATTGGGGGGTATCATGAAGTATGTCATTGCGCATCACGACTGCGACAGTGGCAGCACACAGCTTCAGGAAGAACAAAACTCACTTGATCGAGTGGCCGGCATTGTGGCCGCCGGCAGCACGCGCGCAGACCTCGAAAGCGTTGGTCGCGAGAAGGTGGTCGGTGAGTTTGCCTTTCTGTGGGGGTGGTTATCGGTTAGAGGTGATTGAGATTGAAGAGGGACAGCTTTCGTTACATACACCTTCGTCTCCTAGATAAAAGAAGTCATATTAGCATGCTATCGTCAACCAAAACCAATTGATGCCTCTCCTGAGGTTCAATGGCTGCAAGAGTGCTGTTGTGTCGCGATGCAGCCCACCAGCGCGATCGGAGCACAGACAATGCGCTCACGCACCAGCAGCAGGGAGAAGAAAACTTACCCCATTGGGAGCCGAGAATGATGGTCGCCATGATGGATTGTCGATGTGGGTGGATGGAGTACGTTTGCCTCTAGTTTTGCTGTTTTGCAATGAAGACAAAACAAACAAAAGGAGAGTGTAGGGGTCAAGAAGAAAGATCGAAATCGCCAAACCGAAGGAAAGAAGAGAAAAAGAAGGGAAGAAAAGGGAAGGAGCAACCGGTCGATCGGCCAGAAAAATAGATGCTGCTAATTTTCCTAATTTTTTTTTCTGCCGTTCAGCTAGCCTTGTTTTTGTCTTGTTTGCGCGGTTTATGGTGCTACTTTTTGTACTGGCCTGTCGCAAGGGCAAATCACTTCTGTTTGGTGTCAACTTGTCACTGTTGCGTGGTGTTTGCGTGCCAATTGACATTGACTCACGTTTTCTTTAGCGGGGGCGGGGCACTTTTTTTCGGTTACGGAATGCGACCAGAGATAGTGCAGATAGGGCTTTTGCACCACGGAACACTAAAAATACAGCGAACATCAATCCGCCCGAGACCAACCAGCGTTAGCGGAAAGCAAAGAATCAACGACAACGAAAACGAAATACTGTGCAATTACTAGCAGAAAACACAAAAAACCACACAAAACGAACAGTGACGGCGTGTTCCCGCTACCGGCGTCACGGCCCATTGAGCGGCGGGGCCACCACCACTCACCCGCATTTGCACACGGGATGGTCCGCGTCCACGGCATACGGCAACGGGAAACTACGGCAGATGAAGCCCACCATACATTTGGGAGCATCAAAACAACGCAAAAGCATGCAATATTTGACGCAAGCATTGAGTCATGAACCATTTTTGGAAGTGATTGGGCAAGTATTGAGGGAATAATAACCTTCAGTGAATCACGAACTACCAGAATAACTGTGGCATCGTTGACCATGTAGCCGGCTTGCTCCGTAGCACCAACTTCGTCAACATCACAAGATGATTCGTATTGCGCCGTCTTACGTACTTGCCGGAGCTATCGTGCTTACACAATGTATGGTAGTGAACATCCCGTATGAAACTAACATCATAATTATATTTGTTGACGGACAGGCGAGAAGAGGTCGGAGAGGATCGTGGACTCGAATAAGCTGGTTGTCAAAGAAGGAGTGAGTCACTTACACAATACCAGACTCAAGAAACATAAACGGCTGAAGAGAAAGTGGCCATGGTATTCTAGTAGGATTCTGTGAGCTTTTGTTTAGTTTCAAGGTGTAAACAATTAATGGTAGAGTTGTCCCAGCCATGACCGAGTGATATCACATACAGCATAGCGAGTCTTTATCGCAAAGTAACCGATGTTTTCACATTTAGGTTTTTTGATTTTCAAAAGCTAAAACCACATTTTCTTTTTGTGGTCCATCTCTTTGAGTGCCATCAAGCGTCATCACGCGTCAGAGCATCAAGCACGGTCTGAGCGGACTCGAAATAGCTGAGCCAGCACTTTCTGATGACATCAGCAAACAAGACCCCATCAAGTGGTGGAAACTCCTGGACCTTGAACTTTTCTTCGACCTCCTTGTCCTCCAGCTCATGATACGGCTGCTTGCCAGTGGCGATCTGAAAGATGCACGAGCCCAGGGCAAAGATGTCGGTTGTGACATTGCAGCATACCGCGTCCTCCCCTTTTTTATTTCTCCACGCTGCTGGCAGATAGAATGGCCCGCTCTCGGTAATGTATGGGCTTTGGCCGAGCAGCGAGCTCCCGCCAAAGTCGGCCACACAGACGTTGAGGTCGTTGTCCAACAACAAATTGGACGGCTTCAGGTCGGCATGGATAATGTCGTGAGTGTGCAAGAGGACGACGCCTTCTGCTGTCTGGCGAGCCCACCGCTTGCGCAGCTCTGTCGTGATCTCCTCTTCGTTTCTGTGTAGGTACGCCCCGAGCGCACCATTGGACATGTATTCAAGGTCAAGAAACATATCGTCGCCGTCTTCGCCAAGTTCGACGACTGACACAAGCCGCGGGTGCGCCGGCAGGTGCTTGTAGCAGTCAATCTCGCGCTTGAGCTGCTTCTTCATGATCGAGCGCCAAAAGCCCTCCACGTTCTTGAGGATGGACTTTTTGACTGTCACCTGCGAACCACTGGTGACGATCTCCATCACTCCATTCGTTGTTATTATACGCCCTTCCTTCTGTGGAAAAGTGATATTAGAGCGGTGACTATCGGCAAAGGAACGATGTGTGGCTTGGCCTACCAGCTTGTCTCCCATGGAGAGCTCATGCTCTATCAGCTGTGCGGGCGTGAGACCTGGCATTGCAGAGTTGAAGCTCGTGAACTTGACCGTGGAACCTTGTATGCTTCACCAAAAGAAAGAAGCTCTCCAGTCATTGAATATTTTCGAAAAGGCGGCATGTTGCAAATACAGTTCATCTGTGGTTGAGATCACGTGGGTGTGCTTTCTGTTATTCGTTTTCGTCTACTTGCTGCATATGCGAGCTTTTCGAAAGGCGAGTCTTGATTCTTCATTTTCAAATCTTTTCTGGGCAATTCCTTTCTGAGAGTTGATCAACTTTCGACAGTTAAGTTTCGAGGAATTCAATCGTAAACCAGACGCGCTTTTTGCCACTATCGTCATGGAAGCGCGATGCGATTTCTTTTTCTTGTCGTGTTAAGTGCATCTTATGTCGAATTCAAACCCAATTAAAAATCTTAGACGGGTGTTAAGTGGTTTTCTCATATTTGTACTGGATCGTGGCCGATAGATCGATGGCTGAGAGACACGGCGTCGATATATTGTCTAAGCAGAAACGAAGGGATGGGTATTGTCGCTCCCTCATGCTCACCAACCTCTTTAACCCTTAAAGTGTGCTGCTTTCCAGACTTGAAACCGTAGTCCAGAGTCATGCCAATTGCAGGGCGGCGACAAAATCGTTAAAAGAGTGCATTCCAGCTGTTTTCCCTTCTTGGCAACCTTGTTTGAACATCATTGCTTTTTCTTTTGGCCAGTTTTGGACGATGGCGTATTGGTTTTGACTCGCCTCGCGATCATCCCTTGGGTTGTGGTTTGGGGACTTTTCATCCCAACCTTGCCCCACAAACTGACCACGTTTTTCTGTCATCTCGTCTTTTTCTCCAGTAATTCTGGGCCTCGTCGATCTTCTGATATCGCGAGTCCGCGATGGCATCTCATCCCAGCAAGCGCAATTCCCATTGTGATGGTAGCCAATCAGACGCCAAGCATCGCAGCGTGCTCAATGACAACGTGGAATTGTTGACCGAAGAGGACAAGGGTAACTTGAAGGACAAAGTTAATTGTAAAGTTTAATGGAACTTTTCCATTTCTTACGATTGAGAAGCCAACCACTTTAACTTTGTCTCAATAACATCTGTTGTTCAACATCTTTGACGCGTGTGCTTCCTCCTCTTGATTGGCATGCACTTGCAAATAGACACTTTAAGTAAAGCAATGAAATGTCATAAAAACGTGAAAAGGCAAAAGTAAGAAGGGACTCACATCTTCTTGGCGAAATGTTGAAACATTGGCCGTTGGCCGTTCCACGACCGTCCCTTTGCTCACTTTTGTCTTTTGTTTTCTTACACGACTTAGTCCGAATACCCTGAAGGGCAAGTGAGCACACGTCGTCAGCTGTCGCAGTCTGTACTAACTTGTATCGACAGCTTGATGTCTCCTATTTTGTCTCTCTCCTTGTCTTAATTTGCAAAGCTTCTGGGCCGTCCAGCTTTTGCGCTCGATTGCTGAAAAGAGGAAACGAGAGTAGCCAGGACAGGCCATTACAATGGACTGACGTTTCAAAGTCAAACAAAACGCCATTGAAGACATCTGACGGGTATGTCGGCATCCTTTTTTGCGGACCATCCTCAACTCGCCTCGTGTGATTCTGTCTGTCGTTTATTTCCGACATTCTTGCTTCGCCCGGTCAGCCCGACTTTGACCAGTTCCATGTCATTTAGGATCAAGACTGCCACTATCACTGCACATTCCCGGTGTAGAGTGTAAAGTGGCCTCGTTCTCGTCGCGACTTTCAATATGCTCGTGGTGATCCTTCCAAATAAGCGTATTAGTGGATGGAGACTGTCAAGCTTAAAAAAATAAGGATTACTGACAGGGATTGTGAGGATGGCTTCCTTTGTGGAAAATGGCAAACAAGAGTCGTCCACCAACGAGAGGTGCAGGCCAGGAAACGAGCTCGTTTGGTTTCTCGCGGATTTGGTGGTGCATCCTGTGCTTGTCTCCATCGTGAAAAAACCTTGCCCTGGTCGAAGACTTTGACCAGGATGAAGGGCTAGAATGTAAGTCGCGGTGCATCGGCGGGAGAACGACGCCGGCTCCACCTGTCGTCTTCCTCCTTCTTGCTCATTGTTATCATGTTTTTTCGATTTGATTTTGCTCTTGAAAGCCACCGGGAACTAAAGCCGTGGCTTCGAAAGAGAACGCCACACGCGCAGTTTTGACGGGACGGCCAATTGCCAACAACAGCCTCATAAGAGGCGGAGCATCATCAGCTCGCTCGCCCGACAGGACAGGCGACAGGCTGCTGCTGCTGTCCGTTTGTTTTCGTGGTGATATTGGCCTTTGTGCGACAGAGCAATGTCGCGTGTGCAACCCACCCGTCCTGCAGTTGACCCTGTATTCTTGACCCGAGTTGTTGCGGTCGTTTGTTGTTTGTCAATTGTCGTCCCATGTCTCGTTTCCGTCGGATCCCTGTTTGTTTTCTCTTTTCTTGATTGTTTCTTGGCCGGCGCAGGGGGCTGTGAGGGTCGAAGGTTGAAAAGCGAATACAATATGCGATCATGTTGAGAATGAAATAAATATTTGAAAGAAAGGGATTATGTGTGAAAGGGGCAAAGCTGGGAGAATAGATGGCAAGACGCTGAAAAAAGCAAGAGCAGGGAGCCCCGCGATATCGAAATGTCCCAAATAGGAAAGTAGAGAGCCAAGGGAACTCCCCGCGCCGCACATTGGCATTGTGCAATGTATTATTTGCCAGCTTTTGTAATAATCATCGCTCAACACGGCTTATGAGCCCTTTCGTTCTTTTCATGCTCAATTGCTGATTGCCTGTTCCTTGCCCACTTCAGGGTACCATAGACTGGCTTGAATTTTTCCCACGGCTGCAGACAGGTCGTTCGTACCTGCCGTGCAATTTAGATTACACCCAGGCAAGGAAAGAGAGACACGGTGCTCCTTCCTTTCCTGACAGCATCGAAAGACACGGAAAGAAAACCTCAGCAGTGCGTACGTAGATTGGGAAGGAGCATTGGTCGAAATAAACGAGCTTGAGCAAGTCACGTTTTGTTACCCCTTTTGTCGTCATCTTTGAAAATGTATACACGAAAAGCATTTCATTCTTTCTTCGACATCACGTTCAACGAGGCGCGTACGTCACTTGCCACTTCTCCTCAACGCCGCGGAACGACCAAGGACACATATGCCGACATGCGCCCACCACGAAATGTGCCCATGAAATGAGCTGAAAGCCTGCGGGCTGTCTTGTGCATCCCCAAACAACCCGGTGAAAGCTACCAAAATAGAGCAAGAAAAGAAGACGCCTTGTCAGAATCGACAGCCAAGGCAAATATTACGAGCAAGTTCATCTTGTTTTCCCGTGAGAGGCGCAATCGAGGGAGGTCGATTGGACGACTGACTCGACACTTCACCTCGACAAAACGGGACACCTGTCAAAGGGATGCGCCACGCATCTCCAGCAATCAATTATTCTGCGACAGACTGACCGCAGAGCTGGTTGAATGCTCACCTTCTTTTTCAGCATACTGTCGCTATCCGTGACCGACGGAGAAAGAAGGCAAGGTTCGAAGAAGAGTTGCCGTCTTGGCCGGTCGAGAACACCGACAGATACACGGAAGGTCCAACTAATACCCAAAAAGGCACCACAATACCCTGACGTTCAAACTGATCGACAGTCAAACAAAAACGTGGGCACTCTCTTCATCAGTTCGAGCCCTCAAGCTACTGCTACGTCGTGAGCACTAATCCGACAGCTTGCATCCTGCAAGTTTCCTTTCTCCACCAAACAAGCTAGGGCAAGGGTCCAAGGTTGTACAAAAAGAAAAGAGAAAAGGCGACGAGAAAGTAAATGCTACTTTGAACGGTTGAAGATATTTTCTTTTGCTGTTGGTTGCTTTGCCTTTCTTCTTTCCTCCCCGCAACATCGTGTGGAGAAGGCAGGGCAACAATATTGGCTGGCGCCAGTCACCCCTTTTTATTTGTTTTTGAATTCTTGACTCGACGTCACGGCAAGCGGCATACAACAGCCAACAGTTGGCGACTCGAACGACACGGACCCGTGCCCAGCCAGCCTTTCGGGAACTAATACGAGAACCACATTCCGTCTTTCAGCCTCTTTCTGGGCATCGTCACCCGTTGTGCTTTCTTTTTCAACGACACCAGCCCACACCCGCCTGCCCTCTTACTTGACTTGGAACTGGACCTGGAACTTCAATATGTTAGTCCTCATGCATTTTTACCCTCGTCTCAACCTAGCCCATCATCCCTAACCCACCTTGTATCGGTGAATATCTGATCCACTTAACCCACATGTTCATCATGAGTTTCTTGTCTGGGATTCCCTTCATGGGCCAATGTTGCTAACACCTCTTGTGGTCTAGTCACCAGGCACTGCATCCATCCAACATATGCAGTCTCATCTACAGGGTGTCTTTCCTAGTCGCAACCGTTTCTTATCCTGGTAGCGTTGACTGTGGGGATGGAGATGTAAGTCTTTGTAGCCCTGCATGACTTCCCGGTCAACAAGACCCTGGCCGTTCTGTGTGCATATCGTCGCCCTATCACCTCACGATGAAGACCCAGTCCATGTATGACAACTCTTACTGATGGTGTAGGCTGAGCATAGGCGTCCATAAACTTGGGATTACGAGGCGCCAGTGGCGTTGTTGAAGCCGTTCTTCGGGAAGAAACTCTCCATCGTCTAGTACCCCTGCTGCTATCACAAAGCAACCTACTTTATTCAGCTATCTCCTCTACTTTCTAAACCCCTTCTTTTTATTTTCTGACATCTCGAACCAACAATCCAGCCTCAGCATCTCAAGATATTGCCCGGGACGGCATGGCTTGCATGCGGTCAGGCAACCCGACAGAAAGTTCCCGAGAAGTGCCAAGAAAAGGGGAACAACTTTCAACGGTGACGCAGGAAAGATTGAACGATCGTTCCTGAGAAAAAGAAAATATTCAAAACCGCCCCTCCCGTCAGTCACCATCCCCTTATCCACGTCAGCCATCGATATATCTCCCTCTTTGCCCCCCATTCTCGCTGAACGTTTCCTTGCCCCAGCTATTTGGAACCAATATTTCATATTCTTCCCTCTCTTGTCGTGTCATTTACGCGTCTTTCACACTCGTTCTCTTTCACTCACCCTAGCCTCTCGTTCATATTCCCTTACACATAATTTTTTAACCGCGTCGTTCTTTCATATTCACGTCTACACCATCCCGGCCCCCGTTCCATATAATACTTATGCCGGCCGCTCTTTCCAAAAGTCTTGGCATTGTTTTGTCCTCCATCTCATCCCCGAAGGTTTCAACGACACTTCGTTTTGATACAACCATCTAAGAATTAGAGACGACAGTAACGACACAACGATGAAGGCCACGGCGATCCTGGCCACGACTCTGTCGATCCTGGTCCCGCTTGCCAGCGGACTGGGAAAGACAGACACGATCACATGGGGTGGTGACAATTCACGATCCGGCTACCAAACGTGCGTCTCTCACCGGATTCCCAACTTCTTTGACACAATACTAACATCCACAGAAATCACAACATGGACCCCGCCATTGTTGGCAGCTCCGACTTTGCACAGATTTTCAAGACGGCCCTGCCCGGAAAATACAATGGAGCCAACGAAAACATCTTCTCGCAGCCTCTTGTCTACACGCCCAGTGGCGGCACGACGCAATATGTGTACTTTGCCACGACCCAAAACAACGTCTACAAGCTCGACGCAAAGACGGGCCAGATCTTGCTGTCCCGCAACCTCGCCATTCCCTTTCTGACGGCAGATCTCAACGGTTGTGTCGACATCAACCCGCTCATCGGTGTCACATCCACTGGCGTCATTGACCCCGACACGGACACCCTGTACCTCACGTCCAAGACCTACGAGAACCAGACTGGCGGTAACGGTCCCCAAGGCAAGCCCAACGGCCGTTACTACCTCCATGCTCTCAATGTCAACGATCTGACGGATCGGCCCAACTTCCCCGTCAACCTCGAGGGTATTGTCGCACGCAACAACCCGACGCGCAGCTTCAATGGCGGCATCCAACACCAGCGTCCCGGTCTTCTCCACACGGGCCAGTTCATTTATGCTGGTTTCGCGTCTCACTGTGTGCAGTACAACTTTACTGGCTGGATCATGGGCTTCGACAAGACCACCGGTGCTGTCGTTGAGCGGTACGCCACTGAAGGTGCTGGTGTGCCCAACACGACACCCGGCGGTGGTGTTTGGATGTCTGGTGGTGGCCTCGCCTCCGATGACCAGGGCTCCCTCTACTTTGGTACCGGCAACGGCTACGCTTCGCAGCTCAGCACGATCCCTGTGGCCGGCCGCAACCCACCGACATCTCTCGAGGAAGCCGCTGTGCACATGACTATCAATGAAGACGGGTCTGTGACGGTAGTCGACTTTTTTATGCCACAAGAAAAGCAAGCCCTGGACGGTGCCGACAAGGATCTAGGTACTTCACCTCTTGAACTACTTCCGAGCCAATTCTCTTGTGGCTCCATCAAACACATGGGCGTCATCACGGGCAAGAACGGCAAGACGTACTTCCTCAACCTCGATGACCTGGGTGGCTACCGCACCGGCGACAACAGCGGCGATCGTGTCGTCCAGATCTATCAGAACGAAAACGCAGTCTACTCTGGCGCCGGTGTCTACCCGCTCGAGGGCGGCTACATCTACGTCAACGTGATCCAGTACCGGACGCACGTCTTCAAGTTCTCGTGTGTCAACGGTGTGCCTTCATTTATCAAGGTCGGCGACAGTCCCACGGCTAGCGCTTACACTCTGGGTGTCAGCCACGCCACGATCACATCGCTCGACGGCGAGGAGGGCACGGGTCTGCTGTGGAACACGGACATACAGGGTAGCAATATCCGCATCTTCAAGGCGGTGCCCGAGAACGGTCTCCTTACAGAAATTCGCAACTTTACGGTGCCTGGCGTGACCAAGTTTACGCGCGCTGTGTTTGGCGACGGGCGCATGTACATGGGCTCCAACCAGGGCTATGTTTACGGTTTTGGTGCTCCCACGACACCGGCGCTCAACTGCACGACGCCTGTCAACTTGGGCAGCCTGGATATTGCCTCGTCTGCTGTCACGGCTCAGGTCACTTGCACAGCCGCCGTTGCCACGACCATCAAGTCGCTAGCTATCACTGACCCTAACTTTAACGTCTCGTCAACAACAACTTTCCCGGCGACACTGGCCAAGGGCAGCACATTTACGTTTACGGCCTCGTTCAAGCCCACGGCCGTCGGCCTTTTGACTGGTTCGGTGTCCATTGCCACCACCAATGGCGTTGCTGGCTATGCGTCGACCACTTCTGTCCTTCTCCAGGGAACCGGTCTGAGTGCGGGTGCTCTCTTCTCAGTCTCGCCTTCTGTTCTCACGTTTACCAACGTTGTCATTGGAGCCACGCCCGGCGGTGTTGTGGAGCCGGTCATTTTCAGCAACACCGGCAACTCCACCCTTACCATTTCGGATATTATGTTCTCCGATTCGAGCTCTAGTGGTCCTTGGGTCGCAGGTACTGCCACGATCAATGGTACATCCATTGGCGCTTTCACGCTGTCCGGTCTGCCTACTACCATTGCTGCCAATGGCGGTCAGAACGTTGCCGTCAACTTCAACCCCACGACGGGCGGCAACTCCACGCTTTTCGTCAAGGTCGTCACCAACGGCGGCAACCAGGCGTTTGAGATTGACGCCAATGCCGGCCCCGGCTCGACGTGTCTGCTCGAGTTCCAGACGCCCGACGGCAGCGGCTGGGTCACGTACGAAAAGGGCATGAACTTTACCTTTGGCAACGTCACCGAGAACACGTCCCGTTCTTTGTTGCTGCGGGTCACCAACAACGGCACCTCCGACGCCGTCCCTCTGTCCATCACCGTGTCCAAGCCGCCCTTTGGCATCGGCGGCATCATCGGCGCCGCCAACCAGGTCGATTTGGCGGAAGGCACGATCCTCAAGCCCGGCGAGAGCGCGTCGGCAGCCCTCTACTGCTCCGTCCCCAAGGAGCAGTGGAACAACGACGCCTACTGGGGCACCGCGCAGTGGACGATGAACACCAATGATCCCAACTGGGACAAGCAGTTTATCCAGTTCTCGTGCCTGGCCGTCTCGGAGCAGGCCCCTCCTTTGAAAGATAACGGCGACGGCGTGTACCGGTACGCCGGCTGCTACAAGGAGAACAACCCGGGCCGCCAGCTGCAGAAACAGCTTTACAGCAACGCGAACAACACGGCAGCCACGTGCATTGCCGCCTGTGTCAGCGGCGGGTTTACCTACTGTGGCACGCAGTATCACAGCGAGTGCTGGGGCGGCAACACGGTGCCGGTCCAGCTGGTCGACGAGGGCAACTGCAACTTTGCCTGCTCGGGCGATCTGAACCAGATCTGTGGCGGCAACGGAGTTGGGTCGAATGCGGGCGGCTCGTACATTTCGCTGTTTGCCACGGACGGCGCCAGCACCAACTCGAGCACGAACCCTCCAGGCGGTCCTGTCGTCAACCCCGGCAACTACGGCTACGTGAGTGTTGGCTGCTACCACGAGCCGTCGTCTGGCCGCGTCTTGTCGAGCCAGGTTTCTGTCAGCAGTCAGACGGTCAACAACTGTCTGGCAGCGGCCGCCCTGGGCAGCTACAAGTTTGCCGGTGTCGAGTACGGCGGTGAATGCTGGGTTGGCAACACTCTGAATTCCGGCGCATCCCAGGTCACTCTCTCGACATGTTCCTCGACGTGCAATGGCAACGGCTCCGAGTTCTGTGGTGGCTCCCTCCTTCTCAACGTGTACCAGCTCAACGGAACCGCCACTCTACCGTCGTCGACTCCGGGATCAGGCTCTGGCACATCCACGCCAACTACGACACCTACGGGCGGTCCGTTCATCAACCCCGGCTCCAATGGCTTCTCGTATGTCGGCTGCTGGCACGAGCCGTCGTCCGGACGTGCTTTCTCCAAGCAGCTCACAGTCACCAGCCAAACGGTCAACAACTGTTTGGCGGCAGCGGCCAGCGGCAACTACAAATACGCCGGTCTCGAATACGGAGGAGAGGTAGGTCCAGATATCCCGCGCTACTCATTGACAATGTCCCTAGAATGAAATTATGTTACTAACGTGCGCGTGCGTTCAGTGCTGGGTCGGCAACACGATCAACTCGGCCGCCTCCCAGGTTGTCGGGTCGGCGTGCACCATGACGTGCAACGGCAACAACACGGAGTACTGTGGTGGCAGTCTTCTCATGGACCTGTACCAGTTCAACGTCACGGTGGCCGCCACCTCCTCGTCGAAGGCGGTCTCCGCCTCCAAGAGTGTGTCTGTGGCCTCCCACGCTTCGACTGCGTCGGTGTCGACGTCGAAGTCCGCCGCCCCCACTCCCTCAGGCCCGCCCGCCGTCAAGGCCGCCGTCGGCAACTGGGTCTACCAAGGCTGTTACACCGAAGCTAATGGAAGCCGTGCCCTGTCGGCCGCCACCTGGGCCAGCGCCGGCATGTCCTACGAGGCCTGTGCTGCTTTTTGTGCGAGCTACGCCTATTTTGGCGTCGAGTTCGGCGACGAGTGCTACTGCGACAACTTTTTGGCCGCCACTAGTGGTGCGGCCGATGAGCTGGACTGCGCTATCGCCTGCGCCGGCGACGCTTACGAGATCTGCGGTGGCGGCGACCGCCTCAACGTGTACAAGCAGACGGGCAAACAAACCGGCGCGCCGAATCCGGCCGCCCAGGCGGGTGACTACGTTTACGTGGGTTGCTACACGGAGGCCACCAGTGGACGTGCCCTCGACGCTCTCTCCTTCTCGGCGGACAACATGACTGCAGAAGCGTGCGCCGCCTTCTGCGGCAGCTCGCCGGCCTACACTTACTTTGGCGTCGAGTACGGCACGCAGTGCTACTGCGGCAACGACCCGCTCGGGGACGGTGCCACCTCGACCAACGAAACCGAGTGCAACATGGCCTGCGGCGGCAACGCGTACCAAGCCTGCGGTGGATCGAGCCGTTTGAATCTTTACAAGTACTTGCCACAGCCGTCGGCATCATCTTCGTCTTCTGCATCGGCTGCACCAAGCTCGTCATCGGTTGATCCTGTGTCATCGTCGGCATCTTCTGAGTCTGTCAGCTCGTCTGTCGATCCTTTAGTGTCGGCCTCCTCCGTCGTGTCTTCGTCTGTCGACCCTGCTTCCTCTTCCGTTGAAAGCTCATCCTCGTCAACCCAACCACACCGTCCTGGTGGCCTAGGCCAGACCCGGCCGAGCGTGTCTCCCGTGTCTGTGTCTGCATCGGCGTCGTCAGTGTCCGCATCAGCCTCATCCGATCCCGTGGCTTCGCCGTCTTCATCGGTTTCAGTGGACTCGGCATCATCCGCCTCCTCTGCATCGGCATCCTCCGATCCTTCCGCATCGTCGTACGCCTCTGCATCAGCATCTTCAGATCCTGTCTCGTCGTCTTCGGTAGACCCAGTCTCGGCATCTTCGTCCGACCCTGTTGCTGCATCATCGTCCGCCAGTGCTGCCTCATCTTCTGCGAGCTCCATCCTCTCTGCCGCCTCGTCTGACCCTGTCGCATCGCCTTCGTCTTCCGCAGACCCCGCGGCCTCATACGTTCCGCTGTCTTCCATGTCTGATCCGGTGTCTCTTGTTTCGTCTGTGGGCCCAGCAGCGACTTCAGCTTCTGTTTCTAGCGCTGCCGGTTCAGTTGACCCTGCAGCTTCCAGCGTTGCACAGTCGTCTGCTCAGCCCTCCTCCAGCATCGCTCAGTCTTCAGGCGTTCAATCTTCTGCAGCTCAGTCTTCTGCAGCTCAGTCCTCACCTGTTCAGTCTTCTGCAGCTCAGTCTTCCGCAGTTCAATCTTCCGCAGCTCAGTCTTCTGCAGCTCAGTCGTCGTCAGCCCAGTACTCGGCAGCCCAATCCTCTGCTGACCCTGCTGCATCTTCCGTCGCTGCAAGCTCTGGTCCGGCTGATCCCCCGTCTGCCTCGCCATCGTCTCCAGTAGCCGAGAGCTCGCCTGTTGCCTCACCTGCTGCCTCATCTGCTACCTCGTCGGCTGACCCGTCGACTGTCCCGTCTGACCCTGCGCCTTCCTCGTCCGCCGATCCTGCCGTATCTTCAGTCTCCCCGTCAGCAGTGTCTTCACCTGCACAGGCATCGACCAGCTCACAGGAGTCACTGATTTCACAAGCGTCTCTGGATCCTGCTTTGACTCGCCCAGTTGTCTCGTCGCCTGTTGCGTCTGATCCTGCACCATCATCATCTGAATCTAACGCTGAAGGTACTGGTGCCGGTGCAACATCGGTTGCCGAGTCCTCTCCTGCCCCGTCGACAGTCGCTGCTCAGTTCTCCTCCGTCGTCTACGCCTCGCCTTCGAGTGATCCAGTTGTCGGAGGTGCCACGTCCGCAGCCTCGTCTGACAAGGCTACTTCTGCCTCGGCGACTGTCGTCTCAGACCCCGCCTTCACACCATCGCCGTCATCGTCACCCTCTCCTTCCGATGGTGACGGCCTTGTCGATGCCGCCTCGGCTGCCGTGTCGTCGTCTACCACCGTCTCAGATCCCACCTCGTCTTCGCCTCCAGCTGGCCAGCCGACTTCAGGGCCCGCCTGCTATCAGCCGGTCGCGGCCCGCGGCAATGCTAACTTTACGCTGCTCAAATGCTACCAGGAGCCGTCCAACAAGCACCATCTGTTGTCTGATTTTATCGTGCAGGACCGGACGGGCATGTCGGTCGGTCTTTGTCTGTCGAAATGCTGGAAGTACCAGTACGCGGGCCTCGAGAACGGGGACCAGTGCTGGTGCAGCAACCACTTGGATACTGGAAATGGCGGCTCCGTGATCGACTTGTCGTCCTGCAACAAGGCGTGCTCTGGCAACAAGACCGAGTACTGCGGTGCACGGGACAAGGTGCTGGTGTACAACCTGACGAGGATCGATTGAGTCATGGGTGTTGTTTGATGTTTGAATTTGGTGTTTCGTTCTTTGAGTTTCTTTTGTAAAATGTTTGTTTTCTTGGTTTGGATTGGGCTGGTGCGATTTTTGTTGGATTTCGCTCATCTCATTTGTCACTTATTTTCTCTTTTTTCGTATTTCTGATGAATTGACTTTCGTATCGGTATTGTTCAAAAACGCGATCCCATTTCCCGCACTCCCGCGGTCTCTAATCTGATTTCTCTGCGACGGAAAGAAACATATGCATAAATCCAAAGTATTACACAGGAGAGGAGAAGCGCGTCCAATGCTAAACTTTATTGACATCTAGGCCCAGAATAGACATAAGTTTGTGAGCTGAACAACGGCCGAGCCCCCTATCCCAAATCAACATCAATAGTTTGTGAAGGCAAGTGGAGACCTTCCTTGTCGAGACATCACGACCACCTACCGCAGTAGAAAGTAGAATTCGTGGCGTTTGTGTAGAATAACGGTTCCTGGCCAGTCCAAATTTCGAGAGCTGAGAAGAGCGTGTCTTGTAGAAAAGGAGAGCATCGCCTTTTCGTCTAGGTTGATGATTTCTTCATTCTCTATGTCCTCCACGACCTCACCTCAAGTCGACATTTCATCCATCCCCCGTTGACATCATTATTTACTCGAGCTCACCGACACAATGAAGTTCCTCCAATTCCTCGCCCTCGGCCTGGCATCGGCCAACACGGTCGCTGCCTCCAAGTGCCGGCCATCTCTGCCGGTCTCGGTCTCCTCCGTTTCGTCCCCATCATCGTCGCCCTCTCCCTCGAACTCGGCCGCGCCCCAGCCCGTCTGCGTCAGAAACGTGGTTACAAACGGCTACTTTGACAGCGGCTCGCTCGACGGCTGGAGCACGACGGCGTTCAACGGCGGCACGGTGACGGGCAGCGCGGGCGACTGCGGCCAGTTTGCCTCGTGCGCGACGCTCAACACGGTGACAGGCGGCTACGTCGCGCTGTACCAGACGGTGCCCAACATTGGCGTCGGTTTAATGTATACATTTGCCTTTGACTTTCGGTCGATCGGCGCGCTGTCGAGCGACGCCGTGCTGGTGTGCAAGATCAACTCCGGCGCGGACGGGTTGTCGTGGACGTTTACGCCCAACAACATCCCGTCGCAGGGCGGCTGGAGCTACTTCATGACGACGTTTGAGGCGAAGACGACCAGTGCGGAAGTGTACTGCTCGGTGAGCGGCAGCTACGAGAACAAGGTGCAGCTGGTCTTTCTGAGCCTGAACTGTTAGAGGAGATGAACGAGGAGCCTGCGACGAGTGTACATACTTTCTTTACTAGACTACTTTCTGTTGTTAACCATTGCGGCCACAATTCACTGTGCGGGAAGTGTCAAGAACGGGTAATAGATTGCATCGCTAAAAATAAAAGTACAGCGGCAGAGCGCAATAGCAGAGGAAAAGACTGCAAAACCAAGTAAATCAAATCGCGGTAAACGCCACACTCCTGTCCCGTTTTACTCCCATGAAATGCCTGTAACAGAAGGAAAAGACTAAACAGTTAAACGCCCGCACGCCAAAAAAAAATAGCCGCCCGGACCCAAAAATAACACACCCAAGCAGAAAGCCAAGGAAATCAAATGACCACCCAAATGCGAGAAAGAGCACAAAAAAAAAACCGAGACAAAGGAAAAATAACAAATGAAATCTGTAACTGTTGTTGGGGCTCACCGCCGGTGAAGCAGCGCGTCAATACCCATGTCGGGCGACAGGCGGTGGCCGTGCTGGCCGTGGTGGGCCGACTGCTGTTGATGCTGGTGGTGGCTCTGTTGGTGGTGGCCCATGTAGGGGCTGACCATGGACGCGCCGGCACCATTCGACGGGACGGCACCGTTTCCGGTGGCAGCACCATCCATGGCGCGCAGCGATTGCTGGAAGCCGTTGGTGGTGGCGTAGTAGTCTGGGTAGGCGGAGGCGACGGGCGAGGCGACGTCCTGCTGGGGGCCGGCGCCGGGGCTGCCAGCCGACGACGGCACCTGGAGGTGGCCGTAGCTGTGGGAGTGGGAGTGACTATGAGAATGGCTGTGGGCATGTCTTCTGGGAGCCATGTGCGTGTGGACCGACACGGTGCTGCTGTTGCTGCCGCCCGACACAGAGCGGTTGCCGCCGCCGACATTGCTGCCAGTGCTGCCGCCAGGCGAGGCGTGGCCGTCAAGAAGATCATCGGCGCTGCCCGGGCCCGGGTTGCCCCCCACAATGTGGGCATGTCCGTTGCTGCCGACCACCATGCTCGGCATCATGTCGTCTTCGGCGTAGGCGGGCATGCCCATCCCGACGCCGACGTACCCCTGCTCGATGCGCAGCCGCCGCGACGACGACCGGTTGACGCCCTGCAGGTTCTTGAGGCCGGCATTCATGCACTTTTGCTCGACCACCGTCCACTTCTCGCCCGTCCGCTGCGCCAGCGGCAGCCACATTTCTTTCCTCAAATTCATGTACTCGCGCGCAATCTGCTCCATCTTGCGCGCGTCAAAGTCGTTGCTGGCGTTGCGCCGCTCCATCAGCCGCTCGTGGCGCTTGCGGCAGGCGTTGGGCGTCTTGCCGTGGAACTGGACGTGGATCTGGTTCCAGTTCTCGCCGCGGGCGCGGGCCTGCAGGAGAGCGTCGTCGTCTTGTGGGGACCAGGCGCCGGACGAGGCGCGGCCGACGCCGGGAGGCTGCACCGAAAAGGAAGTACTCGCGGAGCGAGTGCCCGTTTTCGAAAGTCGTCTACCTGAAGTGACGACGGCCGCCGGCATGTTGCTGCTGAGCGTCAACGGCGGGCCGACGGCAAACGAATCTTGCTGGTACGGGGCGACCATGTTGCCGCCGAGAGGCGGAGCCGGCGAGGACGAGACGGCCGACACGGCTGACACGGTGTCCGTCGGCAGCTGCTCGTAGTAGCCGACGGCGCCGCCATTCGTGGAGACAGCAGGGCCAGACATGGAGCTGACACGGCCGTGGTAGTAGGAAGGCATTCCGTGCGGGTGGTCTTGGAAGGAGCGATAGCGAATGTGTTGGCTGTGTTGGTTGTGCTGGCTTTGTTGGTGACTGGGAGGAGAGGGCGTCTCGAGAGGGTCGGGGAGTGTTGTGTACGATTCGGAGCTGGCACTGGACGTGCGGCTAAGTCTGCTCATATCGGGGGGAGAAGGCGAGGAGAGAGAAAGGAGTGGACGAGAAAGATGAGGAAGATAGGATGTAACGAGGGAAGAGAAGAAGAAGTAAAAAGTGAGTGGATGTGTGCGTGGTCGTGAGCGAGAGGCAATTAGTGATTATCACTATGTTGTATGTGTAAGTGGATGTAGCGAAAGAAGAAAATGTAAGTGTATGATGGACGAAAAGAAAAAAGAAGTGAAAGAATGCTTTCGTGTCAAACGAAAGATGAATGTAAAGTAAAACGAAGAATAGACGACGGCACACGGACAGAAAGTATGAGATGAAAAGAAAAAAAAAAGAAAGACAAAAGACAAAAAGGAAATGCTGGTGATGATGCTTTGAAAATGGACTGGAGAGAGAAAGAACGAAAGAAGGAGGTCAGAAAAGGAGAGGACGAGGCCGGGCCGGCCTTCTTATAAACAAAGTTGATGAACGAAGATGTGTGGTCAGAAGAGAACGACGGAAGATGAAATGAAACAAGCTTAACAGAAGAAGACAAAAAAAGATTCGGTCAAAGTTCAAAAATAGAGATAGATGGATACACAACACGGCGTCTAACAAAACGTTGCCGCTTGGTGGATCGACAGACGACGGAATGACGAGAAGGCTGGAGTGTATCGACAAAGGAGTGTAGGACAGCAGCCGCCGAAGAAGGAAGGACGAAGAAGGCTGAGGGTGTAAGTGGGAGTAAAGGAGAGACGAGATAGTAAGGAGTGTGAGTGTTGTGCAGAGTGTTCTGTCTAGTGTAGATGCCACGATAATGCCCACGAGAGAGAATGCTCTCAAAGACTCTCCTGCGTCTGCAGGGCGTGTAAGAGATGTCTCTTGGAGTCGTAGCAGCGCGTGTATTTTGTCTTTTTGTCGTCTTTTGAGAGTAAAACTTATTTTTATCTCTCCAAAATATGCACGGCGGAAATGAGAGTACTCCCAGCGGGTGGAAGAAGAGAGGAACAAGATCTGAAACAGCGTTGGTCGAGGAAAAGAGCGTGGAAGAAGAACAGAGAGAACGAATGATGAAACAAAGGTGTACCCAAACAGACGAGTAAATGGCCAACGGGCCGCTGATATTGGCTGGTCTCAAGATGTCTTTCTGCTGGCAGAAGGTGGAAGTAGATATCTGGGTCTTCTTGGGCGGCTAGATGGTGTTTGAGATGGCCGTTGGGTGGGTCTGGGGAAGGCGAGAGACTATCTTTAAAATAAAGGAATGACGAGTGTATAAGGCAAGCTCAAGGAGAGTGTAGAAGCAAAAGCATAAGAGTGGATAGAAGACGGGGGTAGGGGGTAGAGAGAGAAAAAGAAAAAGAGACCAGGTCGGGCGGCTAACTTTATGTATCATGTAAGTGGGAGTCGAGGTAAAAAAAGACACGCAAAATAAAGATTGAAAAGACGACAGAAAATGCGAGGAAAAGTCTGTATTTACAAAGGTCAAAGGACGACATTGTTCACGGATATTGGGTTGTAAATCATCTCGTCTTTTTGTCATCAAGGTAAATGAAGTCTACAGTCTACATGTTTGTCGATTACCCAAAGAGGAAGTGTCGTTGAAGAACGCGGATCGACGTCAGGAACAAAAAAGTAAAAATAACTAGGGCAATATGGCAATGGCACTTCCATATTGCAATGGAGGTATAGCACGACTGCCATATTACAAGTATTTGTGTTTTTGTGTTTGGACGTGACAAAAATGATGGTTAGAAGCGTGAGAGTATTGAGAGCAATAAAGTAGTCGACTGTCAGAGGATCGCGAGACGCGACTGGCGACCTGAAGGAGAGTAAAAAGAGTAAATTGGGTGAAAAAGACGGGAGCGGCAAGGAAATAGAGTAGATGGTTCAAAAATAGGTCAAGTCCGGGGAACAGACGACGGGAAGAGTGGAAAAGAAGACTGTAGAAAAGGAACACAAATATTAAGAACAGGGGCAGAAGACTGAAAGAACGGGATGACACGCGGTAGACGAGCCGTGGAAAGGACGTGGAAAGAAATCCAGAAATACAAACCCTACCTGGCTTGTGTTCCTGTTCCTGCATTTTTATGTTGCGCTGCCCTGCTGGCTCCCCTGTGTTCCTGCAGATGGAAGAGACAAGAAAGAGACGCGCCAATTTAGATTTGCCGCCGGATGTCCAGAGGAGCGAGAGGACGACAGAAAAAGCGTCTGATCGAGCGGGAGTCTTTCAATTTGTCGATATTGCGTACAGCCCCCAAGGCTTGAGAGCCAAGGCTGCGATTGACGCGAAAAAGGCCAACGGACAACAAGAAGGACTCGAAACTGGCGCCGTAGTCCAGAGATTGTACTACAAAAATGAAGGCATTTCAAGATCAAGATATCTGTGAGAGAGGAGGACAGAAAAAACCGACAAATGACAGACCGTGGCGCCCATTGTTCAAGGGTCTTTGAAACAAAACAAATCCACCCTTTGGGAGATGCCCACTAACACCCACCAACATCCACCAAAACCCACTGTAATCGACTTACAGCGGCTAACCCCGTCCACCCTGTCCACCACCACGCAAAAGAACGCTATGGACGCCATCCGAGCGAACGGCATCGAGCGCCAAGAATTGACAAGCGCGCGACAAAAAAAGATGGCGAACTGACAGAATGGCAATCTGGCAATGAATTCAATGTGCTTTATTTGGAACTTTCGACAATGAAATAAAGAAGAGAATGGCAAGAAGAATAGACGACGGACTGGGTTAAATTCAATGTCTTGTCTCTCTCTTCTCTGCTAATTTGCCCCGTTATTTGCCATATGAAAAAGAAGGCTTTGCGCTGCCGTCGCTTGTGTTTATTATGGCACTGGCACTGTCCAGCGGGTGTTGTGTTCTATTTATGGCACATCACGTGGAGAGCTCGCTATTGGATTACAGATTTGGTGGGAAATAGGGCAAATTTGGGTGTACCGCTGCCCTGGAACCGCTGACAGCCAATGCTGCAGAACATCGCCAAAACAATCAATGCTCTCTCCAAAATTAGGCGCCGCATCTCGGCGTCTCGCTTCCCTTCTCCTTTCCCTCCTCCTCCTTCCCTTCTCCCTTCCCCTTTTCTTCGACGAGCGCGTAGACAGACAATGCTTTTTATCATCGTCGCTGTCCCGTCTGTGTCGACTTTTCGATCCAGCACAGCCACAATGTTGAGTGCTTCTTTTTTAGGATATTAACGTTTTCGGTTGTGGTGAGAATTCCTTCGTCCGGTCTTTCTCACGACTGCACCTCCTAGCCTTGCCTCGTCCCCTTCCGTACACATCTTTCAGCCTTCTCTATCTTCCGTCTGCCCACACTTTTCTCTTCTGTTTCAAGACAGACCGGCCTCGACCAGATCGATTGGCCGAGGCCTGGCCTTGCTTCGACGGACCCCGTTTGAAGAGGCGCGCACCTGGGAGAGCTGATATGCAAGCTCTTTGTCCGGAACAATGGCCCAAAAAGATAGCAGGAAAAACCCTTAGAATTACAGTCTGACGTAAACAGTGCTGGTCAGGCCATACCTTTCAGTCGACGGGCCATTCCAGAGACAGCGGGCCAGGCCGGACAAACGACCGCATGGTCACGGTCTTACGGGCGAACGACATCGGAGCCGAAAGACACGGCACTAAGAAATATATCTCACGATCGTTGGACATCACAAAAGGCAGTGGTTTGCCATGTTTACATCAGAGTAAACAAAGGTGGCTGATGATTCAGCATGCCGCCAGACGACGCTGCATGTCCGCTGTTTCCAATCTCGGTTTAGTGGATGACGGCACCTAAAATGTCGCCAATCGACCGCCCAAACTCAACCAGGTAAGGCCTGTTGTGACAACCAAATCGTCCGATGCATCGTCACTTGGCTCGAAAAGAAGCATAAATCGACATTGTCAATGTGAGGAAGAAAAAGTGACGACTCTGTAAGATATCGAAAGGGGCTCTTTCCTCTTTATGTACTCTTTTGAATTCCCTGTACGGAGGTATCCAGTATGCACATTCCCGTGTATCCCCATTTGTCACCGTTTCTTCTCGGCATTATTACGGGTGTAATGACAGTACTTGTCCTCAACAGTTCAGCACCTCGACGGGATATTATTTGCCGGGGACACAAACAAAAACGGGATACGGCAAAGGGAATAAATGAAAGGATTCTCCGAGAAACACAAAACACGCGTTGAGCCAAACTCTGCCTGACTGGCTTAACCACTGATAGAAATAGGCCGAAATCTGCGAGCCGTCTCTTGGCGATTCAGCCAAAGTGTTGTGCGATGGTGTTTACCTAGTTGTTCTTAACGCTATTGACTTTGATTTTATTCTTTCTCTCCTTGAGAGTCATACGGCGGTTGTAAATGTCCGAACAAGATCGTGGAGATGATGACCTGGACAAGAACCAACTTGCGGTCAATGGCTTGTTTGTCATCATGTCTGGCCTCTCTTCTTCTTGCCTTCTTCTCCGAGTCAAAGCCGGGATAACATGCCGCCAATTGTACAAACACGTTTGCACAACGCCCGGTCGTCTTTTCAACCCCAGAAAAGGCCCGATATCTTTCCTGCTCCGTTCTCCTCTTCCCCTCACCGTATTCGACTTTTGCCGCAACGGAGGCAGCTCGATGTCTCCCAGTTTCTCCCCAACTTTCTTGTCTCTTTCGATTTTCTCCATCTCCCCACAAACAACCACACATTCTGCCAATGGGCGTCTTTCTCGGCCTTGTCGTGCGTTAATACGGAGTACAAACTCTTGTTTTCTTTCCCCATTCTGACTTCTCTTACAAAGACCTGACTGAATTCAGGCTAAACTCGGGTTCCCCCTCTCCCCCACTCTTCCAGGTCCAAGTGCCGTCAGCCTAGAACAAGCCCAGAATGCCACCATGAGGACGCAGAATTGCCGTATTTAGTGGGAATTGAGAAGAAACGGTGTCAAATGATTGGCTGGCGGTTCGATGTTTATCCACCGTCTTGTCTTTGGTCTTTCTCGTTTACAACCTCTCTCCACCGTCGATCACCACCTTTTGCCGACATTGTTATCCTCTTGTTGTTTCCTCTCCTCTCCTTTTGTCACCGTTTCGACAGCCTGGCCGCGACTTCTGTGCCGCTCGGCCGCCTGCCGCCCTGTCGACAAGGCGTGCCGTCGTTGTCTTCACCCAAAGATCAAGAAAGTCTGGTCGCCTGTCCTCCACCTGTTGGCTCAGAGGACACCCTCTTCTTGATCTTCCCCGCCGAGGATCGATCGTGTTTTGGCGAAAAACAAAACTAGTCAGAAATTGCCAATCGAGAAGGATTTAGAAGAACCAAGACAACGCCACAAAAAAAAGCTCCTTCGTTTCCTTCTTGGCAGCCAACGACAACTACAACCTTGCCAAGGCACTTTGACTGTCGACTGCCGAGTTAACATCTTATTTATGCTTTTGAACTTGTGTTGTTTTCTGCTTCTGCAACCTTCTCCTCTTTGGTGTTGCATTGGGCAGAATGGAGATAGAAAAGAGCTGCCAAAAAGCAAGCAAATGACCGAGAGCGAGTCGACTGAGCAAGGTTTTAAAATAAAAGGCTCCGCCATGTACGATGTCGATCGCAGCCATGGTTCGTTGACGACACGCTTTGAAGAAAGGAAAACGTCGACTCACCGTTTTGAGCTCTCTTCTCTGTTTATTGTCGCCTTATGACCTCCCTCTCGTCTGCAATTCACCCGGCAGACCGGGCAGGCAAATGAATAGGTGAAGATAGATTGAACTGAAGGTACGGAGTACTTGCAGACCATGTGTTCTCGGTCTCTCTGCCCCATCGACCCCAAAAGATCGCCATTTATCCCGTATCCTGGTCGAGCATGGTCGTTAGTCTCTTCCCCTCACAAACGTCCGAGGACATCGCCGTCTGCCTGTTTTGATACTTGTCGACATGCACTTTCACACCTGATACGGTCTGTTGGCGATCTACTTCACGTGTAAGGCGTGATGTTGGAGACTTGGAAACGTAAATACTTGTCACTTGGTGGAGAAAACATGACTGTCAGAAGGATATTCTGGCCGTTTCCCGTCACCACTTGTACCTCTAGTATCATCATATGTCCTTGTACCTTCCCATACCCAAGCGAAGGTGAACGATCAACATATCCGCCGACCACGCAGAACAATACATCCCCAATATGCATCCCATATTGAGGTACATACGATCACCGCCAGAACTTGCATACGTCGGGACAACATAACTCATGTTGATACGGAAAGTAGAGAGTGTAGATATTAATAAAACGTGCCCTTTCGAAAAGAAGCTTTGATCCCCTGCCGCTACCGCGTCGACCCAGATGATTGACCCAGAAAGTTGACCATTAACCCAGATCACCTCATCCCGGCCGCGTGCATTGGTCTCCGTAGTATGGCCGTTGCCCTGTCCCCTCTACGTCCTATCCGTCCCGTTTTATGACCATGTGCAGTACATGTATCTTTCCTTGTCTCCCGTCTTAATACCACTCATAAGCGACCGTTTTCTTTCCGTTCGTCCAGTGACTCTAAACGTTTGGTACATGTTTTTTTCTTCTTGTCATTGTTACTTTGCCTTCCCCACGCCCAGTCCCTTCCCCATCCCCATCCTCTTCCTTTCTTCCCCTCATATGAAGTCTGCACATCCCAACTTATAATGAGGCTGTCTCTCTGACCGTTCCAGTTTTTTCTTACCCTTCCTTTATTCTCTCTGCCTCTTTATTGCTCATCCTGCCATCTCTTGGCTCTTTAATTATCATCGCCAATACACACCGTCCACCTTTATTCACCCAACATTACAATGGCCGGCGGCGGCGGCGACTCGGCCGGCTTCTACGATGCGGCCCTCTCCCGGCGCCAGGCGCTGATGGGCGCCAGTGGCGCGCGCGCCCTCCTCAAAAACTTCCGCGTGTTCTCCATTGCCGCGTTTGCGTGTATCGGCGGTGTTCTGTACGGTTACAACCAGGGCATGTTCTCGGGTGTCCTGGCCATGCCGGCCTTCCAACAGCGTAAGTTTCGTCGCAAAGCGGCGTCTTCCTGTCCCACACGCATATTTATTTTATTAACCTCTACCTCTTGCAGACATGGGAGAATACGACCCGCTGGACCCCAACGCGGACCAGACCAAGAAGGGCTGGCTCACGTCCATCCTGGAGCTCGGCGCCTGGGTCGGCACGCTTCTCTCTGGCTTCCTCGCTGAAACGATCTCTCGCAAATACGGCATCCTGGTGGCCTGCGCCGTGTTCATGCTCGGCGTCGTCATCCAGGCCACGGGCATCCAGGCCGGCTACCAGGCCATCCTGGCCGGCCGGTTCATCACGGGTATGGGCGTCGGCAGTCTCGCCATGATCGTGCCCATCTACAACTCGGAAGTGGCGCCGCCCGAAGTCCGTGGCGCGCTCGTCGCGACGCAGCAGCTCGCCATCACGTTTGGCATCATGATTAGCTTCTGGATCGACTTTGGCACGAACCACATTGGCGGCACCGAGCTCGGCCACCAGTCGGACGGTGCATGGCTTACTCCGATCTGTCTGCAGCTCGGTCCGGCCTTGGTCCTCTTCTTCGGCATGCTCTTTATGCCCTTCTCGCCCCGTTGGCTCGTCCACCACGACCGCGAGGATGAGGCCCGCCGTGTCTTGTCGCACCTGCGCGGCCTGCCTGCCGACCACGAGCTCGTCGAGCTTGAATTCCTCGAGATCAAGGCCCAATCCCAATTCGAGAAGCGCACCGTCGCCGAGCACTTCCCGCATTTGAGGGCGCCCACCGCCTGGAACACGTTCAAGCTGCAGTTTGTCGCCGTCGCTTCGCTCTTCAAGACGCGCAGCATGCTCAAGCGCGTTGCCGTCGCCACCATCACCATGTTCTTTCAACAGTGGACAGGCATCAACGCGGTGTTGTTAGTCTTCCCCTAATACTAAAATACTATTTGCATATACGTTTGCTAACCCATGACCCAGGTACTACGCCCCCACGATTTTCCAGCAGCTCGGCCTGTCCGGCACCGAGACGTCCCTCCTGGCCACGGGCGTCGTCGGCATCGTCATGTTTGTCGCCACCATCCCGAGCGTGCTGTGGATCGACCGCCTCGGCCGCAAGCCCGTCCTGACGATCGGCGCCATCGGCATGGCCACGTGCCACATTATCATCGCCGTCATCGTCGCCAAGGACGACAACAAGTGGCTCAGCCACTCGGCCGCCGGCTGGGCCGCCGTTGTCATGGTCTGGCTGTTTGTGATTCACTTTGGCTACTCGTGGGGCCCCTGCGCGTGGATCATTGTCGCCGAGATCTGGCCGCTGTCGTCGCGCCCTTACGGCGTGTCCTTGGGTGCATCCAGCAACTGGATGAACAACTTTATCGTCGGCCAGGTCACCCCGGATATGCTCAACAGAATTACTTATGGAACGTACATCCTGTTCGGTCTGCTGACGTACCTCGGCGCCGCCTTTATCTGGTTCTTTGTCCCCGAGACCAAGCGCCTCACGCTCGAGGAAATGGATATCATCTTTGGCTCCGAGGGCACGTCGCAGGCCGACTTTGAGCGCATGGAGGAGATCAACCGCGAGATCGGCCTGACTGCCATGCTGCATCCGGGGTCCGAGTCGGGTGCGGCGGCGGCCAAGACCGAGGCCGCGCCGGCTGTTGTGTCGGAGAAGGAGGAGGCTTAGGTTAACAGTGCGTAGCAGGCAGACAGTTGCGTGAGGTGTTGACGATGAAGGGGACGGTGTGAAATCAAAATTACAAGAAAAACGGCAGCTCAACAATATCCAGTTCGAAATCAAAATAAAAATATCCAACAACCAACAACCAACAACCAATATCCCCTCGATATCCCTTCTTTTGTTTACTTTCTTTTTTATTTACTTATTCCTTAATCTTTAGTCCTAGTCGCTTAAATCAATATACCAACCTGTTGAGATATCACAGAATGCATGCAATGGGAGATAAAGCTAGCATTGAGACGTGCCCGATAATCTCACTGCAGAGACGTGCTTGTCTCGAACAGGGCAGTTCGTGCCGAAGGAGGGCATACCCCACAGCAGCACTGGAGATAACACAAATCCTCTGAAAGAAAGGCAAAAACCTGGGGAGATATGTAGTATTTGCAAGGCAAATGTGGTCTTCGTCAGCTGTGTAGTCAGCCGGAGACGGCCGAGGTTTGCATATTCTTTCTTTTGATATCAAGATGTCGGGACCTTTCTGCTTTTTTTTCCAGTTCTTCTTCTCTTCTTGATAAGGTGCACACCACTTTACACCTGACGCAAGGTCTAGGCATCTTGGTATTGAATATTGAATATTGAATCATGGACATGAGACATGATACTGGGATTTCAAGTAGAGATATTGGCCAGTCTTCTGTCACACTCATTGATACCGCGGACCCGGGACAACTGCAGATCCAGGCGTGGCGACATGTGGCGAGATGTGAGGATGCTTGCTTGTTTGAGGCATATTTCCAGACATGTATCATGGCGAGAACGTCGAAGATGTTGCTTATGTCTGCACTCTATCGAAGCTCGATATCATTGCATCTTGACGGTCTCCATTGATATTCTCTGGCTTACATCCGCGGTGATAGTACCACTCCGGGGAAGATGCCATCTGCTATCAACCCACTTCAGGAAGTCTATCATATTTGTTTTGTTTCTTGTTCTGTGCTCGTCCTTGCACGCACCCGACCTCGGATACATTTACCAGGTCCCCGGGCCAGAGGACAGGCCACAAGAAATTGAACGGGTTGAATGTCACCTGTTTGGTCAGGCCTTGATATATTCGAGATAAAGTACTTTGTACCTATCAGATATAAGTCGTCGAGTTGGCCAACGAATGTGTGGAGGTGGATAAGGACCGAGACATGGGACTACTGTGGTAGGACGGGGACTGGACAAGGCCAGGGCGGACAGCGGGCACGCTATTGCTCCTCTTGCTCCTTGGCGCTATCTTTTGCCAGCCGGAAAAGGAAGCTCGACAACAGCAGGAACAACAACAGGCGCGGCGAGCACTTAAACAAGGGGAAGCTAGTCTGGATCCCGGGATAAGTGTTGACGAGGTCGTGTTTTTGGGCGATTGTTTGATTTCTCCAGGCTGTTGAGATATGTTGATAGGGTTTACGATCAGAATATGAGGAGAATAAACAAAACAATTTACGAGATCATACTACAAGTTCGACTGCAGTGCTAAGATTCTCTGCGCGTTAAGAGAGCATGGCAATTGCATCTCCTCGCGACACGACAGCACTGAGTAGGGCAACGTGACAGCAAAGGATCAGGACGACATTGAAAGCGCACATCTCCACAAACAACCAACGGCGTTGCCGACAGGTGGGTGGGAGGACAATAGATATTTCAGGTAAAATGGCAGGTTGACGGCAGGCGGAGAAAAGAGAAAGTCGTGGGGGAGACAGCTCGACAGAGGTACTTTCGTTTACACTTAAAACGAGCGTCGTTGTAAGTCACCCCCACGATAGACTCCCATTGCTCTGGATAGCTAGGAAGGGCTGAGCTGTTGGATACGACACCGACCGGGGGAGACGTATCTGGTGTGTATCGTGTGCATGTTTATCGGATAGCGAGGGCGGGAAACGGGGGATAGATAAAGATCTCTCCCTCGCCAAAGAGCTGGAGATTCCCTTTACTCGATGTGATCGAGCAATGGATTGACGAGCTATGACTGTCGAGGGGGAGAGCTGCAATCAGAACCAAATGTCACCCAGTTGAATATTGACTTTTGTGGCTTGCAGCTTCTATCCGCCTGCAGGAGGGCACAGAGCAGGTTGTAGACGATAAGCTTCTGAAGGATCTAGACAAGGGCCACGAAAGCTCAAGTGCGACGTCGAGAACGGAGGTGGAGGGCGTGTAAGACAACAGGGCGTGCGTGCAAAAGACGTTCCTCCGCCGTGCGATGCAGACTGCAGACTCCAGACAGACAGTGACTGCGTGGCAACTGGGAAAGGGTACGACAGCATTGTGCGCATCAATCCTGCCAGTTCTGCTAATTCTGCAGCTCGGTGTCGAACAAGCGACAATGATCGTCGGGGGATGATCTGGGGCAAACAGGAAGGAGCGTGAAGAGCGGCAGAGTGAGTTCAACAGGAAGGAGCGACAGACTGCAAAACACATGATCACGAGCACGCTCAATCAAAGAGACAATACTCTATGCAAAATGACGACCATTCTCTTCTCGTTTGACCCAATCTCTTCTAGATCTCGTTTCCAGTACGTCGTAGAGGTCGTGCATCTCTTGCAGCACTCGCCTTGCCAAGACGGACACTTTCTTCTTTCTGTCCCTGGTCCGTCTGGGCCTGTCTGGTCTGGGCGTGCCTTAAGAGCTCGTCTCTTCCCGAGAAAATGGACCAAAAAACAGACCGGCGGAGGGACCGAAAGGAAGAGCAGAAGAGTGAGATTGAAAAGGGCCAACCACAGAGAGGACATTTCTTTCTCGTTCGTGGTCCCCATGTCGTCGTCGTTGAGGCTGATAACAAGACGGGCTGTGATTGGCTGGTGGAGCTCTTTAGATACGGGGAGGAGCCAGCGGCCCCACTGAATTACAAGGCCCAAAGAGGCAATAAGAAAGAAAGTGGGAAGATGAACAACAGGAAGAGGGAGAGAAATAGAAAAGGAGGAAAAGAAATGGATTCAATTGAAGAAAAGCGTATGATGGGGGATTCTCAGTGGTCAATTGGACATATTGACATCCGGTGAAATTGGCAGTTTTGTGGCCTAGAAAATCAAACATAAGACTGGTAAGTCCAGCATCACTTACACGGCATAGAATCTCACAGCGCTCTTATTCTGACCAGCTTCTTCCTTCAGCGTATGTCTCACTATTTAGTCTCACTACTGCGTACAAAATCAATATCTCTCTATATTAGAATAGATCAACATCACTTCCACCTCCATATGTAGACAAAAGGGCCTCGAACGTCACGTTCGTCGTAATACTACAGTAAGTAGGACCCAGTTTGAGCCTCCAGTGCCTGGTGCATGTTCGAGAACAGCGCCATCCACGACGCAAAAAATCAAAAGAACGAGACAAAAAGAACGCCACAAGTCTTGTGTAAGTCTTATCGCTTTTCACCTTGTGTGTACGACGTACTTGCAAGTCTCCCCGCTGATCCATCCCCATCCTTCGTCCTCCGGAGTACGATTACGCCCACGGCTCGTGCACGGTGGCACCGGAGCTACTCTGTACGAGTGCCTGTCGTTTCTTTCTTGTCCTTTTTTTTGTCCTTCTGCTTGCTTTCCCCACCCATCCACACCCATGGCCACCTTGCATATCTACGACACCAGAAGCTGTTGTCGCCTGTCTTTGGTTTGCATTGGTCTGTGCATAGAGAAACAAAGATACGGGCTCGCCTGGCCTGGCCATAGCTTCCTTGTCGACAGTGGCAAGAAAGAACGCCGCACCGGGGATCCCATATCCCACATCCCAGGATCCAGGCGAGCCGTCCATCAGATGTTTGATAGAGATACAGACTCGTATCAGGCATGATCTTCAGTGAACAAGGACTGATATAAAGTTGCTCGTCCTGCCACGTTGGGATCGTCGGTCATCAGTGTCTCTGTCTGTGTGTTTTCCGTCATTTGATTTTCATTTTATTCACTCTCCATTCCACCACTGCTTCGCAGTGTATAATTCTTCGACCACTACACTACCCACCATGAAGAAACCATCCTCCAGCGCCGTCAAGGCACGCTTCACGTCGCTCAGCGCGTGGGAGCTCCCCAAAGAAGAGAGCGCGATTGCACCGCCCGAGGTGTGGACCAACCACGACATGGACCCGACGCCGCCGTCCGACCAGACCTGGAGCATCTGGAGCATCATGGCCTACTGGGCGACGGACACGATCAACCTGGGCACGTGGGAGACGGCGTCGAGTATCCTGGCTGTTGGTTTGTCGTGGCGCGAGGCCATTCCGTGCATGGTTGTCGGCACGTTTTGCGTGGCCATTCCCATGGTCCTGAACGGTGCCATTGGCAGCAAGCTGCACGTCCCTTTCTCCGTCATCACAACCTCGTCGTTTGGTTATTATCTTCGCTACTTTTGCATCATCTCGCGGTCCATCCTGGCCATGTTCTGGCTCGGCATCCAGGGCGCCAACGGCGCGCAGTGCATCACGGTCATGCTGACGGCCCTGGCGCCGTCCTACGCGCGCATCCCCAACCACCTGCCCGACAACGCCGGCATCACCACCATGGGCATGTGTTCGTACTTTTTGTTCTGGATCATCCAGCTCCCGCTCCTCCTCATCCACCCCACCAAGCTCAAGCCCATCTTCTGGATCAAGCTGCTGGGCGCGCCCATTGCCGCGATTGCCACGATGGGCTGGTGCGTGCACAAGGCCGGCGGCGGCGGCGACATTTTTAAATTGAAGGCCGAGGTGTCCGGCTCGACGTACGCCTACCTGTGGCTCAGCTGCATGACGGCCGTCACCGGCTCGTGGGCCACGCTCGCCTGCAACATTCCCGATTTCACGCGCTACGCCAAGAGCAGCAACGGCCAGTTCATCCAGCTGCCGTTCCTCCCCATCATTTTTACGGTGTGTGGCCTTCTTGGCATCATCACGACATCCGCCGTCAAGGTCTTTACCGGCGAGTACATGTGGAACCCCCTCGACATTATCAGCCTGTGGCTCGACATGGGCAGCGGCGGCCGCTGTGCCGCCTTCTTCGCCGCCCTCGCCTGGTACATTGCCCAGGTCGGCACTAATATTACGGCTAACTCCATCTCCGCCGCCAACGATCTGACCGTTTTGTTCCCGCGCTACATCAACATCAAGCGCGGATGCATGATCGCCGCCGTCGTCGCCGGCTGGATCCTCGTGCCCTGGAAGATCATCTCGTCCGCCTCCACCTTCCTGAGCTTCATGGGCGGCTACTCCGTCTTCTTGGCCCCCATCTCCGGCATCATGGCCGCCGACTTTTGGCTCGTCAAGCGCGGCCACATTGACATCCCCGCCTTGTATGACCCCCATGGCCGCTACCGTTTTATTAAAGGCATCAACTGGTGCGCCTTTGTCGCGTTTATCGTCCCCGTCGCCCCGCTGCTGCCGGGCCTCGCCGAGAGCATCAGCGGCGCCGAAAAGGTGCATGTGAGCAACGGCATCCTGCAGCTCTACGACTTCAACTGGCTCTTTGGCTTTGTCGTGTCCATTGTGCTGTACACCGGCCTGAGCTGGGCCTTCCCCGCCAAGGAGGCCCTGCTCAAGGACACCATCTGGACCCGCGGCGAGATCGAGGGCGTGCGCGAGTTTAGCAGCGACGTCGAGAACCCCGTGTCGGGCGTCGAGTCGGGCAAAGCTATGAACGAAGAGGTGAAGCCGGTGCCTGCCATGTAAAAGGACTAGCAATCTTGCCCTGTTCTCCTAATATGTTTTGATAAGATGTGTCGGTTCCGACAGATAGATATGACGCGTTGTTAATAGAGATGAGATACCCTGGAGATGAATACAATCATGATGAAGTTCACAATCTACCTGCCAACCAGCCCCTCGTGACAGTGCTTTTTTACTGTGTCGAGTTTGCTTTTCTTTGACTCCATGTCCCAAAAAATAAACAATGTATTACTATTATCAACTTGGCAGGTTTCATGTAAACTATAAACAATGAGACGGATGGCATATTGTATTTGTACCATGTATGCACCTAGTAATATACCTATTGTTACCACAATCCACAATATACATCACTTACGCCTTGGCTTCCTTCTCTCCCGCAGTCTCGCCCACCGTCTCCACCAGATTGACATCGACCTTTTCAGCCTCAACAACGCGGTGGCCGTCGGCGCTCAGGTGAACAACGACTTCATCGCCAAACAGCTCGCCAATCTCTTCGAGACTGAGGTTCTTTGTCTCGGGCACATAAAAGTAGATGAGGACAATCGAGATCACGTTGAGGCCGACGTAGACCAGGTACATCTTCCAGCCAATAGTGCGCGAGGCCGTGGCGGCCGGCGTCGTAAAGGTGATGGCACCCAAAAAGTAGGCGGCGAAGCCGAGGGCGACACCCTTGGCGCGGAGCGTCGTGGGGAAGATTTCGGCCACGTACACAAACTGGGGCGGATCCAGAAAAAAGCCGTAGCACCCAACATAAATCCAGAGAAAGGCGACGGTGGCGGCGGTGCCGGCCTTGTTGGTCGAGGACACGTAGAATTTCTGGAGGACCATCTCGATGATCAACAAGCAGGTGATGACAATGTAACCGATGACTACAGACGATTAGAAGACGAGGTCAAAATCAAAATTAACAGAGTAGGGGACTCACGAAGAAGGGTTCTGCGGCCGAGGCGGTCCATCAGTGCGGACGAGACAAAGTTGGGGGCGGTGCCAATGATCGTGTAGATGCAATAAAACAAAAGCGGGAGCCAGTCGGTCAGGCCGAGCGAGTTGTAGAGGAGGAGCTGGTAGTTGCCAATGGCCAGGATGCCGGTGCACTGCGTGGCGTACAACAAGAACATGGCCACGAGCGAGCGCCGCCGCCACGAGGGTACCGTAAACATTTTCCAAAAAGTAACATTCTCCTTCTTGTCGTGTTCAACCTGCAGCACAATCTGCTGGAACTCGGCCTGCGAGGCCTCTTCGAGGGGGTCGTCGACGGGGTCGTAGTGCAGCTTCCGCAAGACCTGCCAGGCCTCGTCGCGGCGGCCCTGCCAGGCGAGCCAGCGGGGCGATTCGGGGACCCAGTAGATGCCGCCGAGCGTGATGAGCGGGCCGACGACGCCGAGGGCCAGGAGGAGGCGGAATTGGACCCTACACCAGTCAGTAGGCAGATAAATTGTGGGGGAGGTCTATCAATAGAGCAGAGGAAAGGGGACGCACATTTCATTCTTGGAAAAGTAGGTGCCGAAGCCGCAAAAGGAGCAGACGACATAGCCTGTCGCCAGGCCACAGGCCGTCAGTCCATTCAGAAGACCACGGTTGTTCTTGTTGGCGACTTCGGTAATGTAGAGGGACACCAGCGTCAGGCTCATGCCCAGACCCAGACCTTGGACGAAGCGCGTCGACACGAGCATGGCCACGTTGACGGCGCCGGCACAGAGCGCGCCGCCGATCAGGGCGAGCAGCTGACTGAGGATAATCGTTTTCTTGCGGCCGAGCCAGTCGCCGACGAGGCCCTGCGTGATGCATCCGAAAGCGCAGCCGGCGGCGAAGAGGGACTACAGGATGAGCACGACGAATAGTAAAGTGGAAAGGGATTGGAACGTACGTTGACTGCGCCCTGAATGGACGCAGTGTAGGCGCTGTTGGGGTCGAGCTTAAAGTAGACATAGAAGCCGGGCTCACCAATGGCTTGGATCTGTGTGTATTAGAAGGTGTTCTTCGTTTGACGTTTGATTATTTCTGACTTCCTGACTCACAAAAATGGCAAAGGCAAAGCCATACGTCCAGGCGCCGACGGCCACAAAGACGACCAGCTGACAAAGTTAGCAGGAGAAAAACATGTGCAGAGTGTAGGATGGTAGACATACGCCGGCCGTGAATCTGTTGATCTGTCTTCCCATTGTGGGTTGACTCGGAATTCAAACTGATAGTGTTTGCAGTGGTTTTGGCGAGAGATCGCGTAAGTGTGTGATGAATAAACAGACTGGACAGGTCACCATACTGATCACCACACCTGTCACCACACCTGGACATACTCTCCCTTTTATGTTTGCATGCTTTCTCAGGAGAGCAGCGTACAGCTTCCCCTCAAGCTGTCGGCCACCAATGTCCGTTCTCCTCACTGATCAGCATCTCCTCATTTGCAGTCACCTTTGTCATTCTGGCATTGTCATCCTTGCAGATTGCAACTAGTTGCTTCTGCTCGGGTTGACGGTTTGTCGGCAGGCCGGTGTGCCGGGGTGACAAGGGGCACGTTCTCACTTGACCAGACAAGATAGCAGCAGAGCAGATAGCAAGAGAGGACGAGCCAGGAAAACTCGAGCCTTGTTCCCCGGACCCGTATAAAAGTAATTCAATATTCAGCTGGCAGCAAAACAGGTCTCAGGACCACTTTCTGTGGTTTGCCAATGCTCAGCCATGCGCCACATTTTTTTGAGTACCATGACCTTTTCTTTTTGCCTTTTTCTCTTGATGTCATGCTTGTCCACTGGCTTCCCCGCACGGAAGCGTCCTCCCGGAGAACGATGTGCGGCCTTCACAGGCGCATACTGAGGATGTTGTTTGCTTGGATTTTCAGCGAGTGTTGGTTTTGGAATTCAAATAAAAATGATTCATCTAAATTTTGTGCTTCAAATCCGTTTATTGAGAGTAATCACGGCGTATCGGTATGTCGGAGGAATTCAAGGTGATGAAAATTGTAAATTGGATGCTAAAGGTGAGGCTGGATCTTCAATGTCCGGGGGCGGCAGCCATCCCCCGGGATGCTCCACATATTTCCGCCTTTTTGGCGTCAGCCCGAAGGCGGCCCCAGCGCCAGCGACATTAGTCACAGCGGCTCTCCTCAATAAAGTCTGGGGTAGGAGGAAAAATCTGGGAAAGGTAATGCTTATTCGCACGGCAAGATACGACGTTTGAAATGACAATTTTGTCCCTGTTGTTTTACCCCGGGTTTGTCGAGCGGAGAAAGTGGAGGCGGCTATGGTTATCCCCGTCTTTCCGCCTGGGGTATTGGACGTCAAAGCGAGAGCAAGACACGGAAATCAAGTCGTAGAAAGGAAAGAAGAAGAAAAACAAATAGACGCTGTTGTTTTCTCCTCACTCACGGATGTGAAGCCGATAACACGACGATCCGAAGGTATCTGTAGAGAGCGAGGCTCAATAACAACTTCAGACACGGCCACCCAACACATCCCCAGATCAAACTAATGATTCAACAACCACCACGCTGGGATCGTTCTGCCGCTCTGGGAGATCCAGAACTGTAAAAAGGACAACCGAAAACTGGTCTCGGGACATGCCAAATCTGCATGCGCGCATCTTCAGCCTCGCTTATTGGTGGTGTGTGGGAGGCAAGAGTTGATGCAAGGGGCAGCTATTGCAGACCTTGACATCAATGACTCGCTCCCATTGCCGCGGAAACCGTCATCCAAGTTTACTCTAATAACGGTAAACGAACTTTACAATTCAGCAAGCTATGAGCCGTTCTTGTCTTTGAAAGAAATGTATTGCGCCAGAGTAAAGGGAAAATAAATAATATAACACGCAAACGCCCCTGTGTCCCTTTTTCGTCTGATACGCGTCTTGGTCAACTGTCCCAGACGCATCGCATCGTAAAAGCAAAAAGTAAATACAAGTAGATATACATCGTGATTCTGTTCCTCCAATCGTCCCCCTTACTCAATGTTCCGCGCCTCCAGGATGACGGCGTTGAGCCGTGCATCGCCCAGCTGGGCCACTCTCTGGCCGACCACGGGTCCCAAAAAGTCCACCAGCTCGGCCGTCTCGACGTCGCTGCTGCCCGTCCCGTTGGAGGCTGCGTTAGGGGTCGCCGGTGCTGCCGGCACAAGCGTGCGGATGGCTTTCAACAAACCGCCGGCCACGAGCATTTCGAGCTCCATGGCAATCGAGGCGCCGCGCTCTTGCAGCGGCTGCAGCACGTACGTGTCGAACGCCTTGAGGTTGGGCAGCAGGAGAACGCGCACAGCCTCGGGGCCGCCGGCGGCCGACAGGCCGGCGACGGCGCCAAAGAGCACACCAACAGGACGGTCGGGTTCGAGTAAAGTCTTGAGGCACGTCCGCGTCAGCTTGGGCCGCAGCAGCGTGCTGCTCTTGGAGAACTTGCGGGCCAGCAGGCCCAGCAAAGAGGCGGCCAGCTCGCGCAGCAGGTAAATGTCGCGGACGGCATCGGTGCCCTGGACGCCGCTACCCGACCCAGACGACCCAGAAGCCGCCTTGTCGCCGCCCAGGCCGAGCTTCTGGCCCAGCAGACACGTCAGGACGGGCGCGCACAGCGGCGTCACGTAGGGGTCCAAGAAGATGTGCGGGTTCTCGACGAGCGCCGTCGTCAGCTCCATCATGTGCCGCAGAATGGTCACGTCGTCGATGCGGTGCGTGATCTGCGTGGCGACAAAGCTGACAAAGTAGGGGACCAGCTGGTGCAGGCCGGGGTCGGAGCGCACCGAGTTGAGTGCCGCCTCGCGCAGCCGCAGCACCTCCTCGTCCGGGTTGTCGTCGAGGATCGCCGCCTGGATCTTATCAAAGTACAGCACCAGCTCGTTCGAAATAATATGCTTGACGGCCGGCTTGAAGCCGACGTTATCGTTACCAGCCAGTGCCGCCAGCGCCGGATTGGCACCCGGTCCCTTGGCCACTAGCTCCTGCGTGCTGCGCGCTTCCGCCGTTGTCGGGTTCTGGGGGATCGAGGGCTGCACGCCTTCAATCGCCAGCCAGTGCGCCGTCATGCTGGCGTCGCGGGGGACTTTGGGGAGGGGAGCGTTGATCAGCTTTTCGAACTCGACCTCTTCGTCTTCAATATAGAACAAGGGCTGGCTGGGGCCGATGCTGGCCTCGCCGTACCGCAGCGGCCGCGTTGATTCGTAGCCGTACAGGGGCTCAACGTCGAGCACGCGCAGGGCGAGTGACACATCTTGGACCGTCAGGGTCGTCCGTCCCGCCGCGCGCATGAACCGCAGCGCCTCAACAATCACCTGGCCGATCCGGTACTCCACGTCCTGTGACAAGCACCGCAGCGCGTCGTCGCCAATCTGCGAGATGCCCACCGACTCGGCAACGTCCTTGACATTATCGGGATTCCACAACAAGCGGGTTGCTGCGTCGTCTGGTTTGGCGGCCATTGTGATGTGTGTGAGGATGAAGGAGAAAGGAGAGGGGGAGGAGGTGAGGTCGTGGTCAATCGCGTGGGTGCGTCGCCAGTCGTCGGGCCGAGTGCAGAGTGTCAATCGCGTCGCAATACAGTTCGTAGTCAATTAGTAGCCGTTTCAGTCGCCGGGGTATCGTGGGGGTTGTGCGCCGATGGATAGAGGTCGCGAGGAGTTGACGTTGATGTAGGCGAAAGGTGGAGGTTGAAGGTTGGAGGCTGCTGAAGCTCACTGATCCAGGCGCAATGAAAAACCAGTGCACGGACCAACTGTCCCACTAGTGCGGCTGCCCTCACAACTGCCAGCCTTGCATCGAATGGCAGCACTGAGTTTGTGACAACAGATTCAATTGGATTTGAAGTCGCGTTTATCTTATTGGAAAGGAGAAATACAAATGTAAAATATTGTGGTATTTCGTATCTAAAAACAATATCCTCAACATACGTTGTGGTGTGTCTTAAGCATACCTGTTTTGCTGCACTGAATCAGTCCAGAAGGATGATTATGTAATGCATACTAACTACACTATCTACAGCCTCGTCGGTATCAACTTGACAAGTTCACGGCAACAATGAGATAATCAAATAAGGATAAAACATGACGTTGCCGTCGTTTGTTGAGTATTACGACAGTAAAAAGTAATAGAGCTGGGAATAAAATACACAGTAAGAACAGGTAACAAGAACTGAAGAGAGAATAAAGGATACCGCCGAAGGATACTGCCCTCCCAATTGCCACACAAGACAAGAAACAAGAAGACAAGAGGCAAGAAACAACAAAACCAAGTACAAAATCAACGACAAACGTAGACAAACGTAGAAAGTAAAACAAACATCAAAGACAACAGGCAAAAAGCAACAGACCGTCACCCAAATTAAACACTAAAAAGCAAGCAAATCAAAACCGAAAACTCCCCGTTGACTTTTTGATAAACACCGAATCACTCCCTGTAAAAAATATATCCCTCGTCACACTCCTCACTCCTTTTTTTTTCTTCTATTGCCACTTCTTCCCCCGGCCATAATTTCCCCAGGTGCCCCCGCCGCGCATGTGTGGAAGGTAACGCTGCTAGGCTCTCTTCGGCACACCTGCGCCGCTGTCGACATCCATCCGGTCGGCACCGTCTTTGGACACGGGGGAAGCCGTCGTAGTAGACACCGGCGCCGCGTCAAACAGGCCCCGCGGCGGACGGCCCGTCGAGTCGCTACCTGCACGGACGTGTCCAGACGGCGCGGCCTTGTTTTCGGGCTTTGTGTTGTCGCCCTTGTCAAAGTTCATGACCATGCTATGGCGGTCCAGGGGCTGGCGCTGTTGTTGGCCTAGCTGGCCGGGCTGGCCCGGAAATTGCGATGTTTGCTGGCCCTGCGGCTTGCCAAAGTTGTTGAAACTGCTGCTGTACGAGCCCGTCGAGCTGCGGCGATAGTCGCCGTCAGAGGCACCAGGCACACCAGGCGACTGCTGGGGGCCGGTCGTGCTGGCGCTACCAGCCGACGGAGGACCAGCCTGGTCCTGAGGGCTTCCTAAAGCCGTGGCCGGTGCAATCGGCATCATGAGGCCCGACGAGCGGAAAGACGCGGCCGCTGCCTCGGCCGCCGTACCGGCCGTCAGCATCTTACGCCGCGAACTGTTGGCGCGCAGCTTGACCAGCTCGGGCAGGTCGTCTGGGTCGTCAACCTGATACTGCGCCATCATCTTTTGCAGCTTGGTGGGCCGCGGCTTGCGTGTGCTCTTGGACTCCTCGATAAGTGGAGGCGGCTCGTCGGCGACGGGGAAGCGCTTGTGCAGCACTTGGCGGAAGAAATTGGTCTCGCGCGTCAACAAAATCTCGGCGCCCTCGATCTTGCGGAGGTAGAAGCGCTGCTTAATCGCGTCGCTCTCCGAGGTCAGGTTGGGATCGAGATAGTCTTCGACCTTGGCGCGGAAGTCCATGGCGCCCTGGATGATCTCGCCCAGGATCTGCTCCTCGTCGGGCTGGAAGGGCAGGCTGGGGATCTCGTTGAACAGGTTGATGAGTGACTCCAGGTCGGGGCGGGCGGCGTCGCGCGGGATCTTGACGCGCCAGTCGCAGATCGGGCACGTGTACTTGTCGTCCTCCTTGACCTTGCCGCGCGCAATCTTGAGACACTTGCCGTGGTACCTAGACTGTTAGTAAACGCACACAAAAGGAAATCATATTCGGGGAATGACCTACCATTCATGGCACACTTCGCACTCAATCATCATGCCGGCCTCGGTACGACGGCAGATGCAAAACACCTCACGATGCTTTGCGTTCTTATACGCGGCAGACGTCTCGTCAGGGCTCGGCTCCCGGGATGCAGGCTCCGCAGGGTCACGGGGCTTGTCGTCCACCGTGTCGAAGCAGTCGTTGTTGCGGTCGAGCACATACTCCAGGTGGCTCTTGAGGATATAGAGGGGGGCATTGGTCTTGCCAAAGACGCGCTTGCCCTTGCGGATCCAGTCTTCGCTGCGCTTCTGCTCGCGCTCGAGCTCGTGCGTGCCCGTCGGCTTGGACTGCAGCTCCTCGATCTTGGCCATCAGCGCCACCACCTCCGAGTACTTGGGGCGGTTCTTGTACTCGGCCTCGTGGCAGCGCGCGTTGAGGTCGATGACCTGGCGGTGCGCGTCGCGGTGCTTGTGCAGGATCTGGTCAATGGCTGCCAGAGTGGCCGTGGTCACGGGCAGAGAGCCGGCCGTCGCTTGGGTGGAAAGTGCCTCGAGCTGCGGGTAGTGGACGGCGTCGGCATTCAGCAGCTCCTTGGCCTTCTTCTCCCACTGCTGGCCTGCGGCCGCCTGTCCCTCGAGGAACATCATGTGGTCGTTGTACTGCGGGATACCGAGCCGCTGGCCCTCCTCAAGCAGCTTGAGCACCTCGTCTAGCGCCATATACTCGGTCCGGCTGGTCTCGGCCTTTTGGCCCCACTTGAGCTGGTCCAGGAACCGCGTCAGGCTCTCGACTTCGGGGACGTCGACATTGAAGTTGTGGCCTTCGTCCAGCAGGTTCTCAATGGTGTCGACCGTTTGCGTGGAGACGTGCGCTAGAGCGCGTTTGGCGTCTTCCTGGAAGATCTTGATGGCCTCGGCTCGCTGCTGGAGGAGCTGGACCTCGGGGCACTCGAATCCGATCAGGACGGCTTCGTCGAGCAAGCGGTAAATGTTGGAAATGTTGCGGGTTTCCCGCTCCTTTTCCCGTTCCTTGTCGTCCGCTGCTCCGCTTGAGCTCGAGCCCCCCGCTCCGGTCGCTGTCGTCGATGGGGCTGAGCCGGCGCCGGCTGCTTCGCCGCTGGCCGCGCTGATCGATTTGCGGGTGTCGGTTTTGCGTCGGTTTTGCTGTTTGCGCACAATATATGTTGTAGCCTCTTCAACCCAGTGATTACAGCGGTCGACGAAATCGCGCAACACCGGCAAAGAAGGCAGATCATAGGGGATCCTCTCACCTTCGTTCAGGATGGCTCGCAGAGTCTTGAGAGAGGGCGTCGCGTCCTCGTCCAGGAGCTTTTCGTACTTTTCCTCCCACGCTTCGGGCTGCGCCGCCTTCTCTGCAATCTTCTTGCACATTGCCTCGATGTCTTCCATAGACTTCCGGTAGATGACGGTATGGGATTCTCCGAGAAAACGGCTCGCTTCGCGGGCGGAGCAGCAGTGGTTGAATCCGGCGTGCTGCAGGCACAAAATCTTGCCTGTCTTGACACACTTGAAACGAGACAGGTATGTAAAGGCCTTGCAGAAGGAGCACTGGTACTCCTCTTCGGGGACGTCAGCGTCGTTAACAATAATCTCCAGGGAACAAGGCTGGGTGCTAGATTCGCCGTGGCGCCGGCCAACGCCAGTATCTCGTCCTACACGCGGGCAATGATGCGGGACCTCATAGTGTTTCGCAAGAAAGCCGTTCCGATTGATGTCTTCGCGTTTCATAATCCGTTCCAGGGCTGGCGCCAACCATTTCGCCGTTTGGATGGTCAAAGGCCCGGTGGCCGCACTCAAAACATCTTCTGCCGCCGTACACAACAGTTCTTCGTGCGAGAAGCAGGGCTGACGACGGAACTGCTGCAGCCGGTCGACACCTGAAAGACCAAAGGGCTCCCAGTCGCTCGGTGCAAAGTTGACGGCCTCGTTGAAGTTGAAGCCGTGGTTGAAGCCTGCATGGTAGGCCTGCGGGAAGGTGATAACCAGCTGGCCAGCACGCTGGTCGACAGCGTAGACGCGCACACCAGCTTCCCTGAGCTTCTCTGGAGGAAGCAGTGTAACAAGTTGGAAAAGAAGATCGGGCTGCGTTTCGAATAGGTCGGGCACGGCCTCCCGCATGGCGTTCTCAAACTTCTCGGCATCGGCGCCGGGAATACCGTACCACGTCTTGGTAGCACCAAAGTGCTGGTAGTTGGCCGAGTAGGCGTAGTGGTCCTCGTTGTGCCAGCAGAATGTCGAAAAGATCATGCCGACGTAGACCCAAGGGACAGTCATGCCAGAGATGTCAGACTTGATGTAGCGGAACAGACTCTCGGGGTGGAGTGGGAGCATGTTGAGATTCCAGGGGTCAGTCGAATAGGGGTCGTTGGGGTTCTTCTCGATTGTTGGAAAACCGGAGCCGTGGGTTGTGCAGTGGATATCGGCGCCGTATTCGACCTCGACAGTGTCGTCAATGCTGGAGACGAGGCGCCAGAATTCGCGCTCGACGTCATCCTCGGTGATAGGACGATGGCAGTTGAGGTTTGAGTCAAACGGCATCTTGTCCTCGAAGTAGCTCTGCTTGAACTCAAATGCCTTCTCCTGGAACTGCTTCAGCGAGTAGAGTCCGCCGTCCTCGAAGCCGTACTGGTTGTCACCAACAAGGCATCGTGGGCAGTTCCACTCACCAGAAGGCTTGCTTGCTATTGGCGGGTCGACACACTTTCCGTGGTAGGCATGATCACATGACTCGCAGACCATCAAAAAGCCAGCATTCTCTGACTTGCCGCAGTGCTCGCAGCTCTCGCGTGGGTCGCTGTTATCGTCTCGTGGCATGCGCGGTTGCTGGGGCCGGAGCAGCGACATATACGAGCCGGCCACCCTTGGAACGTTTTCCTTCTTTAAACGCTTACTCCGTCTGCTGCCCGAGCCGTCCTCCTCGCCTTCTGCAGCCGACCCCTCCTTAGTGGGTGTTTCGGCGTCGCCAGGGGCGAGTTGACGCTTGAGCGGGTGGGCAGGTCCCAAGCCAGAGCCGCCCTTTTCGGAGTCAGCTGGGGGCGGCGTGTTGTTAGCAGTGCCGGGTGTGTTGCGACCGCTGCCGGCGACCGAGGCCTGGAGCGCGTCGCTCGCGTTACGAGCTGGCGAGGCGGCACCGGGTAAACTGGAAGGGGTGTTGACGTTGGACCGAGCCATGGGACTAGCGGCAGGGCTGGGTGTGAAGGGACCGCCGTTTTCGATTTCAAGCTGCTGGTGAACACCTGGCTTGGCCAGGCGCAGGTAGTCTTCGTAGGGGCAGAGCCATTTCTGGTATGAGTTCTTGAGAGACGTAGACAGCGACGACATGATCTTTCCACTGTAGCCCAGGTCACGCCCAATCTCAGCCCATTTCTTGAGTCTGCACACCATGTCGAAGCCGCCTCGTGAGTCGACGGCCTTTTTCAGCTGGTAGAGGTCGAGCGGTTTCTTGTCGACGTATGGTAAGCGAGTCAGGGTGTTGCCCATGTTCTTGTGGTATTTGAATAGGCCTTCGAGATAGCCAAGGTTGACGCGTGTGCCTGTGAAGAGGGTGTGGTTAGACGATGTAGTCAAGAGAGTAGAGAAAATGGATTCGCAACGTACTGCCTTCAACTGAGTTGAGTTCCTGTTTTCTTGTTTGGAAGTGGAATCTCTAGAGAAAAGGGTTAGAAGCCTATTGCATCACATATTGAACACTCTCGACAGTGCCGACTCACTTGTGTATCGATCGCGAACTGTGGGTTCCACGAGTCGGGAGGGATGATCTTGCAGATGCCGTATTCTTGCGCTTCGGGCGTGATCTTGCGCATGTAGGCCATCGGATCCTTCCACTCTTCTTCCGTTGGGCAGTAGGTCGGCGCCTCTTCCAGGCCGTGTGGGCGGTCCTTGCGCTTGCCAGTCTCTTTGCTCGCTGTCGGCTGGCCACGACGCTCGACTGAGTTGAGATCCAGCGGTGCGCTACGCATCGCGCTGAGTGGCGGCATCGGACCATTGCTCGAGTTTCCGCCTCCGCTGCCGCCGCCTGCATTCGACTGTCCGCCCATTCGTGTTCTTGTTGGTATTGAGGATGAGGAAGAGCCGTTCTGAGATGCAGGTGCTGGCGCGAGAGCAGGGGATGCGCGTGAGCTGGTCGTGGCGCTCGGGGCGTTGGAAGCGGCGGCCGCGGCAGCAGCGGCTGATCTTGAAGATGTCTTTAGCAGGATCTTGTTGCCTGGCTTGCTGCTGCCTCCTGCCGAGCCATTGCTGGCGCTGTCTTTGCCGTTGTTGCGTCCGCCGTCTTTGCCGCCGCCATTGGCTCCGCCTGAGCCTCCTGACACAGCAGGAACAATGGCCATCATTGTGGGCGTGATGAGGGCCTGTGTATGTGTGTGTGGTGTAGGTGAGAGACGGATGGAGGGAGAAAGAGTCGTGTGATGTTGTCAAAATCGGGATTCGAGAGTCGTCTCTGCTGTCGTCGATCGAGATCAGGGTGAGAGGTCGCGCAGCCGGGTATCGTGTCGATGCTGCCCTCTATGATGCGTCGTCGAGGGCGATTCGTCGAGAGAATCGACAAAAAGAGAGGAAAAAGGAGAATTAGGGTGCCGAAACGGCCGTCATCCGTGGATGGTGTCTATCCGGATATGCATCTGAGAGCCGAAAGGACGGGTAGAAGGGAGGGAGTGCTGCTGTCGCGAGATGGCGCGAGGGCTGGATCGTATAAAAATGCCGAGAAAATAATGACGAGGTGTGATCGATTCGAGGAGTTGTGGTTTTTCTCGAGAAAAAGGGGGCCCGTGTTGTTGTCGTGGCGGGTGAAGGACTCGGAGATGTCGAGGTGTAGGAAGATAAAAGGCCAAAAAGGCTGGTGATTCGGAAGAGAGAAGAAAAACGCAGAAAGAGATGCCAGAGAATATGGGCGAGACACCCAAAAAGAGGTAGGCTAAGCCGACTGACTGGGGGGGTCTGTGGGATTATGGGAGTTTGCAGGGCGGGCTGCGTTGGTTCGAATGCTAGACAAGACTAAAGAATTTAAAGGGTGCGAAAACCGGGACTAGTCCGTCGACGGAGTGTACAAGAGGTGACCAGAATGAGAGAAGAGGCTCTAGAGAATCATAGCCTGTGGTGATCAAGAGAGTAAGAAACCGACAAATTGTCAAGACAACTGAGAAGAAGAAAAAGGACGCAGTTTGGCCTCGAGCCAGGATTGTTGAGGCTCAAAACGCTCTGATATTAACGAGATAGAGAAATATGTGAGAATTGCTGTCGTAAGGCGAGGGTGTCGAGGCTGTCTGTCATGCACCGGATACGAGGAAGAGGCGAGAGAAAATAGAAGGAAGAAGAGAGAAAGGTATGAGGTTTGTTTCCGGTGCGGCGATAGAAAGATGTACACACTGCCGAGAAAGGGATATTATTGGACCAGGGCTTGAAAAAGGGAGCCCTGTAAATTACATATATTGAGGAAGGAGCGCAGAAGAAAACAGATGCGATGGAAGGAGCGATGGACCAAGATGCTAAATATGGTAAGGCCGACCAAGTGCAAGAAGGAAGGAACACGATAATCGTAACCAAAACAAAAGGAAAGAGCCAAATGCTTCAAAACATGGCCATATCCCGGATGAGAAGGGAAGGAAGGAAGCAACGATGTGCGTGTGATGTGTTATGTGGCATGCGTGCGAGGAAAGAGCGGGCGGAAACCGAAGTGAAAAGAGGAAAGAGCGATGAGTTGTGGGTGGCCAATGGCGTGCGGATTGGGCAAGGCCGGCTACGCTAACAAGGTTGTGAGGTTGCGAGGTTCTCTGTTCTGAGGTTCTGGCCTGGTTAGAAGGCTGTCGCCAAAATGCATGCTGGAACGGGATAAAGAGCCCCCTGGCGCACACGCTTCAGTGAACGACTGTGGGAATTTTGGTGCGGTATCTGGAATACGCGGCAAAACTGTGAATGAGCTGGGCGCTGTATTACAGAGCATCAAAAATTCACGGCCCATTATGTATCCGGTACTTTATATTGCGCATATAACAGGTGCAATATAAAGTACCGCACCCTAGTAGGTACGAAAACGGCCGGGGCGAGTAGTCGATAAAAAAGTGGATCGATTTCATTTTTAGCGTCCCCTGTGCTGCGGGCTTTGAAGAAACATCTGATACGGCAGAAACAAGACGACAAAAAAAGAAATGTCTCTCGTTTCGTTGAAAAAGAGTTTGTTGTTTTGAATGCTTTGATTTGTGCTGGAACATCATGAGTGCCTCCTTCCCGGCTGTTCTTTCAGAAGTCAAAGTGCGGCGCAGGTCGCGCCTTCCTTCCCCGGCGCGGGCATGCAAGTAACTCGTTTGATGTCGTATGTTCTGTGCATTGGCATTGCGCATGACACGAGTCAGCCAGGGAGATGGTGGGAAGGGATGAAGGACGTGCTGCGTAAATACAGAAGGCGCAAGTAAGTACGATGCTCTAGTGCGATCTATCCCGAAACGCGAGGGCAACTGGCAGAATCTGTGGGCTATCGATGCGCATCTGAATGATCTGATAAACAATTCCATACATTCACAGCCTTGTCTGGTCTGCATCTCTTCTTGCTATTCACTGATCTCACTTAAGACGTCTTTATATATCAGTGTACGTACGTGGTAGAAGCCTGATACAAATTGTCAGACACAGAAACACATCGCATACCACGGTCGCCAGAGAGGGCAGGAACGTTGTGGCGCTGCCGTACGTCGTGCGCCGCGTGTGGATGTGACATAGGGAAGGAGCAACCAACCTCAATCATCTCGGTACAAACGGCCGACGCAAGTTCCCCCTTTTGTGCGCCCACCCGAGTGTTCCTGGATGAGGCTGCCCAGGAATCGCCCAAGAATCAAAGTTGTCAAGATTGTGCGACAGAGGTCCCTAAAACCACCATTGCGATCGCTATCACCACCAACACACGGCTATCACGCACTAGAGCAGACGTAAAGAGGTCGCAGCAACTTTTGTGGGCTCTTTTTTTTGAACCAAAAGAAAGAGTGGGGGCCGCTGATGCCCAGTTTTTTTTTTGCACGTCTTTCCCCATGGATTGGACGTCGAGAACATGGGCGGGGAGGGAGGTGGAAAGGGAAGAGAGAAAGGTGAAAGAAAAGGCAGATGTGGGAGGAGGAAAAAAGACGTTAGCTTCGAACAAAGAAATCCGGTACCGTCTGCTCGGATGGGCCTGCTGTAGATGAGGTCTCAGGCCAGGCCATACCGCCTCAACCCATAAAGTACTTTATTGGTAGAGATACTGCAAAAATGTACTTGAATCTCGCTCAATCTCTTTGTCTCTTCGTCTTTTCGGGTGGCGGAACCGACAGGATCTACGCTGGGACTTGAACAAAGGCAGAAAAGAGTCAAGAGGCATGCGACACACGGCAAAATCGCACAGAAACACAGAAACTGCCAGTTCGTTTCACACATTCTGGCATCGCTGTCCTTATGTCAGCTCATCTCTTTGCACCCTCCAAGAACCATGATTTCATAGCAATAAGTCGTCAGAGCCTCCCAAGGGCCAATATCCAAAATCCAGGTCACCGACGAACTACACTGTAGATAATACGGCGTGGCCTTTTAAAATAAAGACCCTCAGTATTATGTTTTGTCGTTTGGAGTCCGCGCATTCCCGCCCGGCTCAGACGTCTCCAATACCCCCAATGCAACCCATTAAACCTTCACGCTTTTCCCCTCTAACCTCTGACTCGGAGCGGCAACGTCAGAAGAAAAAATGAGAAAATTCACGGGTGCCGCTAGTTGCCGCAGCCAATCACATTGCATCAAGACTCTAAGAAGGGCCCACCCTGATGTCGGATAGTGATAATGACACTACATCGGGCACTGCATCGACTTCAGTCACAGTCAACGTCATGACTGAATGAGAGATTGAACATGGTTTGTGTTGATAGAGCCTCTCTGTTCCCTAGACTAGAATATGTCTTGGGTTGAAGTTTACACCTTTTTATTGTAATTAATAATCAATGTAGAAAGATTCATTTGCGCATCTCAATTTATTTACTTATAATTACATCAAACTTTTATTAATCATTTCTTCGACAACAATTTGTTTAAAATTTCTAAAAAAAAAGCTATAGGTTTTTTCCATGGAACAATAATTGAAAAAATTACTACGTAATTAATAGACACAATGTTGGAGGCCACGGGCTAAAAATCATCAAAGATGGTATATTTGATATTGAGATGTGTCTATGTTTCTCTTTCGTGTGTTCATATGGTATCTTGGGGGTTGTTCTTCATAAGCTTGCTTTTAATGCTCATTAAATGATAATCACCTCTGGTGATTCTGCTCTGTCCAGTAGGCCTGCACTGGCACGTTCAATGGCAGCCGCAGCCACTTCTGATGCCGGTGTTTTGGCTGCTCTCTTTGCGGCGGCCGTCGTTGGCGCCTTGGTCACTTTTGACGAGCTCGCCGCCGTCGCCTTTGTGACTCTCGTAGTCTTCGTAATCTTCGTGGCCGTGGCTGCAGTTTTGTTGGCTGTCTTGCCAGGCGGTCTGCCCCTCGGTTTTGCTGTTGTAGCGACTGTTTTTGTTTTCGCCTTCTTCCTTGGCGTCATTGTTATCTCGACGCTGTCTGATAAGTCGTCTAGGCTGTCCAGTGCGGCTGCCGCTTTTGCAGCCACCTTCTCTGCTGCTTTCTCCGACTTGGCCGCATCGGCTGCTGCCTTATCGGCCGCCTTTTCCTGCCGCCGCTTGGCCTTGACGAGCTTTTCGACTTCTTTGGGGCCGCGTAACCTTAGAGTCAACTCCTTGATCATGTCGCCCCAGACAACAGGGCCGCCGCAGTCGGGGCAGTGGCCGCGGACGGGGACGAGAGGTGCGTCAGAGGGGCCACCTCCATCTCTCGAACCGGTCCGCGCTTGGTTTGTCCTTGCCTCTTCGGCCAACAGGTGCCCGCTCCAACACCGCAGGTGGCCGACGGCCTCGCACTCGGTGTTGGGGCACACGGCATACAGTCCCTTTTCGGCGGGCAGCGCGTTGTGGCACACAGTGCAACTGCCCTCCCGTTCAAACGTGAAAATGTCCTGGGCCTTGTCGACATAATCGCGCATGGGCCCGTAATCGAGCGGCAGCGCGTGGATGCCCCACGGCGGGTATGCGTCGGGGTCGTCGTCTTCCCCTCCAAAGATCGAGTCTTTTGTTGGAGGAAAGTCTGTCAAGACCTCGACTTCGCGCACGTCGTCGCCCAGCTGCTGGCTCGCGCTTGTCTGCGACCATTTCTGCCACGCCGCGTGCACCTCGGGCACGAACATGTGTAGCCGGAGCGGCCAGCGGGAGAAGGAGGGTACTCTGAGTAATAAATGCAAATTGGCGAGAATCGAGTTCATGCTGGCTGGCGGCCGTTTCGGGTGCCCGTTGCGCTTGGTCTGGCGAGACACTGACAAACGCGACTCGGCGGGGATGTGTAGAGAGAGATGGGGGTTGGTGAGGGCCCACTCGAACTTGAGGGCCGCCACAGCGCCCGGGAATCCCGACACGAGCCCGACCATTTCCCAGGGCCGCAGACTGGCTCGGGATGTGCGGTTGGCGCCGCCCTTGATGGCGCCGTTGTGCTGTTTGAGGCGGCGCGGCGGGTCGGGGGTAGAGCCAATGTAGAGTGAAGCGTGGCGTATTGTTGACCGGAGGATGTACACAGTGTACAAGGCCGGGATTGGCCGGGAGGAGACGGTAGACGCCATTGTGAGGGGTGGTGTTGAAGGCGTCAAAAACACCGCGAGAGGATTGTCGAGGATGGAAGGCGTCGTCGCCGTTCGAACTATAATTCAATCATTTGTTGAGGGGGTCGGTTGTGTTCATAAACAAGACGGCTGGTTGAAAAAAGAACAAACGACGTGACAGGTCGCCATGGGTTGCAGTTTGCTGTGCGTTTCCCTGCGTGAACTTTGTTGAGGTTGAAGCCTGGAATACGTCACGCTCTAGTCGCGGTAAGGGGTCCATGGTTTGGCGCGTGTTTACGCGGGGCTCGCACTATCACTGGAGCGACGGCACGTGACGAGCATCGAGACATCGCTGGCATCAAACTCACTTTTTGTTCGAGGCATTGCCCATTAATTTGGTCTTTATTTTTTTTTTTTTTTAAAATGTATTCATGCCATTATTCTTCTCGTATTTTTTATTTAGCCATAAAAGTGCGTTGGCGTTATGATGGCTCACTACGATGGCAACAACAGGACTGATAATCATGATGGTGGCTCTGCGTCCAAGGACGATTCAGATTCAAAGGGAAATCATCAAAGCCGCATTTAACACAATTATATGAGATTATGCGTAGCTAACTCACTGTTTACGACAGCTCGTCTCAAAGCAAGGTACTGGTGGTGAAGTAGAATGTAAAGGAATGAGGACATGTTGCTAAGTGCACCGTTTAGCTGTGCACAATACGTCGTAATGGCTCCAGCACTGTGGCAGCCAGTATCAATAAAAAACAATCACGTGACAGAACTACACCGATTTTCGCAGGCCGACCCACAGCCGGTTGAGCGAAGCTAGCCGTTACGGCTATGAGTTCCAGCTGCCTCCAAACTGCTGCGATGCGGAGCATTCCGCAGGGCAGTCCTCAGTATAACCGCGAGTTTTCGTTCTCTCGTTTCCCCTCACCACCACGACGACACGACACGCTCCTTTGTTGACATTGCGAAGGGGTGATTGACGACACGACGAGACGATCCCACGACCCTTTGACTCGGTAGAAATAGAGTAGCACGGCCGCTCTTCCTACCCAACCGACCTACCCCGCGACGTGACCGACCTCCTCCCAGACTTCTCAACTCCCCACAACATCACCTCACTCACACAATGGCCGACGACCCACCAAACCCAATGGCCGAGTCCGGCGTGACGATGCACTCGGACAGCGAGCAGTACGAGGAGCAGGAACTGGACGGCGACGCTCCTTCGACGAGCAGCCAAGACGAGAGCGACCGGCCGATTATCCTGTACCGGCCACCGACGCTGTGGTCGTTGTTCCGCGGGGCGACAATCAATCTTTTCCTGCCGTTTGTCAACGGCATGATGATGGGCTTTGGCGAGCTCTTTGCACACGAGTTTGCGTTCCGGCTAGGGTGGAGTGGGACGAGGGTAAGTTTACGACGAAGTTGAGCTCCGAGCGAAGCGAGGAGCGAGGGGCGAGGCCAGGAGAGAGAGGAGAGAAGGCCAGCGAAGAAAGACAACGAGCGAAGCGAGGTCAGAAAGCATACTAACGGGTGCAGGTCTTCCCACTGTCGAGACGAGAGGCACATTCGGTCGGACCCGGTGTTGAGCTGCGGGAGCAGCGGTGACTGGACAAGCTTGGGGATCTGGAGTGGTGAAGGGACGGTGGAGAGTGTCATGGGAAAGACAGCAAGTGGCACAGCTCCTGAGGAGGTTGGCACGCCGAGAAGCGGACGTGATGGAACTTGACCCGGCTACGGCATGGTTTACTTCTCGGGCCTGTCCCTCACGACATTTCAACATCTCGACGACATGATATCACCCTCAAATACTGCCGACTGGCCGGCGGAAGAAAGGATGAAAAAGAGGACCTTGAAAGGCTACGCATCTCAAAAGATGATGAATTTCCTTATTAAAAATAGACTTGGACATGGCGCATGGCACGGATCTACGAAGAAAAAGTAGACAGGACAGACAAAGCTAGGAGCGGGGGAAGATTGAGAACATGTACATATGAGAGCATACGCATCATGAAATCCGAACATATCAACAAGTACGATAACCTTTTGTCAATAAAGACTGAAGAAATACATAACCATATGTGGCATTCGCTGATATCAGGTTGACCTCGTAGGATTGAGCTCGGCTGAACGCACGGCTGTTCCCCTCCAAAAATGTGCTGATTCGACGCTGTGATTGGCCATTTTTATCCATTCTACAGTGCAGCTAGGGCCCTGTTTGCCGGCGAAAGAAACCCAAACCCCACTGACCAACCAGCGCCTTAGATTGGCTTTTGGGGGCATTTTCTTAGGACTGAGCTAGCCTGGGCCCTGGGCCGCGGGGACCGTAGCCAGAAAAAAAAAAAATCGACATGGAAAATCGACAGATGGAGCGACGGCGATAATTGGTGCATTTCGACGTTGACGAGCGACGAACGACAAGTTTTGTTTCTCACAACCCTTTTGCAGCCACAACACCAGAGGGACAATCCGATTGTTCCCGCTTGTTTCTGAGAGTTGCTGCCTGCAAAGAACCGACCATGCTTCCCAGTAGGGGCCTCGTCCAGTCTAGCCAAGCCCTGCGGCTTCGGCAAGTGGTGAGTTGATATCAGGACGACATGCGACCAGTCTTTTTGTGTCGGTACTGACCTTCCAGACCCCCGCCAGATATGCGCGCAACTTTAGCACGGCGATGCGCCGGTCGGGCGCGCCGATTGGCAGCCCCTCCGTCTCGGGCCTTGCGCTGGGCCAGTCTGGCCGCCGTGTGCTCAACACCAACACCAACAACTCCCTCAATACCCTCCGCACTCCTCCGTCGTCGGCCGCCGCTTTCTCGCTGTGGCCCTTTGGCGGTGGCAAGAAGTTTAACGAAGCCGAAATGCATGGTAGCTCGTCGACAGCGCCGTCAGTAGCATCATCACCAGCGGCCGAGAATATTTCTTCCGCCGCATCGTCTGCACCCTCCGCACCCTCTTCCACCCAATATGCTTCTCCTGTCGTCGAGTCAACACCGGCGACTCCCGATGTCTCCGCCACCACCTCCTTCTCTAACTTCCCCGACGTTGTCGACCCCAACGCCATTTCGGACATTCTGGACGGCTCAACTCTGCTCGACATGGCCGACAACCACATTGGCTACCTGAACGCCCTTGGTCTCGATTTCGGCTGGGGCCCCACGGCCATGTGCCAGTGGATGCTCGAGCACGTGCACGTGTGGACGGGCCTGCCGTGGTGGGCGTCGATTGTGGGCACGGCCCTGCTGTTCCGCGCGGCCATTTTCTTCCCGTCGCTGACGGCCGCCGAGAACAGCGCCAAGATGCAGGTGCTGCGCCGGAACCCGCGGTACGCGCTGGCCATGGAGGAGATGCAAAAGTCGGCCTTCAAGGGCGGCCAGGGGGGCCAGGCCAAGGCCATGGAGGCGCGCTTGACGATGAAGCGTATGCAGGAGGCCGCCAACGTGTCGACCCTCAAAATGTTTGCGCCCATGATCAATATTCCTATTGGTTACGGCATGTTCCGCCTGCTGCGGTCCATGTCCCTCCTGCCGGTGCCGAGCATGGAAACGGGCGGCATCCTGTGGTTTACCGACCTGACAGTGTCTGACCCGTACATGTTGCTGCCGTGTATCTCGGCCGGCATCATGTACTTTATCTTCCGCAGCAACATGAAGTACATGGCGCCGGAGCAGCAGCAGACGATGAAGTATGTGCAAATGTTTTTGACACCCGTCTCCATCTTTGTCACGATCAAGATGAGCGCCGGCGTCACCTTCTTCTTTGCCGTTTCGTCCTTTTTGCAGCTGATCCAGACCTGGCTGTGGCACCAGCCCTGGCTCCGCAACTGGAAGGGCCTGCCGCCCATGCACGAGATGCTCGATCCCGGCTCCATCGGCGGTGGTGGCGGCTCGGGTGGGTCCGCCTCTGCTGCCCGCCAGGCCCACCCCGTCTCCTTCCGCCTCGACCCCGACTCGTCCTGGAAGGCGCCCCGCGCCACCTCCACCGGTGTCCAGGAGTCCGACTCTTCGTCAGGAGCCCCCACCCAGGCCGACCTCGACAAGGCCGCCGAGCAGAGCCTGCCCCAGCCCCCCAGCGCCCTTGAGGCCGCCAAGAAGGGCTGGAGCAAGCTGGTCGGTTCCGCCAAGGATAAGCAGGCCGCCAGCAAAGACAAGGAGGTCCTGCGCCGTGCCCAGGACTACGAGAAGAAGCGCCGCATCGAGGACGAGACCAAGGCCTACCAGCGCCGCGAAGCCGAGCGCCAGTACCGCACTGCCAAGAAGACGCTCGACGCCAGCAAGAACGCCAAGAACAAATGGCAGTAGAGGGTGGGTGATGACGAAACGAATTGGTGCGCGGAGGAAAAATGACATGTAACAATATAAGACAAAAGCATCGGCGTGTTTGTTTGACGTGGGGGAGGATGGCTCGTTTAAAAGGGCATTTTATGTTTATATCTTATTTTATACGTTTGGTTTTTGGACAGAAAAATGGGGGTATAGAGATGGTTTCTTGCCATCCTGACTGTACATTTTGATTTTTCTTTTCTTTTCATTTTGCATCTGGGTGGTACCTCATTTTATGTTTTCACTTGTCTTTAATGTACATAGACACAAACAAGAATCTTCACTCGGAGCACAAAATATACACATTTCAAGAAGACGGACTGAAAGCTATCGCGGACATGTGTTTTATATTCAGATATAGATAACAATGTGGATGCACCCCGATTTGTACACACAAGTCAAACACGTAAAAATGTAATCCCATGAGATGGTTAAATGGTAAAGGTAAAAGGGTAACAACGTCAAGAAAGAAACATGCAAGCACACCGCCTAAAAGACTGTCCCGTCCGAGTCAATCAGGATTGGTGGCTCCTTGGTATTCGGCCGCGACATTTCTGCGATTTCACGGCCACCCTGTAGTTGTTAGCATTTGCTCAATGGCTATAAAATATCGTGGGCATGTTGTAACTCACCTTCCAGCTGCCTGCTTCGAGAATCTGGGGCAGGCTCAGCTCGTGGCCCTGCAGATCTCCCCGCAGCGACTTGTTCACCTCCACTGCTAGGCGGTCCAGGAAACCGACTGTGACGGCACGCCACTCAACCACAACATCATCACCAGGCTCGAACATCGGGGCAACCTCAATTCCTGTGGAGCCTGTACGCTCGCAGTACGACCTGTAGTGCTCCAGACCACGCTCCATATCCGACGGCTTGAGCGTCAACACGCCCAAGTCGATAAAGAGACCGCCGTTGCGGTACTCGGGCAGACCCGTCAACAGTTCAGTGCCGGCGAAGTGGATCTTGAGCTCGGACTGCATGGGCTGCATCAGCGAGTACGTGAGCCACTGTGTCAGCTTGTGGAAAGGAACAATCGACTCCCAGGCGGCAACCTCGGTTGGCGAACTGGCCGAGTTGGAGGTCGGGAAGGGCGAGAATGTCGGTGTCGAGGGTTTGCGGCCGCTTGGTGAGCCGGGCGAGCCTGCGGGGCGAGGCATGCTGCTGCACGGCCAGGCATCACCAAGAGACGTGCCGTTGATGGCCGTCCGTGCATCGGGCCAGATCGGTGCCAGACCATCCATCAGCAAGCTCCACAGCACGGGCAGGAGCACAATGGGCATGGACGACGCCTGCGTCGTGGGGTGTGCTAGTAGATAGTCCACCATGTTGCCAGGGCGGCCATCCTTGCCAAAGACGTCTGGGTTGGCAGCAAGAGCGTCACCAAGACGAATCAGCAGGCTGGCACGACCTTCCAGACCAGCCACAGTGTTCCCTGGCCGAGACTGCAGACCCTTGGCCAGATCTTCGACTGTCAGGGAACGCAGGCCGTCCATGTCGACCTGTGTCTTGTTGGCCGAGGGCATGCTCGAGAAGAGACCGGCCTTGAACATCTCCAAACTGGCCACAGCTAGACCTTCTGACCGCTTGTAGAAACGGCCATTCTCTGTGCTCTTATACTGCCACTGGGTGCCGGCACCAGCATCGAGCAGCACACTGACAAGGAACAGATCGATCAGGCGGCGACAGCGCTCGGTGCTGTCAATCTCAGGCGGGAATGTCTTAAGCAGCATGGCCACCCGGTCACGACCACCCACGGCAAAGTGCTGATACCGGCCATGGGGCGGTATTGTGGAGGCATACGGAGCATCGTAGTCACGCTTAATAATCTGGCCGACAAACCGAACGACGTCGGGGAATTTGGACATGTCCACATCAAAGTGGTTCAGCTCATTGCGGAGCGCCTTGTCGCCAATAATGCGTGACCGCTCACGCACGGCGGGCAAGCTCCGCAGGTAGCCCGCCGGGTCCAATGCCGGGTCGGGTGGTCGAGGAAGGTCGACTTTGGGCAAGTGGACGGGCGAAAAGGGCGTGGAGGGCGTCCCTGGCAGAGAACCTGAGGAGGCGGCTGTAGCCGACGTAGCGGCGGTGCCAGAGGTGCCAGCAGACGAGCGGTTCATTGTGCGTGATGAAAATCCGTATTGTTGAGAGGATGTAGAAGGAGAGAGGGGAGACTTCAGAGAGTTGCCCGAATTTAGAGACGGATTTGAATTGGACGAGTTCAAGCCATTGGCGGTGTGGTCAGCAGCCGTCTTCGGCGACGCCTTATCCTTTCGTGAAAAGAGGCCCATTGTGACGTGTGACCTGTATTTCTGCTGTGTGAGTGAGCCCGACGTGAGGGGCGGAGGAGGTGTGAGGGGGGTGCCGATAGAAAGCGAACACCGGTTTGGGCGAGATAGGAGGTCAGCGGGCCAGTGGATTTGAGTTGGCGGTGCGGTTCTTGGTGCAGAATTGCTACAGCTGCTGTTGGTGGTATTGAGTGGCACCTGGTTCTTTCTCTGTAGATAGATAGAGAATGTTGGGTGGAAGCTGCCAAAGGGAGGAGTCGCCCTGTCGATCGGAGAGCCAGACCTGGGGTGAACGGCGAGGGGAGCTTCTGCGGGTGAGTTGGCGAGATACGAATAGGCGCCGAAGATAAGCGTATTTGGATTGGATAAGAAGGAAGCAAGGGCGGCCGTTGGACCTTTTAAACTCGATGCTTTGTCGTTTTTTGTTTTGCGGGGATGGGTCTTTTTGTCTTTTCTGTTTTTCGCTTCTCCAATTCCACGAATTTTCGTCAATCGAATGACTCGAATTTCCAACCTTGAGATTTTTTGTTTTGTTGAGCGACTCAGGAGGCAGATATAAGGAGACGATATGTATGCAAGTGGGGAACGGCGGCGGGCAGAGCTTGCACGAGCTGAAAGTGGCGAAACAGCAGGGAACAGATGACAGAGTCGAAAGGCGGCAGAGGTTGACGAGTGGTCGAGAGATGACGAAACAATTCCGAGCTGAAGAAAGGACGAGGTTGAAAGGCGAGGAGGAAAAGAGACAGAAATGGAAAAAGAAGAAAAGAAAAAGGAGAAGAGGTTCAGGAACAGGCAATTGGCCGACGAAAGGACCAAGAGAAAAAGAAAAGAAGGGGCCAGGAGAAGGGGCACAAAAAAGGAAGAAGAAAAAAAATGAAGTAACGGCGAGCTCAGGTACAAGCTGGGACAAGCTCCTGAAAAAAGTGAGCACAAAGAGGAAAGGCTGCCGAGCCTACAAAATCGACGGTGTAGTCGGAGTCTCGACGAGTCGAAAGGTGTGGGTGTGGAGAGAGAGACGAGGCCCTGGGCGAAGGAGGGCAGAAAAGGGGGGCAGCGGCGACGAGGTGGGCAACGGTCGTGGCGAACTAACGAGTGTTACGACGAGACGGCCAGAAACAGGAGAGCAGGAATCAAGACGGAGTATGGATTATGCAGGAATATTGTCGCAGGGCGAGAAAGAGAGCGAAGTGCAACAGCGAGCAGCCGATGTCAGGCCAAGCTGACGGTGAACGGTGAGAGTAGCTCGGTGCGAGGAGAGTGTGTTCCGATGTCTAATGAGGGCGACAAAAAGAGGGCAATCAGAGATGCCAATGGCTGGAAGGTAAACAAGACGAGAGAGGGTGAAGCAGCAAGGTGAGGCCTTGTTTGTATGACAAGAGTCGGCGGCAAGGTGGTGTGTTCGGTTCGGGCGCTGCCGAGAACTGGTCTTGTAAGTCCAATTGGCTGGAGGACGGACGGGATGAAAGTGGCGGTTTGAGTTCGTGAGCAAGGCTGAAGCTCAGGAATTTGGAGATGTAAAAAGAAGAGAAACGAGGGGGGGGAGAGAGAGGAGGAAAAAGAAAGGAAAGGAGAAAAAAGAGAAACAAGAGAAACAGGAAGGGACGAGTCAAGGCAGGTGCAGGTGAGGCAGTATATTAGAGAAAACGGAAGGTATGCAGATGTAGAGTAGCAAAGGGCAAGGGAAGGCGACAGCGAGGGTAGCAGGCGCATACAGCCAAAACACACACACATAAAAGATACAACTACAAGGAAGGTGTAGACTGGCGATGGTATGCTCGGGTTTCTAGAGGGGAAGGCGCAACGGAGCGGCTGGGGGACTGGAACTACGAGATGGCAGGGGCGAGCATGGTTAAAGAAAAAAGGGCAGGAACGACCGCCACATACAAAAGCAAAAAAACTCAAATAGGGGGCAAGTGGAATACAGTCCCAAAGAGGCAAGCATGAGATCAAGGAATGCACAAATCCAGGGGAAGCAGAGAGTACAAAAAAGAGGACCAAGACGACAAAGAGGAAGCAGAAAAACACTCAAGCGAAAAGATGAGCAGACTTTTGACGATTCCCCCCCTCCATTTTCTGTTATTCGCTGGTCGCTCAAACTTTGTTCGGCCACTCCAAGCCCGATTCGACACAAGCTTCGTGCACTTATGCACCCAGCCAGCAAGTAGCTCGAAAAACAACAAAAAGCCAGCACCAAAAACGAATACAACAGCATGATGGCTTGCTCTGGTGTGCTCTGGCTTGCGTGCCAATGCGTCTAGGAGGGAACAGGGAGCTGGAGAGGGCAAGGACCCAAGGTTACAGGGGCAGGGAGCATGTCCAGCGTGGTGTTGGCGGCCGTTACTCCACGCGGACGTGAGACTTTGGACTTGGAGGGACGAAAAAAAAAGACATCGACAGAAAAGCTAAAAGACTTCAAGCCTGCGCTCAGGAATACAGGGGTCCACGATGAGAGGGTTGCCAATAGCGTGGCGCGTCGGGAGGCCCTAGCCGTGTCTGGAACAACTGGCGAGCGACGGGCCCGATGGAGAATAGAGAGATGGAGAAACGATGGAGAGATGAGGAAAAGGCGAAAGGCTGATGCGGCCGACGAGAAAGGAAGGGGGCCGAGTGGATTGTGCTCGAGTGAGCCAAGCCATGAGGACAGGGACACAGGAACGCAAGAAAACAAAAGCAAAAAAGACAAGGAAGATGGCGAGAGACAGCGGGTGCGACCGCTTGATTGGCAGATCTTCGACAGAAAACAACGGTTGCGCAGAAACGTAAGTCGCAAAACGCAAAGCAGAGCGCAAAACAACAAAACGTGGCCTGTGTGGACGTGGGTTGTGGAATATGGACGTCGTGGGACGTATGACAGGCGTTATAGAAGCACAGAAACACAGAAGCACAAAGCACGAGTTGACCAAGTGAAGACGCCTCCTTTCGAAACATGCAGTGGCCTTGGCCTGTCCAGGAAGGCCCTTGTTCTCGTTGGGTTCAGATGTCTGACGACGGAGCAGACCCAAAAGCGAGCAAGTCGAAATAAGAATAAGAATAAGCACAAAACACAACGGACCGGGGACAACAAGGACATGAGAAACCCGGATACAAGATAGTTGACGTTGAAGACAAAGCCGGTTTTGCTTGCTGTGCCTCGTTGATTCTCGGTGCTCGGACCTGTCTACACATAAAGACGTGCATGACATATTGACATCGACAGCACATCTCAATATCTTACCGTTTGACGTCCAACACTCGGACGACAGACAGGAACAGAAGCAAATGCTCAAAGCCCAAAAACACGATTTCAAGGACAGACGAAAAAGCCCTGACCCGACCCGACCTAGACCGTCCCCACCACTCTAAAAAGGACCTTGCTACTCCGTACAGGGCAAAGGGACGGCGGGCACACGCGTGTTTTATCCCGGCCGTTGAAGAGGTTTGCGAGAAGGTTGAAGAACCAGAGAACCAGAGAACCCTGAAGACGAAGGAAAAACCCACTTGTCAACGCATGGCCTCTGCGCTTTGAAAACAAACTCGCAGGCCGATGCAACCGCAAAACGCAAATCAGTGCAAATCACCTCTCGACGGCGTTGAGCTCAGGCTGCACATCGAACGCCTATCGAGTGTCCATCGAGTGCGCATCGAACGGGAAAATAACAGGAAAGGAAAGGATGTGCAGAGGAGAAGGAAAGAATGACAAAAGGAAGAAAAGAAAGCGTGGAAAGCCCTTCAAAAAGTGATGGATCTTGAGGAAACAGTGATGGCGGAGAAAAAGCAAACACGAACGGACCGCAAATTGGTGCCTGCGCAAACCCAAGCCAGGGCCCAGGAAGCCAGCCCCGTTTGGGCATGTCGGGGCGGCGACCCACGGCCCCAGTTCTTCAGCGCAGGGGCCACAGCCTACGAAAGAGTCTAACGAGCAGACGAGGAAAAAAGGAAGACGAGGAAGAGGGAAAGGAAAAAGTCTCGAACAGGGGTTGCAGAAATCGAATTGGAGGGTGAATGGAACCATATGCAGGTACCAGGATCGGGTAAAGAGGGCATGAAGGGACAAGAAGAGGAGAAATGTTGAAGTGAGGGATAAGAGAACAAGATGAAAGAGATGAGGCCTCAGAGAGAATCACGACAACATCACGGATAAAAGAAGAGACGCGAGAAGAGACGACGACAAGACGAACGACAAAAAGAGGACAGCTCGACAAAAGGCTGGCGTCACTATTCCCCTTCTGGTGTCCTGCATCCAGACTATCAGACTATCAGAATATTTGGCTTGCTCTCTATTCCTTCTCCGTCGTCTTAATCTCCTCCGATTCTTGTGCTTTATCTTCACTTTTGTTTTCCACTTCTTCTCTTCTCCGGCTCGTCTTCTCCGGCGGTTTGTTTTGTCAGTCGGGGAATCAAACCGTGCCGCCCGTCGTGCGTGAACCAGGTTTTCTTGTTCTTTCGTTTTGCTTTCCGTTTTTCTCTTTGCCCAAAATCAAAGGACTTGGTTTGGTTTTTATTTGATGGCCAGTATGAGCGGCCAAGAGCGGCCAATATGAGGGACCGAGAGGCCGACTATCACTCTGAAAATAAGTGGCCAGGGGATAGATTTCAGGATACAGCCGGCGGAGGCCGGTGGTGTGGTTTACCTCGGGGCGTTGGGCTTGCTCGCTCGTGGCCTGTGAGAGAGAGCATGGGTGCCAACGTGGATGTGGATGTTTTTGTGGGCGTCTTTTGGTGGATGTTGTTGTGGATGTCAACGTTGACAGTGGAGAGCCGTCCACGAGAAGGATGAAAGAAAGCCAAGAGAAGGAGGAAAAGAAAAAGAAGGAAGCAACAACTGGACACGAACCACGAGTCAGCGAATCCTCGCCGGAGACCAGGTCCGGAAGTGAGTGCATCGCGCTTCTCGATACGCTTGCACGATTTATGCAAGAAGCGCACGGAGCACGGCAGCCGAGTTGGGAACATAAAAAGAACAGAAAAGGACCCTGTTTGCTGTCCGTCACGAAACGAGGCACGGATGCGAGCACGGATGAACGCAATGCAGAGCACGAGCCTGGAGGCGAAGCGAAAGCGAAGATACACCAAGCGAAGACAGAAAACGGAAAAAGAAAAGAAGACGAAGCTTTTGCTTGTTCTGTCGCAGTGCGAACGGGGAGACAAGAACAAGAAAAGAACAGAGGCCAAGAACAGGGCCGAGAGCGTGGCAGGAGCATGGTCATGACAGACCAAAAGAAGGCAATGAGGCGGTGGAGAGACATTTCGCTTACTACAACGTGCAACGTGGTGGCCCTCTTGGTGGCCCTCTTTCTCACCACATTTCTCCTTGATGTCTCCTTGACAGTCTTCCTCTAACAGGATCGATGTGACCTGGTTCCTGGATTGACAAGAAAACGGGGCACGCCAATGCCCAACACGACGGGATGGGATCCCAGACCCAGGAACCAAGACGCTGGACCGGATAAAATAAAATGGAGGAGGAATAGAAGCTTTGCCTTTTGTAAAGGAGGGTTAAAAAACAACTGCCTGATTCAGACGAACGGGTGAGATTGTGAAAAGTTTAGAACAATAGGCCGAGCATGAAGACGAAGATGACGATGACGAGTTTTGTTGTTCACATTGTCGGCCCCCATCTAGCATCAATCCTGGCCTAGACCCGAGTGGGCGTCTTGGTCCGCGGAGCGTTCCGTATGCAAAAGAGACGGGCGACAAAACAAAAGAAAAAAGAAGGATGTTCCAAGGACGATCAAAGTCTGGTAGCGCCAAGACTGTTTTCTGTGGTTTTGTTTACGACGAGTTTTCCCAATTCAAACTCAACCAGGTCCTTCAACAATTGTTTTTTCTTCCTCCCTCTGCCTGCGCCTCAATACCGTCGCTAACGGCATGCCACCTTCCTTCTTCTTCACAAGAATTACTTCTCTCCAAACGCATCCTTTTCCAGATTTGGGTCTGTCGTCGTGGTGGGTGTCAACTGTAGGTTACGACAGGTTACGGTGAGTTGCATCGTGTTGACAGTATGTAAGATGGCGCTTCCCGGAGATTTTTATTGCGTTACAGCAGTCCAACAGGACACTCACATTGAATTCCAACCCATTGCAATCCCAATGCATCCAATGCATCCTCTATCACATCCCATCACATATTCCACCCCCACTTTCCCGACGTTCCCTTCTTTTTCTTTGCTCGCAGGCTGCAGTTATCCTTCGGCTGGATGAAGTCTTTTGAGTGCAGTCTTTCCTCTTGGCATTCTGTATCATGACCATGGTATCCTCGTAAATTCTCGAATAATTCGTTAGTGAATCGCGCGTCGATACGCCGCGACGCAATATCTTGTTAGTAGGTATACGGTGGGTTCGGCACGGCTCTGTGTCTTTGTCTTGTCATTTTCGCATTCATTTGCACAAAATCAATCTGGTATTTAAGACTGGCTGGGTCAGTATGCTGAAAACGAGAAAATAAAATATCAAAGAAGGGGAACTCAACTCACCGTTTAAAGAACACGCCCATTTCCTCCCACTCTGCACCCAGGTGTGCAGCTTTGTTTTTGATATACTACTTGTAGCTACTTCAGGCCTCGTCGCTCGCGGCCCGGTCTGCTTTCCATTCGGTGCGGTATACTTGTCTGCTGCCGTTTTCTCGCTGTTGTCGTTCTCTCGATCCGTATCGTCTCTTACGACAGGATATCGGCCACGTTCATTGGCATCTCGTCAATCTGGGTCGAGTAGTACACTGGCAAGTTAGTATGCACGCAAAACAATACGGAAAGGTAGAGTGCACCTACACTCAATGTCTCTCAGGATGCGCACATCCTCGTTGGTGACAAAGTTGATGGCGACGCCCTTGCGGCCAAAGCGGCCGGAACGGCCGATGCGGTGGATGTAGTTTTCGCGGTTGCTGGGCAGGTCGTAGTTGATGACCAGGCTGACCTGCTGGACGTCGATACCGCGCGCCCAGACGTCGGTGGAAATCAGCACGCGCGTGTTGAACTGCCGGAAATCCTGCATGATGCTGTCGCGCTCCTTTTGCGGCATGTCGCCATGCATGCTGCTGACAGTGAAATTGGACTCGCGCATCTTGTCGGTGAGCCAGTCGACCTTGCGGCGGGTGTTGCAAAAGATGACGGCCTGCGTAATGGTCAGGGTGTCGTACAAATCGCACAGCGTGTCAAACTTCCACTCTTCCTTTTCGACGGCGATAAAGTACTGCTTGAGGCCTTCGAGGGTCAGCTCGTCGCGCTTGACCAGAATGCGCACGGGATCGGTCATGAACTTGTACGTCATCTCGAGCACGTCCTGCGGGAGCGTGGCCGACACGACGACGACCTGTGTGGCGGGCGGCAGGTACCGGTAGACTTCGTATATTTGCTCGCGGAAGCCCTGGTTGAGCAGCTCGTCGGCTTCGTCGAGCACGAGCATCTTGATATTGCGCGTGCGCAGGTGCCGCCGGCGGATCATGTCGGCCACACGACCGGGCGTGCCAGACACGATATGTTGGCCGTGGTCGAGCTTGCGGATGTCCTCGCCGACGTTGGTGCCGCCAATGCACGCATGGCACTGCACGTTCATGTAGTCGCCGAGCGCCTTGACGACGCTCTGGATCTGGGTCGCGAGTTCGCGCGTCGGCGACAGCACGAGGGCCTGGGTCTCGCGCGAGGCGGCATTGATGACCTGGAGGGCGCTGATCGAGAAGGTGGCCGTCTTACCCGTGCCGGACTGGGCCTGGGCAATGGTGTCGCGGCCCTTGCAGATCTGGACAATGGCGCGGGACTGGACGGCGGAGGGGGTTTCGTAGCCGTAAGCATAGATGCCGCGGAGGAGGTTTTCTGGGGAGGGGTGTGTTAATAGACTGAATGACACGGGGAGAAGCAAATCTGCCTGCTACGCACCTTTCAGGCTCATCGACTCAAAGGTCGGAAAGACCTTGACTTCCTTGGAGGTGGTCAGCTCCACGCGGTCGTCGAGCTTGCCCGCCTTGCCGCTGGACTCAGCCATGGTGGGTGTGAAGTATAAGAGGGTGTAAAGGGTCGGTAATTATGTATCAAGCCGTCAATTGTTCGTTTTATCGTCGTTTTGTCGTCGTTTGGTCTTGTCGTGAAGTTTTGAGGTTTGACGTCTTCTCTCTGAAGGTTCCTGGCCGGCTGGATGCACTAACAAAAAAGTTTGGGCTAGCCCGCCACCGCCCTGTCGCCCCAGCGAGCGCGGCTCAAAGAAAACCAAAACGCGCCAGCCTTGCGCCGGAAAATTTTAACTCCGACAGCTACAGCCTTCAGCCTGCAAAACATTGACATCGCCACGAAGATCTCAACACGACCTCAACACCATCAACATCACATCACCCACACGACGTGAAGATGATCCTCGAAGAAATCCGGTACATCCTCGAAGACCTCGAGCGGCTCGAGCAGGCGGTCGTCGACCGGCTGGTGGACGAGCCGACGCAGGTGCGCGACCGGCTCAACCGCGAGCATGAAGTGTCACAGCTGCTGGACCACATGCAGTCGCAATCGAGCGAGGCGCTGCGGCTGTACGGGGATGCGCGCGACGGACGATCAGGCGAGGTCACACTCGTCGGCGACGGCGACCCGCTGTCGCTCTTCTACAAACACTGCGACGACACGCTGGCCTACCACCAGCGCTACCCGACCGACCAGATCGACCAGCCGGAGCAGCGGTACAAGCACCGACCGCAGACGACCAACGAGCACGGCGACTTCCAGCCGACACTGGTGGACACAATGTTCTCGGGCGAGGAGGGCTTCGGCCGGTTTTTCGACCTGAACAGCAACTACGAGGCGTTTGTCAACCTGCCCAACGTCAAGCGCCTGTCTTACCTACAATACCTCGAAGTGTTTGACCAGTTTGGCGACGCGAACCCGTACATGGCGTCTGTCAAGCGGAGCGACAAGCTGACGGAAGACTACTTTCAGTATCTTGGCGGCCTCGCCGACTATTTGGAAGGGTTCATGCGCAAGACGCGTCCGCTCGAGAACCTGGACCGCGTCTTTACCGGCTTCGACGATGACTTTGACAAGCTGTGGTCAAAGGACGAGCTGCCGGGGTGGAAGGAGACAGCACAACAGACGACCGAAGAGAGCAACGGCGCCGGCGGCGACACACCTGTTCTCAGCTCGCCCGAGGCGGTGTGGTGCGCCGACTGCGAAAAGGAGTTCAAGAACCAGAATGTGTACAAGGGCCACTTGAATGGACGGAAACACATCCGGGCGGCCGAGCTGAGAGCACAGGCGCAGGCGGCACCCAATGGTGGTGCCAGCAACGGCGGCATTGTGTCCGCGTCAGTCGCCGCTCGCCTCAAGGAGAGAGCCGTCGCCGCCCGCGAGTACCGCGTCCAGCGTCTGGTCGCGGCCATGAGCACCGAAAAGGACGACACGCGCGTCAACGTCGAGCGCCGCCAGGGCATGACGGAGCGGGAACGCAGACAGGAACTCGACAACCTGTACGCCATGCTCGAACCGTCCATGGAGGACGCCGACGCCCAGAAAGCAAAAGCAGAGGCCGATGGCGAGAACGAAGAGGGCGAGGGCGACGACGACGACGAAAAGGTTTATAATCCCTTGAAGCTGCCCCTAGCCTGGGACGGCAAGCCCATCCCCTTCTGGCTGTACCGCCTGCACGGCCTCGGCGTCGAGTTTGACTGCGAAATCTGCGGCCAGTACACCTACATGGGCCGCCGCGCGTTCGAGAAGCACTTCAACGAGAGCCGGCACATCCACGGCCTGCGGTGCCTGGGCATCAACAACCCTAGCCTGTTCCGCGACATTACCAAAATCGAAGAGGCGCTGCGGCTGTGGGACAAGCTCGAGAAGGAAAAGAAGCGCAACAAGCAGGACGAGAGCGGCGTTGTCCAGATGGAGGATGCCGAGGGCCATGTCATGCCCGAAAAGGTCTACTACGATCTGCAGAAGCAGGGCCTAGTGTAAGGGAGAAGGACTAAAAGATAGATAGCATTTGTATACTATGTAATATGTAATATACCCGTTCCATTTGAATTGAAGCAGCTTGTTATCCTGTTGTTTTGCTCTCCTGCTTTCTTTTCTAGTTCGTTTTGGAGAGCCATGAAATTTATTTTGATTTTTCAAAGATTAAAATTAGTAGAAGGAAAAAGTAAATGAAAATAATGATAATAATAAAATTTAAATTTGACAAATTCGCATCCTATTGCCTTCTTCTTCTTCGAACATTAAAAACAATTCAATTGAAGCACATTCTTAAAACACATGACTGTTGCAACAATCTTCAACGTGTCGTGCTTGAGCCTTGCCAGCGACATGAACCCCACCACTGATAAGATCTAGAATCTGCCTCGTTCCTGCCTTGTGAGTGGGTGGGCCGTTTCATCGCATCCGTATTAGTCTTTAGGGGCTGAACCTGATCAAATTCACGACTGGGCATTTCATATAAGTATTTAGATGGTTCCCTCTTCCCTCTGAACAAATAGTTTACGATTATATTCACGATTGGTTCATTTTTTCACAATAATTACCAAAAAAGTTGAACTTTACCTGGGCTACACACAACAATGGTTGACATTTCAGCCCAAGAAGCCTCGTCTACGTCGGGCGCGACTCTGCCCGGCCTCTACGACGTCGACTGGAGCAAACTCGGCCACGCCTATGGCGAGGCCGAGGACACACCCGGTCTCCTGAATACGCTGTACCAAGCCGCCTGCAGCGATGACTACGCCGACGGCGATGCCGACGACGCAGCGGTGAAGAAAGTCAACACGGCGTTTTTCGAGCTGCAAGCCTCCATCACGCACCAGGGCAGCCGCTACACGGCCTCGCGCGCCGCCGTGCCGTTTGTCTACGAGACTCTGGGCGCGGCCAAGCCAGGGTACAATGTCCTTCGGTCCAAGCTGCTTGTATTACTTGGCTGCCTGGCGGTGGGCTCGCCAAAGTACTGGCTGCCGAGCCGGCGGGACGTGGTGAATTGGCGAGCGTCGACGGCTGCACGGCAAGCCCCCGGCTGGCCAGACGAGGAGATGGCGCGCCGGGAAGCGTTTGTAGAGACGGCCCGCCGTGAAGCCGAGGCCAGTGACGACTGGAGCACGTTCCGCCGACAAGAGTTCCAGGTGGAGCTGATGACAGACCCGGAACAGATGGCGGCGACGTCGGTGGCGGAGCTGGGGACATACGATGCGGTGAAACAGGGGTTAAACGCAGTCTATGATTGCCTTGGGGACGAGCACCCAGACATCCGCTCGGAAGCGGCATTCCTTCTTTCTCTCTTTCCCGAGCACGGCACGGTCGAAGCTTCCGAAAAGGTGCTGCGTGAAAGACTGGCCGTCGAGATAGTGGCTACCGTCCGGGGCACAATTCTCCTGTCGCTTGCCCTCCTTCGGCAGAAACTACCGTGCCCACCTCCAGCAAGCGACAACACTGAAACTGAAAAGGATGCGCACGACGGCCCTGTCCCAATCCCAACAAGCGACAACACTGAAAAGGACGTGCACGACGACATGCACCCGCCAGTCGAGGTTGTCGACGACGATTCAGATCGTGCGGCGAGAGCCTCTGTTAAAGAGCTGATCGAAGAAGTGCATGCCGCGGCCAAGGCCAAACGTGAAGGTGATCTTGATGCCGATGCCGATGCTGAAGCATATTTCGAACAGTGGTGTACCGCAACAGCCCTTTTGATTCTCTCAGGCATCGAAGGAGTGTCCGACTCTGTCCTTGCCGACGTTCTCGCGCCAATGGTCGACAAGAAGGGCACGTTTGCTCGCTTCGAGTCGCGGGAGCTGTACAAGCAGGCCAAGAAGACGAGGCTGGCGAAGAAAAAAGCCAGCGAGAAAGGCGAAACCTCCAAGCTTTACGAGGAAAGCTTCCCTTTCCCCTCGGAAGACTTGGCCTCGTTCGTCACGCCTCTTATCGGCGAAGTCAAAGGCAGCGAGCACCCGGACGTGGCCCGCATCTTGATCGATGCCGTCGTTGGCGTCAAAGGTCTGGAGGGCGGCGACCTGGTCAACACGGCGCTGCAGATGGTCTTTGGCACGGAAAAGTACGAATGGATCCCGTACGCGTACACCGGCGACGTCAATGCCGATCCGTCGCCAAAGACGACTCTTCCACCCTTCACGGAACTGACGGAGCTGCAGCAGGCGGCCGTGTCGGCCGTGGCGCGGGTCGACGAGTCATGCTGGACGTCCGAGACCTTCAAGTCGACGGTGCAAATGTACGGCCTGCCGGGCGATCGGGCGGAGCTGGAAAAGTATATGGAGGGAAAAGAGTTTAAAAGGGATGCTCCTGCTGAAGGTGAGCCAGAAGACAAGAGGCAGCGGACAGAGTGATGTGGGAGTAGACGAGCCGTGTTTATTAGCTGCGTATTTAGCAAGAGAGCGATATATCCACTGTATTTACTTTCTTCAGCGCTCCAATGATTTTACAGCGTATTCACTCGCCTGGAGACCGGGATGGTGCTTTTGACGCTAACCTTTTTGGGACCTTTTTGTGAGAGACAACTCGAGACAAGAAAGGCGAAACCTTCCAGGGCGTTCCAGCGGCTCCAGTCCGCTGTTTCGCAGCTGGCAGGCGCCAGAGGGATCCACTTTCCCGCCCCTCACTCGCTGGTGGCGGACCGAGAGCACCAGCAGTTGTACGCCGGCGGGGCAACAGCTGTTCTTCTCAGGCTGAACGCCATCCACCGCGCCGTCAGCGTTTGGCCAACTTCTGGAAGGAAAGCTTGACGTCGCCCCCAAAGCTGCCTACTGCCTAATACAGAAAAACAGCACCAACAGACAAAAGTAAACCTGGCCGTTCCTGGCGCTTGTATCGAACTTCATCACCTTCTTTTGATAACACTCGCAACATCAATTCACGACTTGCCCACTTGCATTGTTTCGAGCGACCATCTGCATCCGACCCTACCTTTACTACCTCCTAATACAGCCTTATCACACACCTGCCCACCATGGCGGAAGGACTCTCCAAGGATGAAATCATCAGCTCCTTTTGCGGCATCACGGGCGTGTCCTCGTCAGAGGTAGGTATCCGGTGATCTCATTAACATTGGTGAGGTCAAACACAGCTAATCTTGCGTCTCACCCCCTCTCCAGGCCACCGACTTTTTGAACGATGCCGACTGGGACGCCGACGCCGCCCTTGCCGAGTTCTACCAGAGACAAGAAGAAGGAGATGCTCCGGAGGGTGCTTCGGGTGCTGGTGCTACAGCTGAATCTGGCGCATCTGGCGGCTTCGCGACGGCCAATCCTGCCTACACAGGGCCCCGAACCCTCGACGGCCGCCCGGCACCACATTCCTCCAGAGCCGCCCCATCGTCTTCGTCTGCATCTCGGCAAGCACCCAAACGCAAGGGCCTCGTGACGTTGAGCTCGCTGCAGGGCGGCGGCGGCGGTGCCCATGCCGGCCACGGCCACGGCCACGACGACGACGATGACGACGACTACGATGACGACGACGACGAGAACCACGGCCGCGGCGACCTGTTTGCGGGCGGCGAGAAGTCGGGCCTGGCCGTCCAGGATCCCACCATGGGCGGGCCGTCGAGCGATGCCCGCCGCGTCATGCGGGACATCGTGGCCAAGGCGAAGGCGTAAGCACACACCCTACGGAATGTCAATTGAGTCATGCTAACAGCCTAGTAACCACCAAGCACGCGAGGAGCCGGCGGCGGCGCCGTCGCGGTTCCGCGGGTCTGGCCAGACGCTGGGCGGCGAGGGCACGGAGTCCAGAACCATTCCGGACCCCCGCGCAGCACCTGCTGCCGCAGGTGCTGGCGCAGGCCCCAACGCTCCCCGCGAAGACGCCGAGCAGCGCGTCCTCCATATCTGGCAGGACGGGTTTAGTATTGACGACGGCCCGCTGCACCGCTACGACGACCCGCAGAACGCGGCCGACCTGCAGATGATCCGGCAGGGCAGGGCGCCGCTGCATCTGATGAACGTCCCCTTTGGACAGGCTGTCGACATTAAGCTGCACGAGCACGAGGAGGCGTGGCACCAGCTGCCGCGGGTGTACCGGCCGTTTGCGGGCGAGGGCCGGCGGCTGGGCGCCCCTGTGCCGGGGGCGAGTGAGTCGGCGTCGATCGCAGAGGTCGCGGCAGCGCCAGCTGCGGCGGCCTCGTCGACATCCACGGGCGCATCCGGGAGCGCCGCACCCGAGGTGGACGAGAGCCAGCCCATTGTCAACATCCGCGTACAGCTGCCCGACGGCCGACGCCTGCCGGCGCGCTTCAACACGACGCACACGATCAATGACGTCTACGCCTTTGTCGAGCAGAACCTGCCCACGTCGGCAACACAGGGCCGCGCGTGGGTGCTGGCCACAACGTTCCCCAACAAGGACCACACGGACAAGTCGCTGGTGCTGGGCGAGACGGACGAGTTCAAGCGGGGCGGTGCGGCGGTTGTGAAGTGGGTGTAGACGACGAGAGAGACGGCTCAATAAAAATCATGGTATGCTTTGTTACGGCATGAGGAGGTACATCAGATAGACCGTGCTGCCAGTTTCTTTTCCTTGTATTCTTTGACATTTTTTCTATGGTAGCATCACATGGAATCACATTGATAACATTTACGAAAGTCTTGAGAGCTATGACCATATCGCTGTTGATTGTGCTAACTAAGGTAATGTGAAATGCAACTGAAATGCAAAATGCCATGATCGTTTGTCGTCCAGCTCGTTCCCAGATAATGCCTAATATAATCCTGTTCCCAAAACGCCGCATAAAGAGTGTCCCTCATTCATCCGTACCGCACTCGGGTATCGCCCTTTTCTCCCCTTTTCCTCTGCCTCATGCGTAAACAGGTCCTCCATAGGGGTTGTTACCTCCGTATTGTTGTTGTTGCTGCTGCTGACCCTGCTGACCCTGCCCTTGTTGTCCCTGCCCCTGAATCTGCTGCTGATCCTTGTTCGTTACAACGCCCACGGGCACGTCCAAGAACTCGAATTGCTTGGCCGCAATCTGCGTATTGAGCAGCGCCGAATTGAAGCGTGCCTCGCCGGGCGGCAGCACCACCAGAATGTACGTGTTGGTCGTAAACTTGCCGATAAACAGATTGAAGCGCACGCCGAACCGCAGCTCAAACAGCTTGAACTGCTCGGCGTTGCGGGGCGTGCCCGTGTAGCGCGCCAAGGAGCTCTTGAAGCTTTTGAGGATGTTGCTCATGCGCTCGAAGCGGTCTTCGCAGGGGTTGGACGCGCCCTCGGCCGAGTTCCAGTGGGAGACGACGAGGAACGACGTGCGCTCGAACAGGAGGATTTCTTCAGCTTCGACGAGGCGCCCGAGGTGGCCCAGGTTGGTTTCGATCAAGGCCAAATTTGGGACAAGATCGTGGATGATGCTGGCCCAGGCCTTGTAGAGGGACTGGTCCCAGATGCTCGTGGCAAAGGGTGTCAGCTCCAGCTCGGGCAGGTCGCCGTCGTACTCGGGACTGTCTCCGCTTCTGTCCCCGCCGCCACCACCGTCTGCACTCCCGCCGTCCGACAGCACTTCGCCCCGCGCATTGTCCCGCACGATCTGCAGGTACTCGGCTGTCTTTTGCTTGACGAGGCGCACTCTCTCCTCAAAGACGGCCTCCCGCGACGCCGCCACAATCAGGTCCATCTTGTGAATGAGGACAAAAACCTTGGCGCCCGACGAGTATTGCGTCAGCGCCGAAATCACAGACACGTACGTCGCCAGGTCCCGCTCGACGTCGCGCGATTCAATGTCAAACACGTAAATCAAGACGCCCACGTTCGAAAACACGTGCTGGCGCTGCTGCGACAGATAGTTCTCCGTAAAGGCTTCCTGGCCGCCGCAGTCCCACAGGTTGAGCGTCAGGTTGCCGAGGAACTTGACTTGGGAGAGGTCAATATCGATCGTGGCGCCCAGCCGCCGGGTGTCTCGCGCGAGATAGCTGCTGAAAATAATGGAGCGCATGGACGACTTGCCGGAGCCGCTCTTGCCCATGAGGAGGACCTTGCGCTTCTTAGGCTTCTTGACCTCGCTGCGCATGTCGGCGCCGAAGAAGGGGATGCTTTCGGCCATGCTGGGCGGGAGAGGGTAGACCGGTTAAGGTGTTGTCGAGAAGAGGTTGGGAGTTGAAGCTGGATGGCCAGCTCGGAGTATGGCAGCCACTCAAGCTGCACTTGTAACTGTAGTCGCTCTGCTATCGTCTCATTCGTTTCTTTGCCAGTTTCTGTATTGTGAATAGTTGCGCTTGTCGTGAGGCTGGTGACGTCGTGGTCTTGTCGTGGTGTCGTTGAGTTGACGTTGAGGTCGAGCTTGGAGAAAGGCGGGGAGACTGGGAGAGTTGAGACGCAAAAGCCGCCAGGCTGCTGTGCATTTTGCCAACTCGTTGCTCATTGTGGCCCGTGCACAGCCGTCATCCGCTGGAGCGCGGTTGGTGGGGGTGCTGAGCGAGCGATTAAATCGATTAAAAGCCGCTGAGGAGAGACAGCTTTGATAGCTGACCCCCGCGCTAACAGCTCCATAGATAGGGCGCTATCGACACTATCAGCAAGGTGGGACCAAGCTGATCAACAACAAAGATGCATCGTCATCAGAACTTTATTAAACCTGATGTTGCATTTTATTCTTTCTTAAATCATTATGTGCTCAATTACTCGTACAGATGCATTCTCTTGACGAAACCCACGCCTTTTATGAAATGCACTCATTACCCTCGGAGCCATAACCGCTCCTTCCCTTTTCACTGCACACCCTCCTTCCTAGTCAGCCAGTCTCCCATCCGATGTTGGCCCCCAACCCTATGCACTTCCCGTCCCAACGTCATTTTAAAAACCTCCAATCCCAGCCTCTCTTTTGACTTCTTCTCGTCTACTCCTTCTTCCGGCCCTGCCCACCTCAACCGAATGGACACCCGCCCGTCCGGGCCGTCCGCAGCCGCTCAATCTCGGCCTCGGTCTCGTCCTTGCCGACGCCCATGAAGTTGTTGGGCCCCAGGTCCTCAACCAGAAAGCCTTCCGGTAAGTAGGTTGCACCCGCCTTCTTGCCCTTGTACTCTTCGGTGCGAGCATCCCCCGGCACGGCACCCCCGACGGCCCGCATCAGCAAGGCCAGCGGGCCCCACCGGTTCCAGAAGGTGGGCGCATTGTACCACGGGTGCGTCAGGTACTCGTTGAGGCGGACGCGGCCCGTGACGGGGTCGGCTTCGGGGGAAGCGACGCGGTAGACGCCGAGCCGGGGGAGACTCAGGAATCTCAGGAAGAAACGACGGACGGCGAGGGACCCGTATGTCACCAGACAAGCGGCCACACCAGGGTCGTCATAGGCAAACGCCTCGCGCATGCGGTCGCCCATGAGGACGGTCATGGCCTCGATACAAAAGTCCTTGAGGACCGGCGGCACGAGCTGGACGAGCATGGCGGTGAGGCGGCGGGCGGGCGGGATGTTGGCCGGGTAGGGGCGCATAAAGTTGCGTTCGTACTCGAGCGCCCAGGCGGAAATGTCGTCGACAAACTCGAGGCCGTCCTTCCAGCTGCGGTCGGCGCCTTTGGCGAGGCCCTGGTTGCCTGGACCAGAGGCGGATGTCGGGGTCGGCCCGTACTGAATACCCATGGCGTCGCCGATGCCCATCCAGAACACACCCAGAGCACAGCGCTCCAGGTCGGTGAGGGCGCGCCACTCGTAGCGCGCAATGAACTTGATGGGCTCGGTGATGCAGGCCGACAGCGTGTACATGAGGTCGGCATTGCGGATCTGGCCGGCGTACTTGTTGTGGAGGTAGTTCATGCGGGCAATGGCCTGGAGGGCCCTCTTGGAGGTGGGTGGGTTGACGGAGAACCTGCGAGGAGTAAGTAACATATCATTCATTCTGGGAGCTCTTCAGGGAGGGTACGCACTCGCTCATGATCACCAGGGTGTCGGCGGCGCGTTTGGCAGCGGGCGCCTCGTCGGTGACGGCCCGCGTGGCCCCGACGACCTTGGAGATGGTGGGGATCCCGTACGTCTTGAAGATGCCAAACTCGATGGCGAGCGTGTACATGAAGGGAAACTCGCGCTGCTGGATGCAGGCCAGGATGGCCTGGGCGTCGTCGGTGGTCATTTTGGCGAGCGAGGCGCGGTCGGTCGTGTACTCGAAATCGCGCTGGCGGTACATGGATTTCTGGCGGCGGAAGCGGAGGAGCTGGCAGATGCCGACATAAACCACGAAAAGACCGAAAGCTACACTGAGACGAGGTGAGTCGACGGCAGCCGACAGCAAGGCGGCGATCTTGGGATTCAAGATGCCAGTAGTGGCCGTCCCACCGTCGTCGTCTGTGAGGTTGAACGTTTCGCCCATTGTTGCGTGATACAGTGGATGTGGAAGCTGTGATGCAAATGGCAATATGGAGATGATAAAGGTAAGTAGAACAAATGAGTCGAACAAGGGTGAACAAAGGTGAACAAACAAAAAGGGAAGTGTAAGATGGAGGATGTCTAGATGGGCTCGATGATCATGGGGTGAATATGGAAAATGAGAGGGAGTGAAAAGACGAGGCCTGTGCCTCGTCACAACATTGCGTGAAGGTGAAAACGTGAAAGGCGTAAAGACGTGAAAACACTTGTCAGTGATTGCGTAGTATCAAGAACAGGATACTGTGAGTTGAGCGTGAAAAGGCGGGAGGGCATGACCCGATCAGGTGGCCAAGTCCGTCGACCTGCCGCATTCACATCGAATCGACTCGAGAAGTTTGCATGCTACCTTGTCACTGATATGTCCGTTTTGTGATGTATTTCTTCGTACCCTTTCCCAATTGTTGCCAGATTGTTACCAAACACATGGGAGGATATGGAAATGCTTCCGATAGGAACATGCAGAGAGAATACTCAATAATGAACAGTAGAACGATCTCCTGCATGCATCAGTGTTACAGTGTCTATCCCACACAGCACTTATGTAAAAATCACGCAACATTATCATGTATTTCTGCGTTTTGTCAGTTTTCTCTCCTTGTCTTGTTTCTCTCGTTTCCCCTCCTCCGTATATTGTTTCATTGCACCGCGTACCCTGTAAAGCACCCTTCTTCTCCTGCCGTCGGCTCGGTCCATTGCAACCATGCCATTGTATGGTTCCAAAGGAGGGGGCTTGCATCCAGCCAGCCACATACCAGAGAGAATACAATGCAATTATTTTCGAGTACTCCGTACAGTCAAGGACAGAAAGTCTTGGCTGGCTGCGGGCCAAAGCGGGTAGAATTCCGAGAGATTCGAGTACGTGAGTGCTCCGTACTCCTTGACCCAAAACATATGATCTTGGGCGCGAGCACAATCACTTGCATTTGCACTTCTATCTCGTGCACTCTAAGCACCACCGAGGAACGTGGCATAAATTGCATCGTAGAGTGGGCGATAGAGACTCGATGACGAATCCGATCAAGACCGTAGAGTTTGTTGGGACTGTGCATCGTCGGGATGCCCGATAGTCTGGTTCTCGGTGTAGGACACGACATATTTGATGGATTGGCAGACAGGATGGGACGATTGTATGCCAGTCATACTGGTGGTTGTGAGAGGGCGAGTATATTTACGTTGAATGTCAGCCGTGACCAATGTTGTCTTTGGGCATGAGCTTATATGAGCAGGTCAGGCACAATGGCTTTCTTATCAACTTCTTTGAGGTAAGAACAGGCGCAACTTGCCGTCTTTCACGAGGAGAAATACGTCACTCGACGGTACACTGTCATCGTATGGAAAGCTGTTAGTCCATAGCTCATCCAAATTTCTCACGGGATGCATTCACATCGAGATGGCCCGTTTCTGTAGTTGATGTTTTGATCTTGTTTTTGTACTGTCTTGTTATATCTTTTTGGGTTTCCTTTCTATCCTTCCCTTTGTACAGTACACCGCAGACTCTCCTCTCCTCCAAGTAGATGTTGTAGTTGTAGTTATGAGAGCCACCAAGATCAATCAAAAAGAACAAAAGAAATGCGTAATGTTGACACAGACACCCTCCTAATCAATCACCACCGCCCTTCGTCGCCTACCAGAACAGGGCCAGGCCCAGCGCACCCGCAACACTGGCCACCCAGATCGCATTCGTCGTCTTGGCAATGTCGGCCTTGGCAAAGCCCTTGACGGCCGTGTCCCACACGAGGTGGCGGATGCCGTTGAAGGAGTGGAAGAGGAAGGGGAAGGCGGCGAACGTCTTGAGGACGACCTTGGCGGCGACGGGCAGGCTGGCGGCGAACGCCACCAACGAGGCGGACTCGAGGTGCCAGCCGACGAGGGGGGCGACCAGATAACCGAGGGAGCCGGCATAAAGAGCACCGGCGTAGGCCATGCCCGTGTAGCGCTGCATAATCGAGGCGCCGTACCAGATCTGGGCCGGGTCGTAGATGGTGAGATGGGGCGAGACGGGGCGGCTGAGGCGCTGGTTGGCCAAAACCTTGTTGGCCTCATCGTGGGAGAGCTTCTGGGTGGTGATGGCGCGGGACTGTGCCTGCATCATCGAGCGGACGACGATGCCGCGGGCGATGCTGGGGGAGACGAGGGCCGTCGAGGGCTTGGCGGCAGCTGTGAGGGGATGTTAGCAAAAGCAATTGGGCGCAGTCCCTGGCGACGATGTGATGCTATTAAGCAATTGATGCGAAAGTATCGAGTCGTCGTCGCCGTCATGTCGCCATCATCGCATCGGTCGCCATGTGACTGAATGGTTGAAGATTGGGGAGGACTGGAAGAACGAACCTCTCCGGAGCGCCATCATGCCTACCCGCTGGGCATTCATTGTGATGTGTGAGAGGAGATGTGAGGAAGAAGGAAAAGGCGACAGAGAATTGTCGTCGTCGTCGTCTTCGATAATGTCGAGGTCGATCGTTAAAGTCGAAATCGAAGCAAAGTCAATGTTGTTGCGACAAAATTGGTGATGTCTCTCTCCAACTCAATTCAATGGACTGCAATTCCGGCTCGATTTTTCGGGCTTCCTCGGCTTTCACAAGCACATTCTGGGCCTCTGGGGGAAAATGCTAGGCTGTGACTGGGGCAGTTTGGGGGCACTGGGGACTGGCTCGCGTGCTGGAGCGAATCCCGCCAATCAACGCGCCGCCGATTCTGTCCGTCTCGTCATCATCCCCACCAGCACATGCTAGCCAGTGGCAGCGAGAGCGAGCCAGCGAGTGAGCTTAGCGAGCGAGGACAGAAGATCGGAACAATATTTTGCCTTACTCTCCAAAGGTGGGTCACGTGCAGTCTCCACCCAAGCTCTCCAAAACAAGTCCAAAATTTTCGCGATCTTGACTTTGGCTTCTCTCCTTTCCTCTTCTCTTTCTTCTTCAGATAGAAAACGAGTGCTCTTGCGCACGCTTGGTCGGGGTCTTGTCCATGGCCAAGTGATACGCAGCGGGGAGAGGGAGAGGCATTCTGCTTTTCTCACTTTCTGTATTCCAAGGGCGTTCGGAGAAGAACAGATCCTTCGTTAATCTCTGTCATCAGTTGTCCCATCTGGTGATTGTTTCATTTTTGAGATCTACATTACTGCGCGCTTTACCTTTATTGCTATTGATTTAAACTCATTGTGATCAATTGGGTATTCTCGGCTCGATGGCCTACGCCTCGCTATGCTAGAGCTAGAAGCTGGTTCTTGCTTGCTCGCGCCACCCTCGCACCTTCCCTCAACTCGCCTCAATTTGAACTTGACTTCTCAATTGTCAATCTCCAACCCGCTGCCTTGCTTCGTCCATCTTGAGACCCTCCTCGTCCATCCCTCCAAAACACACTCGGTTGCCCACTCCTCTCGTCAACTGAGACTTGACGGACTCGCCACAGCTCGTCTTCTCGCTCGTCCTAGTAGAACGCGTTTAGGGCGCCGGTAATGATGCCCTCCACCGATCGCTCGCGGGCCACCTTGAAGGAGGCTGAACTGTCAGCACATGACTGGAAGAAAGAGAAAGAAAGGGAAATAAAGGAGACTCACTCAAGTCGCGCAGGACAGTGTCCCGCATCAGGTCCGGCAGCTGGTCCAGGTCCTCGGCCGTCGCCGCCGGCCCGTTGGCATCGCAAAAGATGCCGCGCTCGTCCAGGTACCAGCGGTCGAGAATCGTCCTCAAACAAACCGCAAACAGCTGCCGGTCGCCCAGCAGACGCGCCGTGAACATGACGTACAGCCAGTCCTCGGGGCCAATGACGCTGCTGTCGAGCGTGCGGCGGCAGCGCGGGTTGTTGGTCACCGAACGCATCCACGTCTCGGCGCGGGAGCCGAAGCGGAAGCGGTCGGGGGAGGGCGAACCGGCGACGCTTGGTGACAGAGAGGCCGTGCTGCCGTTGCCGTTGCCGCTGCCGAGCATCTGCGGTTTCTGGTCGTCTTCTGCTGCCAAAACACCAATCTGGGAGGCAAACATGGCCGCATACGCCAGAACACGGGCGGGCAGGTCTGGGGGTGTGGTGGGCGGCGGGCCGCGAGGCGTCGTGGCAGGGGCCATGCCGGGGCGGAGGCGGTTGCTGTTGGAAGGGCCGCCGTAGTTGTTGTTGCTGCTACGGCTGTCATCCTGGCCGTCGGCCCCCGTGTGCAGCACCTGCAGTAGCCAGAACATGCCCATGACGCCGTCATTGTCCGTCACGGTCGTGTCGTAGTCGCTTGTGCCCTGCAGACAGACGTGCTGCCAGCCGCGAGCGACGGCGTGCATGCGCCGGGAGCTGACGATGAACGTCGTCGAAATGCGCGGGTGGCCGACACGTTCGAGGTGCACAACAACGTGGGCCGAGCCGCCCTCCTTGATCACCATCTCGCGGTAGCGGTCCCGGGTGTCGTTGTCGTCGACGTTCTCGTTCTCGTAGTCGTTGTTGTCACCACTCTCGTTGTAACGCTCGTCGCTTGAGCCACCCGTCTGCGAGCCAGAGTAGCCCTCGCTCGCGGTGTTATCGCAGTGGTCGTAGTCGTACTCGTAGCCGTCGTTGTCGTTGTCGTAGTTGTCAGGTTCTTTGCTCAAGTTGTCGACGACCTGGTCCCACGGCTCCATGCGACGATTGGACTTGCTACCAGCTGAGTAACCACGCTCCCGGTCACGGCCACGGCTTCTGGCACGCCCCTTACCACGGTGTTGACGACGTTCCTCCCGCTCGCGCTGCTTGGCCTCCGCTTTCGCCTTGGCCTGCTCCTCTTCCCGCTGTTTTCTCAACTTCTCCTGCTCTTCAACGGAACCGGGCCAGCTGGTAAACATTTGGGAGCTTCCAGGGGCACCCAGGAACTGCGGCTGGGGCTGGACGGGGCCAGGGCCAAAAGGCTGGTTGGAAATGGGGGCATAAAAGCCGCCAAGGTTTTGTGTTGTAAAATAACCCGTCTGGCCGGGTGCGCCATAACCTGGCGGCGGGTGGGCTTGTAGGTACGGGAATTGATTGTAGGCCATGGTCGTCGGGTTTTTGGAGCAATGGCGGGAGACGGAGAGCTTTTTTGTGATTTGAAAAGAAAGTTCTGAGACAGATTTGAGTTAGTATTGTGATGCGTGAGTGAGAAGGTAAGTAGATGTGAAAGTGAAATGCTCCTGATGACAGGTTGATGATCGTATGGTAAGGTGGGAGTGGTGGTGGATGAGAAGAGAGAGATGATGAAGAGAAGTGAGAGTGTGTGTAAAAGGAGGGGCAACGCGAAGGTGGAGAGAAGCTTGAAGATGGTGAAGAAGGTAAGAGTAGATGTGTTTGAGGACAGCTCAGAAGAGATATATGAAAGGAGAAAGTGTGTGATAAAAGGGAGAGAGGGGGATAGAGAGCTTTGTAGGGTGGAAGAGAAAAGAAATGTATGTGGGATAGAAGATGGAGGCTGAAATACCAGGTTTTGTAAAGGTCGAAGGCGGGTGTTATGTGGAAAGACTCCCGATTTGAATAGTCTCCGTAGAACAGTGATAATGGTTTACGCCCACTCGTGGGCCGCTGTTGTTGTAGTGCTTGCCGTTTTCACGGCGAAGCCAGAAGTTTTCGAATGCTTTTGATATAAGCAGTTCGTAGAAAAGGTAGAGGTTGTGTAGGAAAGATAACAGAAGGAAGCGAGAAGCGGAGGAAACGAGAGAGAAGAAAGAGAGGGAAGGAGGAAGGGAAAGAAGAGAAATAAGATTGCGACGGGGTGTCGCTGCCCTTTTGTAGGACAAGAAAGACGTGCGGGTGCGAGGGCGGGATGTGGGATGTGTTGACACTCACAAGACTCACACGATTACAAGGTGAGCGGGAAGTGATGTGGACGTGATGGAGATGTCACACAAGGATTTGAGAGACCACCAGCAAGCTACCACAAACCCAATCAACAATAGGCAGTCACAATATGAATCGGGCTTAATGAATAGAGAGGCAAGTAGTCAATGGAGGAGTCGTATGAATTGGTATCAATGGGTCGGGAAAAGGACATGAAAGCATTGTTCTTTGCATTTTGCTTTCTCTACAATGATGTATCTTTACCTGTTGTGGGTATGGCTTCTCTTACAACACCTTTTCTACAGTTTATTTCGAGCACCTTACAAAAAGCGAATAAAATTCTTGAAAATAAACCGAGCCTATAAGAATGAAAGAGAAGAGTGTAGATTTATTTTGAACTTAATTCTATTGTGTCACTTGGCCGGTCATTGCTTTCCCGTTCTTCGTCGTTCTCCTCGTGATATCCCGTGTCTTGTCCCATCGTGAACATGAAAGCAATGATAAACGCCTGCATAAAAAGACAAGTCCCTCCCAGGTTTTGGTGAATGGCCCCACGGTGCCAGACGTGGTGCCATTCTCGTTCAACGGTCCCTCATCACCGTTCTTTTGTTGTAAACTCATGATAAACTCCTGTTGTCGGCCGTGTCTTCGTAAGGAAATCATAAGAAAAATAAGAAAATGCCCCATACATGAACGCAAAATGAAATCAAAGGTAACAGAGAAAAGAATGCAGCAAAATGCAAGAGACCCAGACCGTGTACAGAAAGAGATGTCGAAGAAGAAAGCAAAGAATAAACAGAATGCCGTCCCATAAATCATCGCAAGAAATGAAAGAATAAAGTCGCAAAAAGTGGAAGTGAAGTGAAACACAGAAATGGCAAAGACTCGAAACCAGCAAGCTTGCAGTACCACCAGAAGGGAAACATGGTAAAAAGGGAAGGAGCGAGATTAGATATGGTGCTGGTGAAGCACAAATGGGAAAGGCGAGAAGTCCGATAGTATGCTACGACGAGCAAATGCGGCCTCAAAATCGGCAAGGAGCTGGCTGTACGGCTCCGGCTGCACGGAGACCACGTCCCGCATGTAGCGCATGAGCTCGGCCAGGTCAAAAAAGTCCTTTTCGAGGCGCTGGTGGCTCATGAATCGGAACTTGAGTGCGCACAAAAAGTGGTAGAAGCCAATGTCGACGGGCGGCTGCCAGGCCCGGACGATGGCCGTCTCGATCGTGTGAATAATGTCGTGGATAATGCGGCGGCGGGCAATGTTTGAGGTGTCTAGAATGTTAGAGGGCGAACGGCAATGAATATTTTGAGAGGGGGGAAGGGATGTACTCACTCAAATGCGGGTAGAGCATGGACCAGAGGTAGGGCGAGTTTACTCTGAGCGACAACATGCAGGCCACCACCTCTGCGCCGGTAAGGTTGAGTGTCAAAAAGTCTCTGAAAACGAAGAATAGGTCTTGGCAGCAAGGGTATGTCGTGACGTGAAGACCAAACAGGACGTCCTCCAGGGACTGAATTTCTGCATAGATGAGTGCATTCTGGATGCCGTTGGCAATGTGAGGACCGGCCCCTTCAAATTGGTTGAGAAGCTCCACGAGATTGGAGAGCTCCTGCATGGACAAGTAGTCGGCTTGTCCGCTGGGATAGTGGATCTGGTCGAGCAGCCACCGAAGACCATACTTGGCGATGTGAATATTTGACGTGGTGTAGAGATAAACGGGCACCTTGGGCACAGTGAAGCCATTGACCTTGACCTGGTCCCATCCGATCAGGTGCTGTGACATGGCACGGTCACAAACGACCACGTCGATGGTGCCCTGACAGCGATCGGGATGGCAATAGGGACCGCTGTTGAAAGCAGTGTCGTGAACAACACGGACGGGTATGTCTGCGCAGCCGTAATGGCCACCAGACTGGGGTGCTGTGCAGACATGAGCATCGTCGCCATTAACGTCGGGTCTGCAATCCGTCTGTTAGCAATGGTCATGACAATCAAAGAATGGATAAGGACGTACTGGGCTGGCTCCGGATCGGAAGCTTGATTTGTTTCGGGATGATCCACAAAAGGATCAGAGTCCTGCTCTTCGATCGTCACCTGCACATCGTGTGTCTGGAAAAGGTGTGCCTTTCTCACGGCATGTTCTTTGAAAGGGTCACGGTCCACCAGTGGATGGTACCAAGAAGTAGTGTTGGCCATCTCAAAGACATCGTCGCTGATGTCGCCAAGATCTCCGAAATCTCTGTCGGAGAGTGTGGAAAAGGTAGTCGCTGTGGGAGAGGACATGTTGCTGCTGGTAGGTGAAGAACCACTCTTGGTCGGGGAAGCGGTAATGGGTGTAGATGGGCAGTGCACGGAAGCTTTTTCACGCTCGAGAGCTTGAATCTTCTCAATCTTCTTTTGGGCTTGGCGGAAGAGAGAACCAAGCTCCGTGCGAGTTTCTTCCAAATCGGCTCTGTTGGCAAAAATGCCAACACGCTTCGGCTTGATGGGTGGAGGAGCGGGCTCGTAGTCGAATATGTCGGGCGTGCGAACCTGCCTTGCGCGAGCTGAGAGGAAGTTCACGATTAGAGATGATGCCTGCGACAAGTAATATGATGGGCAGTCTGGAGTACTCACTATCTTCGATGACCGGGGTGTTTTCCTTCTCAACCGTCGAGGGTATCCGATTTGGTGTTGTGGGTATGTTGATGGATGCGCTCGAGGCTGAGGACGAATTGACGCTGATTTCTTCTTGACCCAACATTTTGACAGAAATTGACTGAAATGGAAGAACTGAAAAACAAAACCGAACCCGAAAATGAAACAACTATTGCGGGAAATGAACGAAAAACAAAAGAAGATTCGAACTGGTGATGGCTGAAGAGAAAAGAAGAGGGACAAAAGGCAAAGAACGAGACACGACAGTTCAGAGAAAAGAAAAAAGAAAAGAATGAAACTTAGACAAAAGAAGAGAAAAAAAATAGTCTAGTAAAGAAAAAGAGGACTCAATGCGCCAGTGAGTAAGTCCCTGACAGAGTACCTGCAAGGTCGTCGAAGTGACAAAGTGAGAGGATGTTGAGATGAAAGTGAGAACCCCGAAAAGACGAACAACACCACCAAACCGTAGATGGCCGCAAAATAGGACACAATCCCCGAAGAACAAGAAAGCACAGAAACGGAATAAAGCCCCGGTATGACGACACACCGAGAACAATAGATGAAATGCGAACTCTAAAGGTCTTGTGTAGTTGGGATCCCGAAATGAAGCGCGTCTTGTAGAAGCCGGAATGAACTCAACCCGAGAGTAAACGAAAGCACTTTGTAGTTGAACAGAAGAAAACCCAGAACAAGAAAACGCCCGAAAACAAAAAGGAAAACAGAAGAGTACAAAGAACAAACGGAAGCAGATCAAGTAGAATGAGGCACAAAAATGGGTAAACGTGTTTTTGAGGGGTATGTCTGCGATAAAGGCTGGCTGTGGATGGTGGCGTATCTGATTGAGCTGCTCACATCATTGATGGTCCTGACGAGGCAGATGGCGGGCAATATGGCGAGGAAGGTTGATCAATGGCAAAAGAATGAGATGAAGAAAAAAGAAGAAGAAGACAAAATAAGAATTGACAATTGGGGGGAAAGACGCGAGAAAAGGGGAGACGCGAACATGATTCTGGTCTGGATGCTGGTTTGAGAAGGTGCGACTGGGTGCTTGCCGTTTTGGGATGTAAATGATATGGGCACGCTTGGTCGCTCTTTCCTTGTACAGTTTTCCACCGACACCTAACGCGAAAATCTGCTCACTGAAACGAATAGCGCGTCGTACACCGAATTGGCACTGAAATAACCTTAAAGATGATATTTTATTTTACCTCGAATTGCAGAATGCACGAGGCTTCACCGTATGCCTTTAAGCTGTCGTTAAGGATGCATCACGTGATTGTAAACACCAATGGTGGCCGAAGGAACAGCTTGAAAATTGCACATCGTAAGCTTGTGATCCTTTGTCCCTTCCTTCCCATTTCCAACTCAAAACGCAAAAGGGGCAGCGAATTCTGTGCCAATTGACTCTCACAGCCGCCAGGCAGCTCTCATACAATGCCATTACCACGATTTCCCGGCCTCAGCCGGCTTTTCACGGCGCCAATGTCGGCCGCCGCAAAGGCAAAGCCGGCAGGTCCGCGCTTCGTCTCGGCGCCTTGGCGCCCGACCACCTTAACACGCAACACCCAACTTCGGCCACGACGCAACTACAGCACGGAGAAGCAGCTGCCCCCAAACGAAGGCAAAGCATCCCCGGAGAGCCGGCTCGACCGCATCCTGTCGCGCCTCCCCAAGCGGATGCAAAAGTACACGCGCCGGCTCAAGGACGCGCCCGTGTCGCACGTCGTTGCTTTTCTGATCCTGCACGAGCTGACGGCCATTGTGCCGCTGATCGGCCTGTTTGGGCTGTTCCACTGGGCCGGCGCTGGTGCGGGCGGCGGGACGGGCGTCATGAGCCGCGTGATGCACTACATGATGGACCACTACGGCAAGTACGTGGTGGACGGCGTGCGGCGGTTTGAAAAGTATTTCCGGCGCAAAGGGTGGTTTGGGTTTGGCAAGGGCGAGTCGGCAGACGGAGAAGAGGTGGCGGACGGGGAGACCACGACCGACTATGTCATGAAGAAGTGGGCGAGCGCCGAGAGCAAGTACCGGATTGTGGTGGAGATTGGGCTGGCGTACAGTGTCACGAAAGTGCTGCTGCCGCTGCGGCTCGCGTTGAGTCTGTGGGCGACGCCGTGGTTTGCAGGCGTGTTGGCCAGGACGAGGGCACTGCGGAAGCGTGCGTAGGGTGCGATTGGGACACAGAGAGCATATATATATATCACATGCACATAGCATATCACGAGCGAACGTATTTTTGTGCCTAAACGGCCACTTTTTATTTGCCGTCCTAACAGCCTTCTATTTTTGAGTTTTAATCTTCTTGTAAACGAGCTCTTCGGGAATGTAGGTTACAGCCGTTGGACCGTAACCCTCATAGACTACGGAGGACACATTTACTCGTAGATCCAGTCGTGCTGGGACGACTTGTAGGAGATGACATCGTCCTCCTTGAACCACAGGGCAATCTCCTTCTTGGCGTTCTCGACGCTGTCGGAGCCGTGGCAGACGTTGCGGCCAGTGACAATGGCAAAGTCGCCGCGGATGGTGCCGGGCTGCGAGGCCAGGGGGTTGGTGGCGCCCAGCAGGACACGGCCGGTCTTGACGGCGTCGAGGCCCTCCCAGACCATGGCGACAATGGGGCCGCTCAGCATGTCTGTGGGGTGGGTTAGCAAAGGCTTGCGGGTACCCGATGACAACTATCCAAGGATATACTCACAGGAGATCAGGCTGGGGAAGAAGGGCTTGTCCTTCAGGTCAGCGTCTGTGAGGAGGTGTTAGTATAAGTTCACGATGTCGTATTTTGACGATGGCCGTCTGGTTTGTCGAGCTCGGTGTCGTTCCGTCTCGTCAAAGGGGCTGGTACGCACAGTGAGCCTCAAGGTGCTCCTTGGAGGGGGAGACCAGCTTGATAGCGGCCAGCTTGTAGCTGTGAGAGGGTCAGTCAGTATGTGTCCGTCTCAAGAGAGGGGCATTGCGTCCAAGGGAAAAGTGTAAACATACCCACGCTGCTCGAAGCGCTGGATGATGGGACCGACCAGGCCGCGCTGAAGGGAAAGTGTTAGGTATACTGTCGACAGTGTGTACAGCGGGTTATGACCATGTTGTCGAAAGGTCGTGACGAACCTGGACGCCATCGGGCTTGATAGCAATGAAGCTGCGAGCTGTTAGCAAGTCTGGATTGACAATGTCTGCTCCTGTTTGGAGCCCAATTGGGAGGGGAACGCAAGATGTTCGAGGTCCAAAAAGTTTGTCAAGCCGGCTAGGCCAGCAGAGAAGCAAACAGAAAGGAAATCAAAAGATCAATTGCAAGGACAGGAAGGCGTCACTCACGTCTGCTCAGTAGCCATTGTGTTGGATTGGGGTGGTTGGAAACGGGTGGGTGTTTCTGGTTGTGATTTGGGAATGGGTTGGAGATGCAAAAGAGAAGAAGCAGAACTTTGCTCGGCGGCGGTAGAAATTCCAGAAATTCCAGAAATACTAGCAGAAGTAGTCGTGAAAAGAGCCTGCTGGTAGTGGTGGTGCTGGTAGACGAGGGCGACCAAAAGGGCAACAATGGCCAGCAGCGAAAACGACAGTGGTGGGGTTAAAATTTGCGGTGTCCGATGGTGGGGCAGTCTTTGATGTTCGCGCTGTCGCTGTTGTTGTGTCTCTGAGTGTTGCTGGCTGTCGTCGGCCGTGGCCATAGCGGGGCTACTGGGCGCCATTGGCTTTTGGTGTGGTTTTTGGAGGCAAAGAAAAGGGCGGTTTGTCTGGTGCAGGAAACCACCACGGCGCTTGTGGATTCTAGTCGTCCAGTATCGACAGATGATTTGGGCGCTCAAGCAGCCGGCTGAATCACGTGGATAATAGATTAGTAGATTATGTCGAACACGGAGTTGAATAGCGAAGCTATGCAACGAGATCATGAAAATTCCATCAAAAGTAATTGTTGATTGTCTCCCAAAGCTTGTGGCTTCTAAAATGCCGCAGGCATTTTACAAGCAGGATTGGCTGCCACCCAAACGTCACGTGGGACGTAACAGTTTCTGCGTGTTGCTGGGCAGCCTGTTGACCAGGAGATCGAGATTACAGAAGGGCGGCAGCCGGCTGAGGGCCAGCAGTTCCGACATATACAATGGCCGCAGCACAGACGCTATCACCACCAGCACATTGGCACAGTAGGCCTCGCTGCTGTCCGGGTACCGATCGATGCGAGGACGATGGCTGGGCATAGCGTTGCTGTCGTGGACGAAAGACGGCAACGCATATGACAGGGCCTCGGCAGACAAATCGTCCAGGGTCGATTTTCCGTGGCCAATGTACGGATCAACGACGCGGCCTCCCAGGGCAGCGTTTTGGGCCGCTTGAGATGCAACAAGGCCAAGTCCACCCACATGAAATTGGGCAGCGCAACCGACCGGACCACCTCCCGCAGGTCGCTCTGCACCTGCAGGTTTCTGTGCGCGGCCATGTCCATCGACCTGGTCAGCGTGCGCACAATATTGAGGGCGCGATGGCGCACAAACGCGGCAAAACCGTATTTGTCGAGGCATGTGGTCAGATCCAGGGTCTTGAGCGTCTTCATGGCGGGCGCAAGCGACGTGAGACGGGCGCTGAGGCGCGGCCAGAGCCAACCGTCCACCGACACGACCCAACTCACGTGCGCGGACAGCTTGGTCATCACGATGATCACGCGCAGGAGCCGATCGGGAACCCGGCGTCGGGGCCCCGCGTGTCTTCGTAAATGCCGTCCAGAATAAAGAAGGTCCGCTCAAGCTCAGCGTCCCGGACAAAGCGATGCAGAAGCATCGACATGGCTCTAAAGTCACCCGTGGCACGAAAATCATGGCGTGCAATGCGTGCCCCGCCCGTGTACTTGTCCGTCTGCATCTCCCTAACGTGCTTGACGAGGTGCGGCTGGGCGACGATCAGGCCGTGAATCAGGCCCTTGATCGCGTCCAAGGCCGCATCGACTACCCCTCCTCTTGCCAGGTGTGCGTCGTTTTCATGCCGGTGCAAGTCCCACGCGTCGTGGAAGAAGCAGGCAACGTGGCGGACTGGCAAGGACGGGTCGCTGGATTTCTCGAGGTGCACAAAAGAATAAAAAAGACGCGGTAAAATAGGAATCCAATCGCCACCTGGTGGCCAACTCTAAGAAATCGCGCGCTAGAATCCGCGATACCATTGTCACAGATATGATCCACCAGATGGACATGAAGTTGTTGACATCCACCTTGCGTAAGTCTGACGGTACGTGGCCTCGTCTGGCGTTTGGCAAGGTGAAGAAGATAAGAGAGATGGAGATGGCGAGAAAAAACTCATTTGATTATGACACATTGCATGACTAACACAGTGTCTGGCTAACACCGCATAATAATGTTTCTATACTGAACCATGTAAGTCGTAAGTAGTATCGGCTTCAACTTCTCATGATTGCTTGGTTGCACGTTATAACTGACTGTTGGGGCGCAACGTGTCTGCCATTAGCTGATGAATTTGCCTTTGATCTCTCCCGTTTCAGTGAGGATGCATTCCAATTGTCTGAGTTTTTCAACTCGCTCATCTACCCCGATGGCCGGGAGGCTGAAAAGATGCTCAAATTTGAGCCCACGTTCAAATATGTCCAGTTCCCACCCCTCGATATGCTGCCAGAGCATCGTGAGACAAAGCCAGCACACCCTTGGCGGGAAACGAAAATGAAGTGTTTCGGGCCTTGAACTGGCTGGAAAAGAAAAAGGGTGTCAAAAAGATCATGAAGCTGGTGGTGCCCGACCGGCTGGTGAACCAAAAGACGAGGGCCGCGACTACAGCATCGTCGCCGGAAGAGAGCGTGCAAAGTCTCTCCTAAAAAGCTTTTTTGGTCAAGATGGCTGGGTTGATTTAGAAACGAGTCTTGCGGAGGGCATCGAAGACAACCTAAGTATCTATTTCGGCCCACTCCTCCCACAGCTTCATGAACCCCGCAAACCTCCTTAGACAGAAATGCAAGCAATAACTGCCACGAGTTTTGCCGACTCCTCGTCTTTCAAAAAAGGACTATGCCCGCACTCCAACACTACCACGTTTGCCCCAGCTGCCTTAGACATCATTACTTGTCCCTCGTACGGGACAGCTGCATCTTGTTTGCAAGCAACGTATGTCCTGTGGGCCTTGATCTCGGCTGCAGCATGCGTACACTTTTGCGTGAAGCTGGCAATGCTTTGCCTCACCGTAGAAGCCAGAGCTGTATCAGCCATGGGTAGTACCTCGATGACAGAAAGGATAGCGATGAGCTTTATGCAAACTGCCGTCGTTCTCGCACCCGAATCTCCTAGCCATAGGTTCACGAGGCGTATGCACTCTCCTTTGTGGAACAAGAAGGTCTTCTCAAAGACCCCCAGGTCGCCAAATTTCCAACTGAAATGGAGGCCAGCGACAAGGACGGTGCTGCGGAGCGCAGTGGGTTCGTCGGTGGTCATATGTAAGCTAGGCAGAGGCAGTTCACGTTGAGTTTAGTGGATACAGACGCACGTGGAGTCCTAATCTTGGGTAGCCAGAACCGTCGTCCTTACCAGTCGAATCTTTGGTTCACCGCAGGCGTAGTTTGGGAGACTGGTACATGGTTACCAGGTTAATCACCGATGGTGCTCTCCAGTTCCTGTGTGGTTGTCAAGGTCCTGTACTCACAATACACCAATAGTTCTTGTGACTTAAGGGGCATCTTGATGGGCAGCACATCGAAGGGCTCTATTCTCGTGGTGGGTACCCGCCAAATCAAGAGGCCAGGTGTGCTCGGCTGCGGCCGTCTCTTCTCCCTTAGTGGAACATCTGGCGGAGCATATGTGCATGTCTTCTGACTCCTGAGACAGTTTGTACTAGTATACAGCACAGTCGGCATCAGCGGTCCGGTATGGTTACACATCCTCGGTCCAGCTTGAGACCTACCAAAGCGGTTGGAGCTCGTCACACCGCACATGTCTGTCTTTGCAGGTGAGACAACCTGTGCGACTCCGTGTATGGTGCTGCCTCTTCCTGGTCATGTCTGTCGTGTTTCCAGTTGTCCCCATGACTAGTTTTTGCTGTCAGTAGGTGACAGTTGAGGGTCTTTTCTGAAGCCGGAAGAGAGGCATATATAGAATATATCAGAAGAGGATGGAGTTGACGTGTTGGTGTCGGTTCTATTCGTAAAGCGTCCAGGCTGCAACGCGAAGGACTTTGTGCTGATGAAAATAAAGATATCACGTCAGACAGGCTTTTCCGTTTTGGTCTAAATATACGAGTGTCCCACACTCCCTCGACGCTTTTTACATGAAAAGGTGAGCGCTAATGCAATGTGGACAAGCCAGACAGATGCTTATTACATTCACTGTATGGCATTCACTTTTCTCTGTCTCAAACCTGTCTTCAATTGCCGTCGTCTTTTTCATATTACAATGGCGCTTCTACCACTTTGGTCTCTCCTCATTTTCTCTCGGAGATGTGGCGCAGCTTACTTTAGACCCACGGACCACGTCCCTTCAAGCGTTCACGCCTCCATCGACGCTCCAAAGTGCGCCAGTCACGTAACTGCTTTCATCGCCCAACAGGAAGGCCACAACCGGGGCGTGAATGATATTGGAGGAGGCGCTCCAGCATCGATCAACTCTTGGCGCATCGGCGTATCCACCGCACCACTACGAAAATGTCAGCGAAACGCCTTTCACATCCAGGGGAGAAGTTCGCACAAACTTACGGCAGAACAGCATTGACTCGGATGCCTCTTGCACCAGCTTCCATCGCAGCACTCTTCACCAATCCGACAGCGGCATGCTTGCTCGCTTGCTCGCAGTAAAGACGGAGCCTTTGATGTACCCTCTCACAGAGAACATGCTGGAGACGTGGACCAGACTGCTCGCCGGTTTGCCGTCCACGAAGACTTCCTCTAGGACCCCGGGTTTCAATGCTTCCGAAAGCAGGTTGAATGCACCTCGGACATTTATGTCCATGATGTAATCGTACTCGTCGTCCGAAATCTCCCAGATGCTCTCAGAGCCCAGCTTGTGCCCAGCAACTCCTGCGAAATTGGCAAATCCATTCAGCTTGCCGAACCGCTCGCGGGTCGCCTTCAAGAACGCGGCCACGGACCGCCGATCCGCCACGTTGGCAACGCCGGTCAAAAACCCTGGACTTGGCGTCCGGTTCCAAGGCCTCGATCAAGCTGCGCAGACCCGTCTCGTTTATGTCGCAGAGTCCGACGGATGCGTTTCGACTGATCAGCAGCTTCGCAGTAGCGAGCCCCATGCCGGAGGAGGCCCCCGTGACGACGAATACCTTTTCTGATAGCTCCATTTGGTTTGCTGATATTCTCGCAATGGTTGAAAGGAATGACACTGTTGAGGGAATACTCTCAGTAGTACATTTATGAATACGGAGAATGCTGCGGGGAGGTGCGAGTGTTATATACACGACGATTTGACCATGTGGCGCTCAAAAAGCAACCACCGGTTTAACACAAAGAGTAGGGAGAAACCACACTGACAATGGTGTTAGACGAACCCCAAAGTTCAACTACCGTAGCGGCAGGCTATAAACATGCGGCCTGCTAATCCTTCTTGTTGGGTACGATGGCAGCATCATGACACACTATGTTGTCGGTATCGGTGGCACAACCTGGCACGAGGCCGTCACAGACGAAGAATACAACAAGCGATCTGAATAAGGATTTTTTATGTGGCTTCCCCGGATTACGTTTCTTCGTAAATCTCAAACTATGCCCACAAATTCACGCAAAACACTGAGGACTCAAAATGAAAAAAAAAAAAAAAAAAAAAAAAAAAAAAATGAGAAAATTTAATTATGGATCATCAATTCATATATATATAGTCATAGGGTACAAATACAATGGCCGTTGTCGTTCACTCGTAAATTCACAGGTCCGGTCCCGGCATACTAGCCAACACTTGCCGCCGGTACTCTGCCACCAAGTCCGGCACAGTTGCCAGCCACCCCGGAGCCGACCCGTACGCGTCCAGCCTCAAAAGATCACGGTCTGCCTGGGTCCACCAAAATTGCACGAGCCGGCCCAGGCTGTCGTACGCGGGCTGGCTCGCAACCTGGGCCCACATCTCCACCACGTGCCGCACCGCGTCCACATCCATCTCAAACCACTCTTTATGGTGACCCCCAGTGCCGTGCTTGGACCGCTGGCGGCACGGTTCACACGGCGGCGTCTGCACGCGGCGGCGGTCCTGGAGCGTGAGGTGCACGAGACGTTCGATGCGCTCCACGGCAGGACACGTGATTTCCACCTGGAAGACCTTCACAACGGGCTGGCGACAGTCGGCCTCCCAGCAGGCAAGGCGGTAGTCGACGGGGTCGGCATGGTGTGGCTGTTTCTTTCGTTGGCGGTTTCGATTAGTGTTGTTGTTGTTGTTGTTGGCAACGTCTCGGACGTGGCCGATCTTGACGAAGCCAGGTAGCGAGGGACGCACATAGCCGTAGATGAAGCCGCGGCGGCGGTGCTCATGGCAGACTGGCTGTACCATTTTGTCGAGGAGCTTTTTTAGTAAAACCAAGGGGTCCATCGGCGGGGCGTAGGGGCGGAAGAACGTGGGATGCCGTCCTGGCGGCGGCAAGGATGGCGGAATCGACGACGTTGCTGCAACGAGGGCGAGGGCGAGACAAGGCGGTGTCGCCAGGCTGTCTACCAATGCTCCTGCTCCTGAAGCAACAGAAATTATGCTGCTGCTGCTCTCCAACTTGGCAATGACAGTATCGTCAGGGAGACTGGGCCCAGAGCTGTCTTTTGTTTCTCCGGCATGAACTCCGTCTTCCTCACCGCTGTCGTTTATTTCCTCCTCGCTCTTTCCATCTCCATCTCCGTCGGCTTTGTCTCTCTGTTCGACTTCACGTCCAGAACCAGAACTCGTCACGCTGGCTTGACCTTGTCCACCAACATCGTATCTCACATCTGACGCTGTAACAGCCATTGGCTCTTCTTCTCCGGAGCCAACTTGACCAGCTAAGCCTGCATGGCCCACATCATCACCACTCTCGGATGTAGCCAGATCACTCGGATTGCTGCTCGCATCTTGCGTCTGTGCCTCACCATCTCTCTCCGTTTGGCCGTCATCCCATTCTAGTATCTCTCTTGTTTTCGTCTCGTTTTCGCCACGGTCCTGGACGACAGAATGGCCATGATCGCTGCCGCCTTCAAGCTCATGCAGACTCCCAAGTGCCTCATGCGAAGGTGCCGCAATGTGCTCTTCTTCGCTTGCAAATGGCAGCTCTGCTGGTGGGGGCGAGCGTGTGGCAGCAACCTTTGCGTCGGCCTGGGCTAACTCCGTCGAGCGACGTGAGGCGAGAGGTGCGGTGAAGAGTGATGAAGCAGCACTAGTACTTTCACCAGAGCTCCGAGACAGCAGCGGCGCCTGGTTTCTGTTTCTGGCAGACAGGGAAGGCTGGTTACGGTCGAGTGCCCCTAGCGCTTGTCGGTTTCCTGCTTGCGCGTGACCGGACGACGTTGACACCACAGTTGTCGGGACAAATCTGGCCGGCTCTGGGTCGCGATATACAACGAATGCGCGCTGTTGCTGTTGCTGAGGTTGTTGTTGTCTCGGCTGAGGCTGTTGTTGTCGTGGCTGCTGCTGTTCCTGTAGAAGTTCTAGCTGAGAGCGTATAGCGGAATTCTGGCGTAGAAGATCTTGCAGAAGCCTGACGGCCGCGGCATAGTCTGTCGTCTCTTCTTCTGAGAAGTTCGAGGTGGCAATGCTGATGTCGGAGGTCGTGGTCTCTGGCGTGGTGTAACGTGAGTCACCATCGTCGTCGTCGTCTTCATCGTCTTCGTCGTCTTCATCGTCGTCGTCTTCATCGTCTTCGCTGTCTTCGCTGTCTTCGCTGTCTTCTTCATTGGAATCATACACGGACGAGGCATCGTCACAATGATGAGAGCTAGCTCGCGGCTTTTCGCGAGCGCGGTCGAGTGCGTCTTCCCATGTACGCAACGAGAGTGCAGGCGTTTGGTCGCTGTACATGTACAGCTGTGGACCTAGCCCGTTCGCGCGCAAATAGTCGGCCCAGAGTTTGGTGCACCATTTTTTGTAAACAATAGGCGCTTGGTATTGGTGCAGGCTCGTCTGTCCACAGACGACGTGTGGGGATAACTTTTCCAGGAGTGTAGCCGCCGACTGGGAAGGCACCGTCGCTTGGCAGAGGCTGGCGAGTAGGTCTAGCACGGTCTTCCGCTTGTTGCGGTTGATATTCCTCGAGCAATGGGGCGGATTTTTGCGTGCGTGAGGTGCATGGGCTTGGCAGGTATTGTAGGGTTCGCTGATACCAAGAAAGGAGCAGAGCGAGTCGTGGGAGCGAAATTTGTAACCGCTGTGGCTACCTTTGCGCGGCACGAGAAACTCTCCGGAGCCAGCATTAGGAGGCGAAGAACGTCGGTTGGTCGGAGCCATGATATGTTTTCTTTGCTACACTCGTTACTATTGACTACAAACATGCATGCACACAAGAGGGAAGCAGCTGGGATATATGTATCTCATGTTCTTCAAGTCTGAAGGTATCCATACTGCGAACATTTCCAATCGAATTTAGCAAGATGGAGGCAGCCCAAGGTCTGCCTCGACGCAGGCCAGGAGCACTGACTTTGAACCTGCAGTTACATAGCACCTCTCCGTCTTGGCCACGGCCAAACAGCCTTGCTAGGGGGGTACCAGTTATGCATCGCAAGCCCCGTTGGGGGTGGCTAGGCTGGTGATAGACCTACTTCATAGACCGAAAACAGCACTCTGAGTTCGGAATCCAAGTCTCGTACAGAGTACATCCGTAGTTAGGACGGAGTCGCCTAGTTCCTGCAACAAGGACCCAAACCGCCGCCCGCATCACGCAACGACAGAAACAGAAGAAACTGAGGGTGTCTGCCTGTGGTCGAAAATAGCCGCCTGGAATACGGTGCCGGGTGTGGCACCCTTGCGGCCTGGTCCAATTAGCACAGCCGCTCAAGGAAGAAGGCTCAGTGTCGCCAAAGTAAAATCAAACCCCCAAAACCCAAAAAGCGAAGTCGAGGCGAGACCAGGGGAATGCGACGTACTCCGTACGACATACGAGTAGCCTAATTCTGTATGGTGAGTTCCACAACTCTAAATGGAGGGATAGCGGGATTTGTGCACAAATCCTTCCAGTTGCGATGTGCATCTCTATCCGGTGCGGATGTCGGAAGCATCCCTCGCTTGCTTCACGCCCTGGTCCCCCCTGCATTAGCTGTAGACCGCAAGGCGTAACCCCGCACTCCCGTCAGCCTTCGATAGCAAGTCAGTTCACCAAATTGTCGGCGGCTACGTGACCACCCCTAACCACTCCACGTCCAATAATTTGGTGAGAATTTTAGGCAGACACGAGACACGAGAAATAAATCCCCGCGCGTTCTCTAACGAGATTTGCTACATCGTACGGACTACAAACGTACTCGGCGAAGGAAACAAACAGGGCAGACTTTGCTCGCGCCTTGGCATCTAAAACTGGCGCCTCGCTAAAACACTCCGACGGACGGGCTCGCTTCGGGCCAGGCCGCCGACTCGTTTAGCTGATGGAACTATTCGTGCATACTTGGCGCGTTCAGTGGGCTTCGTTCTTGACTGAAGTTCCCTACTTAGTCAGTCCATTGTGGTTTTCTTTGCTCGTAGTATCCTGCTCCTTGTGGGAATGCCACCACAACTCACTGCCCGTCCCTCAACCACTTTCACCAGCCACGTTCCTGTACGACGTATACTGGCCGTGAGATACTGGCCACCCTTGTACCAGCACCTTTTATCCTAGCCTCGTTCGTGTGCCAGCACCGTCCGTGCCGGCCCCTTCTAGGCTGTCTATCTTTCTGCCGTTACTAACCGCCCTAAGTCGCTATTTCAGGCCTCGTGGGGGCCAGAATCGTAACAAAAAAAAGGCACACCAGACAGTCTTGATAAGGAGGAGGAACTCCTGCGAGGCACCGGTGCGGGACGGTACCGTATTTATAGGCTCCAATCCACCGCACCCTAGACCAAACGCCCACTTTGATCTGTGGCAGATCTTTCCCCAAGAAAGTCATATGTAGCCGGCCGCAATTAGCTAGGAAAGCTGACAACGGTCGACGTAATAAACACAAACGGTCATTCACAAAACGACGCAACTCCTTTCTATTGGCCATTCCAATGTCGAGGCCACAGACTACCTTTGACCATCCAGCATCGATGAGGATGAGATTGGAAAACAATAGCCTAGTTGCTTCGCGATGGTGCGTAACCCGACATCGGACGCAGTGTCATCCTTGTGTTGGCCGTTATTTTTTTTTCCTTTTTTTTTTTTTTTTAGTATTATGTTCCTACGTTTAGGTTCAAAGCGACCACCGTTGTGCAAACGCGGTTCCTCGTCGGAGGTTTGCGTTAGGAAGGAGAGCGACGAGAGTAAACGATGAGTGACCGCCATCATGCCCAAATCCCGTTGTGGGCTTTCAGATAAATTCTCAGCCAGCCACAGGATTTGGTGGCGTCCAATATTTCCAGAAATGGATGGCAGTAGTGGAAATATTCACATGTACATACACAAAGTGCCTGGTGCTTTGGCACATTCATTGGCCCATACAAACCTTTTTCTACCTACCGCGTTTATCCTCCCTTCAGCCGCAAGTGTAATGTTTGGTGCCCGTTGGGCAGTCTCAGAAGTATGGCATTTTTGAAACAAAGCTGAAATACAAAAGATGGTTCTTGGGACTTTCCCTCCGCATTTTTCTTGCAAAGGGTGTTAACTTTTTCTTGAAGAGCAATCAATCCGTCTATTCCTGGCTCATTCGTCGCTCCCCCATCTGTTTGGTACACATGATGTCAGGGACACCAGAAATTGACGTTCTCGTCATCGGAGCAGGCCTCTATGGCATCCAATCCGCAAGAACATATCTCGAAGTACACCCCAATGCGAAGCTTGCCATACTGGAGGCGAGCACAAGCATAGGAGGGGTATGGAGCAAAGGTAAATAAAAAAAAATCTGATATATTTTGCCAGACCTTGACGTACTCTGGTATCGTTTGCCGGCTCTGACAGGCAGCCTACAGACCGCGTCTACGAGTTCTTACGGACACAGGATTCTGTCTCCGTTGCCGAGTTCTCCGATGTCCCACTTGAACTCAGGCCCGACGACATATTCTGCGGCCTCTTCTCGGCAACACACATGACGCGCTATCTTGAGAAATACGCTCGCTCCCACGAATATGCCGGCTTGACATTGGAAGATCGGATCCTTTTCAACAGCCGTGTCAAGTCCGTAACGAAGACACAAGAGGGCCTTTGGCATGTCGAGGTGGGTGGTGGTCCGACAACCTCTCTTCGTGCCACGAAAGTCATTGATGCATCGGGCATTACCACTGAACCTGAATTGCCCGACATTCCAAAATTGACGGAATTTAAGGGCATCCAGATGCACGTGAAGGATCTTGCTGCGTCTGATCTTTTCACGAACGCGGCCTGTCACCGGATCGCGGTGATTGGCGGGGCCAAGTCGGGCGCCGACGCGTGCTATGCTGCTGCGCGGGCCGGCAAGACGGTTCACTGGATCATCCGCAAGTCGGGCAACGGACCTTGCTGGTACTCGCCCGCGCACCCGTCGCCGCCATTCCAGTCCGCGGACGAGCCGCTGCTCAGCCGGATTCTGTTCAATATTTTGTCGTCGCACTTTGTCAAGGACACGTTTGTCGTGCGGCTCTTGAACCAGACGGCCATTGGGCGCAGCATCATCCGATTCCTGTGGCGTTCGATCGAAGGCGACTTTCGCAAGCGGGCCAACTATGACCGCCCCGACCCACGGGGGAACGGCTTCAAGCATCTCGAGCCGGACACGCCGCTTTTCTGGGCCAACGACAACACGGGTGTCGAGCAGCGTGACGATTTTTTCGACACCATTGCCGAGCACGTCAAGATCCTCCGACAAGACATTGAGCAGATGGACGCGGATGCGGTGGTGCTCGCCGACGGGACCCGGATTGCCGTCGACACGGTCATTTACGGCACGGGGTGGCAGCAGACGCCCGGCCATTACGATCCGCAGACGGCGCTCTCTCTCGGTCTCCCCGTCCCCTGCAGCCTCGGGCCCGCGGCCACCGTCGACCGCGACAAGTGGGACGCCCTGGAAGCCGACGCCGACAAGGTCGTGCTGACGCGGTTTCCCATCCTCGCAGAGCCCCCGCCATTCTTCAAGAAGGAAGCGAAGGTGACGCCGTACCGTCTATACCAGAGCATTATGCCCATCCACGACCCGTCCATTGTCTTTCTCGGCCGCATGAGCGTCGTCAATGCCTGGCGCGTGGCCGAAGCGCAGTCCCTGTGGGCGGTCGCCGCGCTGGACGGCAGGATCCATGCGATGCATTCCACGGCCGCGATGGAAAAGGACGTCGCGGAGACGGTGGTCTGGTGTCGCCGGCGGTATTTGAACAAGGGCCAGTTGGCGAACTGGTTCTTGTGGGACTGCGTCGCTTATACGGACCGCCTCCTCGCAGAACTGGGGCTCACGAGCCATCTCGGCAAGGAGGGCATGCTGTCGCCGTGCCGGGCGAAGAGCCTGAGCGGCTTAGTGGATGAATACAGAGCGAAGCTTTCGAGCTGATTGAGGCGCCGAACATGTGATTTACGTCATTACAGGTAGTAAAATAGAGTTAAGGTTGAAGTTAATAACGCACATTTCATGAATAACGCGAGCTGCAGGATCACAGATGGTTAGAAGACGCAAACACCCCTTAAACCCACACCCGAAAAGACACATGGGTAACCCTGCTATCACGTTCTTCCTTTCAGACGTACAAATAAGTCTTGCGGTAAAGACATCGCTGAGATTTCCATACAACGGATGGGCACGTCTGCTGACAGAAGCCAGAAGCTGAAGTCCGTCCATACGGAATCAAATGTCACATTGAACTGGTAGCTCTTGTAATCGGGCGATCCTCAGAGCCAAGCTGGCCAACGATTGACAGCCAGCCGTCGCTTCGCGGATGGCGAATCACGATAGCCCATCATAACTCACCTCCCCTGCACACGATAAGTACGGTTGTATGGAAGAGTAGAAACGGCTTCCCTTGCGGAGTAATACTCGTGGGATCTCTTCCGGCTTTTATTCGCTCTGTTCTGTCACTGACCAGGGTTCATAAATGATGCGCAGCGTGCAGTACCATTCTCTCACACGGGACGGCAGATAATAGAAACAGCTCGGGGACAACCCCGCGTGCCACACCAGTGGTCTAGAACGGCCTGTTCCATTTTGCTAATGCATTGTCCATACAGCGCAAGAAAAACGAGCAATACAGCGGGAAATCCCGAGAATTGGGGGAGAATTGGTGGGTGCCGGGGGTGGCATCATGGTATCGTGGTATCGTGGTATCATGGCCCATATATTAAGGCTCACGAACCTTGGACTCTTGGCATCTGAACTCACAAACCTTGAACTCTTGGCATCTGAACCATCACCGCCGCTACTGTTCGTCGACAGCACGCCGCCCAATCCCATTCGCCGACGATCACTATTACTACTTACTATTTACTCTGTACTGTTTCAACTGCACACCAAAATTCCCCTTGACCCAATGGATGCTGAAAAGGCGACGCCCGCGGCTGGCGAGGCAGTTGGCGAGGCAGGTGGCGATGCGACTGGCGAAGCTCGTGAAGAATCATCCCAAAACACTGGCGTCCAAAACACTGGCGTCCAAAACACTGGCGTCCAAAACACTGGCGTCCAAAACACTGACGTCCAAAATGCAAGCGACCAGCGCATTCAGTTTGCGCCGTCGGTGCGGCCGGCTGGGCCAAAGCGTCCTGCGCTGACGCAGCCCGTCGCTGCCGACGTGACGCATCTGACGTCCGGCAGTGCCTCTGCACCACCGCCTGCTGCAACAGCGTCTGCGCCGCGGTCCGGCGAAAAGGATGTCGACATTGACGAGCATCTCATGGCGCCGCAGGACGTCGCCGACCGCTACAAGACGCGGATCAACCTCGACGCGCCCGGCGACTCCCACGGCCTTTCCAGCCAGCAGGCCGAGGAGCTGCTGCGCGCGCACGGGTGCAACGTGCTGACACCGCCCAAGAAACGGCACCCGTTGCTCAAGTACCTCGACTACCTCACCAGTCTGTTCAACCTTTTGCTGATCGTCGCCGGCGTGCTCGAGTACATCCTGCTCGGCATTGACTACAAAGCCAACTTTCAGAATGTGAGTAGAGACCATGCCTTGCCATAGCCCTCGCCATACCACTTGCAGCCCGCTCACTGCCCACGCCCCCCAAAACCCCAAAAAACAGACATACCTCGGCGCCATCCTCATCGTGGTGGCCAACATCAATGCGTTTATCGAGTTCTACCAGGAGCAAAAGTCGCAGGCCCTGCTGGAGTCCTTTATGAACATGATCCCGGCCAAGTGCCTGTGCCTGCGCGACGGCACGCTGGCGCAGATCGACGCGGCCACGCTGGTGCCGGGCGACGTGGTGTTTGTGCGCATGGGCGACAAGACGCCCGCGGACATGCTCGTGTTTGCGGCGGCCGACTGCAAGGTCGACAACTCGTCGTTGACGGGCGAGTCGGAGCCGCAGGAGCGCAGCCGCGACAACCTCCACGGCACGCGCAACCCGCTGGAGGCGACCAACCTCATGTTCAACAGCACGCTGTGCGTGGCCGGCGAGGCGTACGGCGTGGTCGTGCGCACGGGCGACGCCACGGTGCTGGGCCAGATTGCGCACCTGACGGCGGGCGAGGCCAAGGCGCCGTCGCCGCTGTCGCGCGAGATTGCGCACTTTGTCAAGATCATCGCGGCCATTGCGGTCGTGACGGCGCTCGTGTTCTTCGGCATTGCCTTTCCCGTCAACAACAACCGCGTGTCGCTCGCCATCAACTTTGCCATTGGCATCTTTGTGGCGTGGGTGCCCGAGGGCCTGCCGGCGACGGTGACGATGCTGCTGACCATTGCGGCCAAGCGCATGGCGGCGCAGAACGTGCTGGTCAAGGACCTGCAGGGCGTCGAGACGCTGGGCGCCATCACGCTGCTGGCCACCGACAAGACGGGCACGCTGACGCGCAACCAGATGACCGTGGCCAACGTGTGGACGTGCGGCACGCTGTACGAGGCGTTTGGCCGCCCCGTGCCGGGCAAGGCGCTGGCGAGCCCCGACAAGCCGGGCATGCTCGACGTGCTGCACATTGCGGCGCTGTGCTCGCGCGCCAAGTTCAACCGCACGGACGTGCCGGTCAAGGAGCGCGAGGTCCTCGGCGACGCCACCGAGTCGGGCCTCGTCCGCTACACGGCCGACCAGCTGGGCGCGTTCGACGCGCTAGCCACCACGTTCTCCAAGGTGTTCGAGGTGCCCTTCAACTCCGAGACCAAGTGGCACATGAGCATCCACCGCAAGGCCCACGCGACGGGCGCCCTGACGCTGTACATGAAGGGCGCGCCCGAGCGCGTGCTGCAGCTGTGCAGCCGCATCCTGACGGGCGCCGACGACGACGGGGACCAGACGGCGCCGCTCACCGACGCCCACCGCCAAGAATACAACACCGCCTACGAGCACATGGCCAGCCGCGGCCACCGCGTGCTGGGCTTTGCCAAGCTGCTGCTGCCGGGCGACGCCTACCCGGCGGACTACGTCTTTGACAAAAAGGCCAAGAACTACCCGCAGGGCGGCGACTTTGTGTTTGTCGGGCTCACGTCGCTGCAGGACCCGCCCAAGCACGGCGTGCGCGAGGCCATTGGGCGGTGCCGCGCGGCCGGCGTCAAGGTGATCATGGTGACGGGCGACCACCCGCTGACGGCCGAGGCCATTGGGCGCAAGATCAACCTGGTGCTCGGCGAGACGCGCGACATGGTGGCCCGGCGCACGGGGCGCGCGGTCGACGCGGTCCAGCACCACGAGTACAAGGCCGTTGTGGTGCACGGCGACGCCATTGACGGCCTGAGCGACGCCGCGTGGGACCAGATCCTGTGGAAGGACGAGGTCATCTTTGCGCGCACGAGCCCCAAGCACAAGCTGGAGATTGTGCGCCGCGCGCAGGCCATGGGCCACATTGTGGGCGTCACGGGCGACGGCGTCAACGACGCGCCCGCCCTGAAAAAGGCCGACCTGGGCATCGCCATGAACGTGTCCGGCAGCGACGTGTCCAAGGAGGCCGCCAGCATGATCCTGCTCGACGACAACTTTGCCAGCACCGTGCACGGCATCGAGGAGGGCCGCCTCATCTTTGCCAACCTCAAGAAGAGCATCCAGTACACCATTTCCCACTCCACGCCCGAGGTGCTGCCCAACCTGCTCTACGTCCTCGTGCCCATCCCGCTGCCGCTGTCCGCCATCCTGATTCTCGTCATCGACCTCGGCTTCGAGCTGTTCGCCGCGCTGTCGTTTGCCTGGGACCCGCCCGAAACGCCCGACGGCCTGATGAAGCTGCCCCCGCGCAAGCCGGTGACGCCCGCGACCTGCGCCATTGTTCGCCGGCGCGCGCAGAGGCGGGAGCAGAGGCGGGCGCTTGCTCCTTCTCAGTCCCATGTGGACGAAGAGACCGGTGCGGTTGTCGTCGACACACACCCTCGGCGCAACTGGCTCAACTGGCTGCAGGCCCACGCACGGTCGCTTGTTCACGCCGCGACCCAGCCCTTGTCCCGGACGTTCTGGACCGAGTTGTTTGAGCACACGGGCGCCGAGGTGCTCGTGGACGGGCCGCTGCTGAGCTGGGCGTACCTCGAGATCGGCACCATCGAGGCCGTCGGCGCGCTCGTGTCCTTTTTTGTGGTGCTGCAGCGCCGCGGCATCTCGCCCCGCGACGCCCGCATCATGCAGCGCGGCTCCGGCCCGCCCACCAACTACTGGACCAAGGACGCGCAGTCCTACAACGGCATCGATGCCGCGACCCAGGTCGACATCCTGGCCGAGGCACAGAGCATGTACTACTGGGCCATCATGACCATGCAAATGTGCAACCTGTTTGCCTGCAAGACGCGCCTGACGCTGCCCTTTGGCCGCTACATGTTTGCCAACCGCGCCACCTTTTACTGCATTGCCGCCGGCGCCGCCCTGGCCACGTTTGTCGTCTACGTGCCGGGCGTCGAGGTCGTCTTTGGCACCACGCGCAGCCTGCTGCCCCTCTACTGGCTCGTGCCCATGGCCTTTGGCGCCGTCCTCATCGCCTATGCGACCGTCCGCAAGGTCGTTGGCCGCCACGCCCGGCCCGTCAAGTGGAACCCCGAGATCCAGGGCCTGCAAATGTTTCCGACCATCCGCACCTTTCGCACCATGTCGAGCCGCCGGAGCCTCACCCAGGACCGTGCCAGTGCGCGGGGGTCGACTGGCGAGCAGTAGACGGCATTGATTCCTTGGCTGAGTTTAATTCAATAATTGGAACTGGATGGCTTTGAGCTGGAAGGTTTTTTTTGCCTCTTTTCTTCTTTTTTTCATTCTTCTTTTCATTCTTTTTTTCATTCTTTTTTTCATTCTTTTTTTCATTCTTTTTTTCATTCTTTTTTCATTCTTTTTTCATGCTTTTTTCATTCTTTTTTCATCTTTTTTTTTCATCTTTTTTCATCTTTTTTCATCTTTTTTCATCTTTTTTCATCTTTTTCATCTTTTTCATCTTTTTTAGATTTATTTTCGGTTTTGTACAATGTCAAAACAAGACAAAAGGAAATGATTGGCTGCATACCACAGTCAGCATTTTTACGTGGATTTATCTTCGCCGTACTGTCCTGCTCTGTGGTTCTGTTGTTACCTTTACTTCATTTTCAACTTTGGCTTCACTTCCTCCAAAGATACCGTGCCCATTCTCCTATCTGCCAATCAACTACTCCGTAATTACATCGCAGAATATCACAGACTTCCCTCTTCTGTGCCCGACTGCGTTGTATCTGCCGTGCCATTTTGTATAACTACCGGGCCGTGGTCTCTGACCTATGCTGCGGCACAGAATACAACAAAAAGAGAAGCAAGTATGGAATACTTCGTGCAGATCGTCGCGAAATAAACCACGTAGGGCGGGCGGCCGTGTGGTCTGTGCCCTGGGGGCTCGTTGGCCAGGATTTCCATTTTTTTTTTCTACTCTTATTTTTATTTTTATTTTCTTCTAGGCCTATCAATGCTCCGCTTTGACCATCAGTTCCCCGCCCCAAAAGGTCGCGCCCCAAAATGCCTGCCCGTTGGCAGCCCATGTTGGGACGAGATACGGCCAGGCCCTAGAATGGCGCGCACTGAGCGCCCTTCTCCACACCATGCTTAGCAACAGAGACAGGGACATACCCCATACTTCGTCTTCCGCGGAAAGGTGGAATTGACTAGGGTGCTCGGACCGCTTTTTGGACAATGAAAACCAAGGAGAGAAAATACGCCTCTGAGCACACATACGAAGTAGGAAGGAGGCTAGGAGCTGAAGACCATTCTGTGGTACGGCGAACCACAATTGAGTGTGGTCTAGTACTGCGCCATCGTATTTCCCTGGCAAAATCATGGCCCCAACGACGAGTCGTCGCAAATATTCCCAATGTAAGAATTGTCGTTTGCCTTCTTGAGTAAGTTCCATGCGCCCCATCCCTGCGAAAATCTTGCCCTTTAAATGTGGCGCCTTTCTTTCTTTCTTTCTTTATTTTTTATTTTTATTATTGTTTTTTTTTTTTTTTTTTTTTTTTTTTTTTTTTTTTTTTTAATGTTTTTTTTTTAATTAAAAAAAAAAACAATGGCCAGAACAAAGTATTTTTAAACAACAAAAAAAA
>WNYG01000092.1:0-75585 GCA_021396235.1 Sporothrix pallida
TTAAAAAAGGTTACTCCCCCGTTCGGCCCCGGTGGTATTTGTTAAAATTGCGGGGTACGTGCAACTTATGCTGTCCGTTGCGCACGGACTACCCCCCCCCCCCCCCCCCCCCCCCTTCGCACTCGAACGTCGCAATATCGTCTGGACACCTGGAGAGAGCCGACACGCGGCACCGGGGAACGTCGCAATCAAACAGAAGCACGCAGCAGAAGGACCGGAAGAAGAGCCAGAGGGTTGAAGCGCAGAGTTGCAGAGCAGGAGGACATCGCCGCCAGTGGTTTGTGGCGGTTTGCTTACCATTCTGGTTTTCCACGGACCAGGACCAGAATCGAGACCAGAAATCAAAGTCCACGCCCACCCTCAAAGAAGGAAAAAAATCAGGGCCAGAGGAACGCATAACTCTGAGCCGCCCACCCACGAGCAAGTCGGAGCTTCCCTTTGAGTTCAGTCACGCTGAAAATGCCAAGCCCAGGCGTGAGGTACTGTCGAGACTGTGTACTGAATAAATGTTGAGCACGGACTCGTCCATTGTCCTCTCTGAATTATATTCACACACCCCTTGGAAAGTGCCGTCGTTCGCTCACTCTTTCTGTCTGTGTCTCTCACCCAACACCAGTCTCCTCCTTCCTTGTTAAGCGCGTTGTTGCCCCCCATCCAAGGACGAATGCAGCTCGTGCGCCGCGGGACATATCTTACGATTCTGCAGGTGCTAGCAAAAAGAGGCAGTTCCCACTTTGCTTATGGGTTTTCTTCTGATTCTCTTGAATTTTGGTGCCTCCTTGCCTCCTGGTGGCCCTATATCAGACGTCTAATATAGCCCACATGGCCCTTCCACCCAATTCCTTTTGTCCAGTGGGCCAGAGTTTATTCTCTCTTTCTCCCTTCTCCACGCGTAAAATAGGGAATGTCTATCGCCTCTTGGATATCACGACGTAGGCAGGTAGGGTATTTATTCAAGTATGTGATCTGAATGCCTGGGGGCGTGTCTGCCGGCATTTGCTCCATCCATAGTCCACATCCTGCCCTGCCTGTTATTATGGAAGACTTGTTATGGAATAGCGTTGTTTTCCTCTTTAAAAACGCCGTGGGCAGTGTGTCCAAGAGCTACTCCGTACTCTTACGTCGTACACAATATATTTTTCTGGTCATGACCACTAGTGGCCAGCATTGAGCGACGGACTTGTCTCTTGTCAACAGTTGGGTTGGTGATGTGAACGTGGAGATGATTATGTTGTTGTTATTTCCTTTGACTGGCAGACGTGTCAAGCCTTTAATCCTACTAGCTCCCTGCAGATTTTGATGTTTTGCTCTCCAGCGTTATCCAGCGCGTTTCGACGTCTTTGAATATTCTGTGCTCGTCGGGGGCAGAAGCTCTGCAGATGAAAATACTCAGATGTCATAATTTCGACCTTGCCATCATAAATCCTGGCTGTCATTCCCCTCATCCCCAAGACTTCAACAGATGCCGCCCAGATCCTGGCCCAGATGGGCCGGCTAAAGTGCCAACCGAAGAAAGTTCAAGCTCAGATGTACCGAGCTGTCCCAGCAGCACGGGAGGGAAAGAATATGACTATCGGGGTTTCTCACGGGTGTTCATGTGTTCTCATTCATAGCGGCAGGCGCTCTGTCGGAATTCATATACTTCAAACGAGCGACTGGGACCGCTGTAGGAACTCGATGAAGCATCTCTTATCACCGCTGAATGTTACGCCGGGGAGATGTACCTGGACTGCCGCATATTGGCAGGGCAAATAGAAAGCACGGCACCATATTACAAGCGGCTACGATGTATTACTCTTCTGTAATACGGGATATCTACGACGTATCTGGAGCTTGCTCAAGTCTGTGGAATAGGCAGTCGACAAGACAAAGCTGCCTGGTCCTGACTGAGCTCCCTTGCCTCGATGGGAATGCCAAAAAGGCCTGTGATGACACATGCCAATTGGTTTCGCTTGTCCACGGAGTATGTCCTCCATATGGGAGTCTGTTATTCCGTGATGCTGCAAGTTCTAGATGCATGTGCTCGATACAGGGAGAAACATGAACTATCACAGTCACCTCAAAGTATGCATCCGTGATCGCTTCGTCTTTGATTCAAGTCATCTATTTACATCGTACATCCGTACTCGTATTCCCCTTCAATCCCCTTCAAACATACAGTTATATACGCCGTGCGTCGTAATCGTATGCAGGGGATCGAAATGGGAATTATTAACGATGTATGGAGTACGACATACTGACAGTATGAGTACATACGACATAGACGCTTCCATGTGAGGGACAAGTTGACGATGCTCCTCGGCATTGTACGTTATCCCCATTTACTTCTGCGCTTCAGTTGAGCTTCTCATCCTCTGCCTTGGCGAGATTAAATCCCAACAAATGGTTGGCAACTATCGGTAACTGTTTCTTCTTATTATCTTTTTTTTTCATGTGCCTTGTAGTTTGGCTCTACGATGTATCGACCTTCTTTTCCATAGCAGTCAGTATTCATCCCTGATTGCGTCTCCTCAATTTCCGGGTTGATTCATCTCCGGTGCCGCAAAAGTGTGTCTTGTTCCGTGATGCAATTGCTTAAGATGCGCCGCATATAGCCTCGTTTGTCCCGTGCTTTCGAAATTATGTGCTCCTCAAGGTTTAGTTGCCAGTGATTCAATTTACGCAGCCTGTCATATTGTACTTGTTCCTTTTTTCTTGTTCGTCGCAGGCGAACGGGTTCCATTCCAGAAAGAGGTGTTCGTTGTGCTATTGTTTGCGTTCCGCACATATATGTAGCATGGTGGAGGTCGCATCGCGGGAAAGCGCCCCGTTCCTTTCCCCTTCTCCTTCGTTTTCCTTTTCTTTTTTTCTCTTCCTTCTCCTTTACCGTGTTCCGTGACCAGGGGACGCGTCAACACTGGCAAACGAAGGTGCTGCGTAGACAAGTCTGTAAAATGAACCCCAAAAAAGCGTAATAGAGAGCTCTAATATTGTCCCATTTTGTTAAATTTGCTCGATGTGAACTACGAAGTACGGAGTACGGAGGAATACGTTGTAAGATACCTTGTTCTTCATAGCGTTATTCTTATTGGCAATATGATATTCGTTGGGCAGCAGCCTTGCGTTATCCGCCCTGTTTGCTCTTCGGCATGGGGAAAAAGATCAGGGGGTTAGTGAAGCTATCAGGGAGCGAAGGATGTAAACAGGGCGAAAATGCGCTCGCGTTGCGCCCATGTTGATGCTAATCAGTAGCAAATCCCGAAGAAAGGACAAAAAATTACTCCGTCCAGATCAGGAACGCAAAATAAATAAAAGAAACAGCACAAGAATAAAATTAGTAGAATATACTTATGTAAATGACAAGAAAACGCTAGGAATACGATCCAAAATACCTCGCGGCTATTACGAAAGGGCGTGCACTGTCGGTCTGGATACGAAACATGGTGATGGGGTCCAAGTCCGATCCAAGTTCAAAATGGCTTTGATGCTCGTGCTCAGGCCGCTCAACTGGGTATGGTATTCTGCCCGTCACGACATGGCCAGCAAAAAAAAAAACAAAAAAAAAAAAAAAAAATCCGAGAGGAGCGAGAAGAGTTGCCCTCTTGTCTGGCAACTGGACTTTAACAGGAAATAGGCAAGTCCACTGGAAAGCTCGAGATGTTTTCCGTTAATGGCTGCGTTCTCACTTGTCACCTTTGAGCACCTTTATTTTCAAAGGAGGTGCGCCACACAGGCACGACTGTGACGTTGAATATTGAGAATGAGGAGCGGAGCGTTCAGTGAAATCAAGCACTTGTCCGGAGTACGGTTCCCCTTGTGGCAGCCAATCAACAAAAACAACACAAGCAACAAACACAAAAGAACCAAAGACGCAGCCTGCACGTCGAGTATTTTCTGGCACACCTCAAGTCAGCCGGTCAAAGTGACAGGTGCTGCAGCCACGCAGCCCAGAAAACGGCCAAATAGAGACTAGTCCAGCAGGAGCAAGACCAGTGACTGTTGCGCAACAAGCAGGTAGCCGTTAGAGTTTAATGTTGGCTTGGGCAACGGGATGCCCCATGAAGATAATGATACATGGCGGGACGCAGCATGCACAGTATCCTGTCTACGACGAAACACTGTTCTGGCCTCGACATATTGACGCACCTAGCCGCTAGTCCACGAGCGACAGTTGACAAGTATGGGGCATATCAGCGTGGGCCACGACCGTTGCAAGAAAAAAAGGGGGGTGGGTGACAGGGAGGGAGATGCCGCCCGTCTTGGCCCATTGAGGAAAAGACCAGAGGAGAAGGAGAAGAGCGATCCCACAAAGATTTTCAGAGGAAAAGAGGGAGAGAAAGGAAAGCGAAGAGGGAAAGGGGAAAAGGGAACAGGGAACAGAACGGTGGTTGTCAACATGCGCGACTGTCGCTCTCAATCGGCCCTTCCAGGCTTTTGAAATTGCGCGCATTGGTGGACTGGGAAAAGACAGAAGAGGGGCCACAGAGGCGAGAGAGAGAGTGTGGCTACTCCAAAAAGAAAGGAAACAAAAAGCACGAGAGAGAGAGACTCGAGAGAGAAAGAAAGAGGACTGGAACACACCCCCATCTAACCAACCAGAAAGGTAATGCTCTCCGAGAATCTGGCCAACCAGAGCGAAGCAGCAGCAGTTGAATGCGACAGGGCAGAGAAGAAAACGGACAAGGGGTCGAAGGGCTTGCAGGGGAGGGGTGTGGATGTGGGTTGCGGGTGGGCGTTTACTGGACAGAACAGGGCAGAATGGCAAAGACTGGTGGGAGGAGTGATGAGTGATGATGGATGAATGATGGGTGATGGACGATGTGGACTCTGCATGCATTAGCAAGGGGATGGAATGTTTATTGGCGTGACGGTGGAGGAGGGGATGGATCTTTCTTTTTGTGCCTTCTTTTTTGTATCTTTTATTTACGACGTACGGAGTATGTCGTACTTATGTATTCTTTTTGATAAAAGGGAGAACGACTAGCCAGAAGAGAAGAGGAGAGAAAAAGAAAGCAACGACGATTTTGGCCCCTTGTCTTCTTACGTAGCAACCCGTCAACGATAGGAAGAAGAGGAAGGCAGGCTGGCAGGCAGGAAGGGAAGACTCCTGGTCGTTTTCTGTGGGGATGAAAGATGTGAGAAGGGAAGAGAGAGAGAAAGAAGAGAAAAGATATGTCAACCCGGGCTATGGGCCAAGACCCAAGATCCAAGGAGACAAAACGAAATCAACACATCATCCTCCGGCATTTGCCAGAAGCGATCGACAGCGAAAACAAAATGGCCACCAGGGAGTGGCTTGCAATGTCCCGGGCCTTGATCTTTCCAGATAGACAGGTTTTTCTTCTTCTTTTCTTTTTCTTCTTCTTTTTTTTTTTTTTTTTTTTGAAAACAAAAAAAAAAGATTGTGACTAGCCAGGCTGTCAGACCGTTGGATGTTGACGAGCATTGTATATCAATTGCGTCTCAGGGCAAGCTCCAGGCTAACAGCCATTTTAACATGTATTACCTTATATCTTACGGAGCACATTTTACGTTATCCTCATGGAGGACTCCGCGAAAACAGCAACAATGTCCCAAATAAGGCAAGGCCTCATCTGAATCTCGAGTCTGTCCTGCAGGGCAGTTGTAACGGCAGAGGAAAGCAGCTGTCGGTATCTCCACAGAGTATCAAAGAAAATGAGAGAGCCCCCATGACACGAATGTGCTAAAAAAGGCTCTGTCCAGCCCCTTTGAGGGCAAAACAATCAGCAGGGCTGGCCTGTAGTATTACACAGTAGTCGGGAAGGCAAGGAAGGGGTTTCCAGAAACGTGCATGTGCTCCGTAAAGGGCCCAAGACCAAACGGGGATGTCGTATTGAAGGATCGTTGAAGAATACCACGAAGGAGAGAATATGGACAGGCGACAGGGTTATTTAGTGCATTGCCATGATCTTCAGATTCCAGCCATTGAAAAAATCGCAAATCGGTATTATCGTGAAAGACAGTCTCATATCGTTCTATTAAAAAGGGAAGATGGCAATAAAGCGTTTTTTTTTTTTTTCATTCATTTTTTTTTTTTTTGAAGAAGAAGAAGAAGATGCTTACTTTGTAAATAGGATAGAGAGAAAGAGTAAAAAAAATGGAGAGAGCGCGGGAGAGATGAAATAGTGAAGAAGAAGAAGAAGAAGAAGAAGAAGAAGAAGAAGAGAGAAAAACGATTGAGCGTCTTGCAGCAAAATCCACAACGGCCACGATGGCCACCAAAACCGCCCGAGACAGCATTTGCGGGGTATAGCACGGAGCAGCTAATGGCCCTGGGCCCTCTTTCTCTGGCCCATTTTCTTGGACCTCAGCGCCTTTTTTCCTTCTTTTTTTCTGGTCCTTTAATCTCGTTTCCCACCCCCTCTCCACCGCTGGCTGGCTCTGGGCCGAAACCATACTAGCAGAACACCAAAAGGAGGGAAGGCATGCAGGGAACAAATCGGCTCTATCATCAATCGTCCAGACCACCAAAAGACACTGGTGATATTACGCAGCAACTTGTAAGACAACTCGAAAGCTTTGCCATTAATTCCTCAGGTGTCTGACCACATGGAATGAACAGTCTTTTGGACCTTCTGGCAGTGCTGGGACTAAGCAATGCAATTCGTAGTAAGATACGGGGTATACGGAGTAATATATGGAGGAGTAATACTGCGTGCTAGCTCTTAAAGGATCGGAGTAAGCCTGCCTATTTCTACAAAATACTATTTTGTCTGTCGTTTGATGGAATGATGGCTTATTTCCAAGGCCAGGAGCGTGTCGAGTCTGGTCGAAATCGGCAGTTTCGGTGGCAGTGACCGAATCTCGAGGATGAAGGGATTAGTGTAACGAGATTACCACAATCCAGGATAGCCGTGAGTTCTAGCATCCCAAAGATAGAAATAGGACGTGATAGAGGTCACTACCGCGTAGTCAGCATACGGCGTATCTTAATTTACAGTGCACATAGATCAACTAAGATGTGCATGCGTGAAACGAAACAAACCCGCCTGAAAGAAAAAGTAAACATCAAGCGTTGCGTTGGACGTTATTGCTTCAAAAGGTTTAGCCAGCAGTCTTCCGCAGGAAAGAGGTATGAAGTAAACAAATGGCATGGTAGACTTGGTAGTGAATTGGCGTGAAGAAAGAGGGTGGAGGAAAAAGAAGAAAAAAAAGACGGCTTGACCAAGCTTGAACTGACACATGACAGGCAAAAAGGGGCTAGGCTGAATATTGACAGGCGTTGCAGACATTGGTAGCCTCGTTTAGCACATATTTGTTTCAAACCGAAACGGCCGCACGGCTGTCGTGGAGAAAGAGGCGTTGTTCGACCTGTCTTTGACTTAGTCGATGAAGATTGGAAAGGAATGGGAGAGGAAACAAGAATAGAAAAATCGGAATGGCAATGAGACATTCCGAAGGAAGTCCTCGGAGGAATAGCCCCAACAAGGAGAAACATTCCAGACTTCTTGAGATATATTGAAACAAAACTTGGGCAAAGTATCCTAGCCCGTACATGACGATCATGATCACAATTCGACGAAAGAGCAAGAAAATCAACATAAAAAAATCACGAGCCTCCAGGTGGCTGGCAAGATAAAATCAATATCGAAATGGCCGTACTCTATAAGTATGTAGTATTACTCAGTACGTCGTACAAGCAATGCCCATTCAAAGTCAAACATGGACCACGAGAAGCTTTGTGAGGCCGAAACCATCTGCCGGGCTCCCGGGTACGGGGTTTTCAGACATATTTACAATGCAATTACGACGTATTACAAGATATGTTTGTCCCGTCTGTTTTTCTGCTAACCACTCCTGAGTATTTGCCACTGGCCACCCCGGTCTAGGCCCCCTCTTACCTGTGCTTTTGACGGCGCTACTCCCTCTGTCCCTGTAAACACCATTACCCGGCGGCCGTCGCTTACAGTAGTGTGTCTCTTTGAGGGGCAGAGCACTAAAAATGGACAGGGAAGACGTCGTGGTCAATCGAAGGAGCTTCAGGACCGAGACGCGGGCCCCGTGAGGTGCTTCTTAGGGCAAGTTGGGGGTGTCTGAGCTGTCTTGGCTGTCTTGACATCTTGTCGGTTGAAATTCTCGAGGAGTCTTCATAATCTGTCGCCGGTCCGATCATCATTGCCTTCGCTGTCGCCATATTGCTTTCTTTTTCAATGGTCTAGGCGCTCCTTTTTATGCACTTGGACACTCGAGGGCACAATTAAAGGTAGGGTAAAAAAAAATTCAAAAAAAAAAAAAACATGACAAAAAGCCACTCGAGGAAATATCAGGGGCGACAGACGTTCAGACGTTCAAACAACGCCTTTGCATCCGCATCCTTCAGCGTATCTTAATGCTCAAATATCTAATCGGTACGTTGTAATTACTTTGTATGAAAAAAATTCAACAATATTTCAACGGGCCCCGAAGCATCTTGCGAGTCTTGCGTCTCGTGGCTCTGGCATCAACCCGCAATGAAGGACGCTACAAAGGCATGCAAATCCATCGCGGCGTCCTCCATAATTTGATGGCATACTGTGCATTCTTGCATTTTCGACGGAACTGAGACAAGACGTAACAGTTCGCCGTTTATAACTGTGTTCACCACTAACGATGATCACTGATCGCCGTAGGGCGTATTTCTTCACTTCACTTTATTAGTTTGGCTTTTCTTTACTGGTACGTCCGGCCTCTTTCAACGACATCCGTTGCCATGGATATTGCCACAACAAGGAGAGAAAAGGTAAGACATAGTGAGCCGATAGCCATGGCCGGCAATGGCATTTACAATAAGCCACGTTTGATCACCGATCACGCGATATAAAAAGAGGAAAACAAGGAAGAAGAGAAAGAATGAAAGCATGTCCGGTCTCGCGATATCTCGACTGTTGTCCGTTGTTCCCGGCTCCGGCACGAAATAACGACCAGCTCAATGTTGCTTTTTTCCTCAGGCAAGTGGAGCCGACCACAGAAGCAAGGGATCCCGAAAGGGGAATATCAAGACTCTTGACACTCCTGCATCCCAGCCTGTTGGTGCTTCTTGAAAAATGGCCTTCATGGGTCAGTGGGACTGGGCTTGATTCTAAAGTATGTTTGGTGGTGCAGTGTTACAGCCGGAGAAAAAAAAGGCTTTAGGGAACAAGTCACCCGTGTGGACGGCGAGAAGAAACGATGTACCCTCACGCTCGAGGGGGATGGCTAAAAGGGACAAGCATGCAACAAGGTGCTGGAGAAGAGAGGGCAAGGACAGAACATCCTGGTAAAATATTTTAAGTATGCTGAAATGGCTGCTTGCACGGAGTACTTCATATTATGAGCACACTTACTATGTATGTATGTATCTGTAAAAGTAGTACTCTGTGCAACAGCCTTCTGCACAAGAAATGCGGGAGAGCTGTCATTTCTGTTCGCTTTCTTCTTGCTTTTTCTCCCGGGGGGCTTGGGCCTTGTGTTTGTGTTGCTCGACTCTGTGCTCCAGTGATCACCGCCGTTGCACGATTATGGAGATACTGGTATACTTATTGTACGGAGTGTGTACTTCCATTATGCAAAGACAATTGTGGCCACAGCGGCCACAGCTTGGCCGTCTGCCATTCTGTCATTCTTTCACTGGTTGGCGAGGTTGGCCACCGGGGAAAGGCACTCAACTGTCCCGACAAAATGCCCCGTTTATTTGTCGTACGTTTTTCTTTCCTTTTTATCTGACTACTTTCTTTTTCTCTCTCGGTGACGCTGTGCCTCCCTTCTATCCAGGTTTTCTGCTTCGGGCGGGGGTTAGTCGTTCCCGTTCTTGCGACTGGCTGCTCAGAGCATCCAAGCTCTTTTTTTTTTTACCTTTTCATGTTCATCCATACTCTGATAAGTATTTCTTTTAACTGTTCAGCCCATCTTTCTTTCCACATCAAACCATTGCAACCCAACACCAACACACAAATTTGTCCACTTGCTCCCCTTGTATTTATTTGGGCCCTTCACAATGACACCAACGCCCGGTGTTCCATATGCCTTGTACTTAGTCCCAGATATACACGCAAGATACATCGTTGTATCCAACTTACCATAGTATCTATCTCACTGCGGCCGAGAGGCGACAACCTGTATCTTGGTTATTCCCCTGACGTTGCTTTGCGTTTTGCCCTGCGGTTGTGTCCAGGCTTTTCCTAAGCAAGCCGACTCGGCTGCAGAGCGATGGGGTGGATGTTGCAGCGGCGAGCCTCAGCGTGACCTTTTTACACCGTATCTTGGTTTCCCCTTGGCATAGGAGCACGGGATGGCGCTGGGGCCCGCGAGGTTACGGTGGTAGCAGCAAAGAAGGAGAAACAGCACCATGAAAAAAAAGAGGGGTGTTCTGGGACACACACTCAAAGGCTACTTGAAGGTTAACAAAAATCAGGAAGGTGGACGGATGTAGCACCCGCCATGTGCAATGGAGATCAGTGGGAAGGGAGCAATAAGATGCTCCTATTATGCCATTGCGGCTAGGTCCTTCTTTCTTTCTCCTTTGCCTTGGGACCCAAGCAGTAGCTGAAGGAGTTCGTGTTTTATGTGGAATAAAGGGACAATCCAAGCACATCATGGCACATCGTGGAACATCGCGGCATATCTATTTTTATGCTTATCACAGACTTCGTTTGTTGATGTTCCCTGGTTGTTTCCTGAGACTAAACATGCGAAACGTCTCGTTTGCAATATTCTGTGCTTTATTTCCTCTCCGGGTTGTAAACATTAAGAGCCACCATGCTCCATACAGGACCTGGAGAACCACCATGCTACATAGCCTGCAGCCCATGATCCAGTACAAAAACACAGGAAAACAAAGTCTAGCATGGCCTGGCCCATGATTTCCGATGTCGCACATCCTGCGTGGAAAAAAAACGTACACTGCTTTCAGATTCAGATGGGGAAGGTTGTTGTCGGCTGAGTAAAATGTGTGGGGATGGAAGTGCTCAATTTCATCGCGTTCTACCCGTTCTTATTTATATTTGAATGATTTTTCTGTATTCCCAGCAAAGGAGACCTTGCTATTTGTTAAGAGAAAATTGATTCACAAAAACCCAAGGAACATGCCCAAATAATAAGTATGTACATACACATCTGTTTTCAAAGAAATAAATAGATATTTCATAAGGAACTGGAAAATGCTCTTGCTCCTGGTCAATGTAAAACAAAGTACCTCTTTCTTTCATGTTCACATTACAGGGATCAGGCGGAAGAAGACTCGAGCTACGGGGTATATCACTCGGCAGATATAGCCCCTCCGTCCATTTGTCTTCAGTGAACCCAGTTTTGATACAACCATGGGTGAAGGGTGTGAGGACGAGAAACAAAAAAGGAGAGAGAAAATGAGGACAACCAAAAAAAAAACCCCTTAATGGATTATTTGGCGGTCCTAAGTCCCTTTGCAGAGCGCAAGTTTACACAGTATTGCGTCTCTAGTATTAAAATGGCCTTCTCGTCTCATACGAAGTGAATTAACTCAACAAAAATTAAGTGTATGCAAATTCGAACCCATTAATCGGCCACAGACGCAGTTAGCTATACTGCGTTATTGACAATAGGCCACAGACCGGGCGCATTGCGAGAGAAGGACGAGAAATAATGCACTGTCAGTTTCTCAGAAGTAACCGAACATTGTTGCCCGTAGTTGTGTCTCTTACATATACAATGTAATATGCCATAAAAATGTACATGAGTAAATACTTATGTACCTCGTACGCAGTGTATGTCGTACTTGTTCTTGGTTTACATACTTATATATGTCCTCTTCTGTGTTGTTCTTCGAAGCATGGATGCCGTGATAAACGTGGAAACTGGGTCCAGCCCATCCCCTAAAACAAAGAAAATACGACGTGCCTGAAGCCTTGGCCTTGAGCTTACCCACAACATCGTCCGTTTCCTTTCTTTTCTTTTCTTTTGTGGCTATTTATTTCCAAAAATTTATGGATAGCAGAGCACTTGTCTGACTAGCTAGACTTTTATCTGACCTAATGTTTCTTTTTCTCCCTTTCGACACGCATTAGAGGTCTTCTAGGTCTAGCGTGCCCGCCGGCCGTTACAAAAGTCAGACATTTAGTGGGAACATGGGCAACGGGAGGCACTTTGCAACTGTCAGATCAAAACAGGAATAGGGCAAAAATACCCAGTAAACAGCACGCTTTTCGTGCTCAAAATTCCATCGACCGACCTTCACAACGGGCCTAAAACGCCCCGGCGCTCTAACAGAGCGGGCAAAGGGGACGAAATGGTGATAAGAGAGAAAGAAAGAAAAGACGGCTGCTAGCGAGGTTACATTCTGTGGAAACCCCACTGGCAGTTGGAGACAGGAGACAGAGGGTTGTAACCGAGGCGCGAAAAGAGGAAAGGTGCAGAAAAAAGTGAGCAGGGGAGGGGGTGTGGGAGAAAAAGAAAAGGAGGGGGGACAAGAAGGAACGAAGGGCCAACGAGGGCGGTCAGTAAGAGATGCCTGCACACAAATGATTGGCGGCCATTGATTTGCGGCCGTTGAAGGCTAGCTTGCGCCGTTTTCATTCTTTTGGGGCTGGTCACTCTTTATCTCTCGCGTTTGTCCCTGCCTTTGTCCAGTGGAGTCGACAATGCTCAACCGCCGTTGAAGAACGACACATGGCATCGGCAGATGTCTTTTCATTCTCATTTTTCCCTCTTTTGTATGTCGAATGAAAATCTTATGCACGATGAAGCATGGAAACGGGGTACATTCCAAAAGGCTAGCAAGCAAACGTTTACATCTTGATTTTCGTTGTTGCTTATTGTTTTTTTTTGTTTCTTTTTTAATTGTCAACTAACCCAAGCCAGTTCTTGAGTGAATGTTTCTACTACTTTACGACGTATTTACAGAACATAAGGCATGTACTAGCGAGCATGGATCCTAGCATTTGTGCACATACATAAGTAGCATGCAAGAAAGTCTTCTTTTGCCCCTGTCAGCCATCGCACTTTTGCTTGTGTACAAGCCGCAATAAACCTCCGTGGCACCTTTTCTCTGGGAGTTACTCTCTTTTCCTCCCGTCACCCCAGTCTTTTTTTTTTTTTTTTTTTTTTTTTTTTTTGGCCTTGTATAAAGCAATATGTACACAGTACGTTGCAGTATGTATTATTCTAGCTTTCATTCTTCCAACGACGTTGGTTCCGGGCACTTTCACTTTCCGATCGCGCGAAGACAAAAACGGAGAATCCAGTACGAACGAAGGATGAAAAACACGCGTTTTCCCCGTGGCGGGGGGCCAGTCCCCTTGAACATTGCCCGATGCATCGTCGAGTGCAACCCTTTGTGCTCGCCCTGTTGTGCCTTTCTGCCCGCCAGGGAAGAGGGGGGGGGGGCCTGGTTCGGTGCTTGGCTATCGAGCTATCTTTTTTCTTTTTCTCTTCTTTTTCTCCTCCTTTTTACCCTCTGTCGTTCCTCTCTTCTTCCTCGTTCCTTGTTGCTGTCAAAATAGCGCACGGAACATCCCAAGAAGGGTCTAGCATCATCTCGAAGACGACATGGGCCCTGGGCTTCAGGAGGTGGGAACTTGGGCAAGTGTTGGGCAATCAGTTCTGTTCATTTCAAATTTACTCAGTGAAAAGTAATAAAAACGGGATTCTCCGTTGGCAGCTTATCATAACTTCGAGCTCGTGCTTAGGGCAGAGTAGTTTTTTATGATGACAATAAGATCCGACTCATAACAACTAGCCCTCACATCCCTTTCTTTGTTAAGAGAATAAATAACAAGGTCACCGAGTCCCAAAGAAAGATCTCGTTTGCATCACAACACCAAAAAAAAAAATCACCCTCAAGCTCCCGATACAACGCAAAGTCGCACAGCATACTTATCCCCCGTGCGCCGAAATCGTGCACTTGGACACGCGCGCGCGCACGCATTGCATAACGAACGGTCGATGAGATTCTGTCTGGTCGCCCGATGGGGTACACCCCCAGGACCCTTGTGTGGCCTTGGCTGGCAAAGCTGGGTTTGCTTGTTCCGTAGCGGGATGGCACCGTATCGCTTTCTGAAGCTACTTTGCAGTGTGCTACTGCATCCACCCAAGAGTGTAGACAGGCACCACTGTGTACGATTACTGAGTAATAATAGTTTGGGACCGAGGACAGATGATGAGATGGTCAATGGACATGCATACGGATAGGTGGCGGGCGGGAGACGGGCTGCAATTATTCCACGTGCGTGGTTGGAGGAAAAGACGACAGAGGCACCAAAAAAGCACCCCGGCAGCAATTTCGGTGAAACCTTTTGCTTGGTCTTCTTTGAACACAACGCCAAGGCACGACTTTGGTTGGAAAAGGTTGGGGGCACTTTGTTTTCTGTGCTATTATCTACACGGTACGACTGGCTCTGCCGACCTCGCATATCGCGCTTGTCTATTCTTACCTGCGCATTGAAACCCAATCTCAAGAGATTTCTCAAAAGGCGAGGATAGTCTCCGTTCAAAATAAAATCAAGTGTTGAATTGGGAAAATACACAGAATGCACCGGTGGTTATCTCAAAGTACTCTATGAGTGGACTACAAACATCTGTCTCGTGCTGTCTTCTTCTTGTTCTTCTTTTTTTTTTATCCCACTTGGTCAGGGGAAAAGATTGCTGTGTAAATGCACCTGCTAGTAGGTCCTAGCCCGTCCGAGTAATAAACTTGCAATGGCATTTTTTAAACCTCTTTTCAAACCCACGAGGCACCCAGCCTTGCCTTTGACGCTAGTTTCTGTTGCAAACGCTGGCCGCCGGATCGTCGGGGCCGCTTGTCCTGCAACGGCCCTTTAACACTAGTTTAGAGTTAGTCAAAGACCGAAATATGTAGGTGATCGAGAGTACGGAGTAGGAAAAGAGACAGAGGAGGGGGAAGTGAAAAAAGAAAGGAGAAGCAGCAGACAAAGACACACTGCCACTCCATTAAATAAAAACACATCCAGGAGGATGCTCGCTGTATCGGTAATTCACGGAACGAGAGAGGGGGTAGAATCGATGTCTAGGATATAATACTGTGTAAGTTGTAGTGAGGGCTGGTAAATCAAAACTAAAATCGGTGTCAAAATCACGGAGAAGAAAGCCCGACCGCAAAACGGCACCTGCTATGTGGTATTGAAAAGTGGCGAATGGCGCTGGCCGTGCTGCCGCGGTATGGCATATGGCTTGATTTTGTCAACTGTGGAGGTTATGTGAGGAGAAGGGCTCTATCCTTGCTGGGAGGAAAATGGTCCGGGGTCGTGTGCTGATCATGGCTAAGATTGGGATTGATGTGCGGTATCGAGTCGGTTGTGTTGGGAGAAAACATAGCAGCAACATCTGGAGGGTTGATGCATCTTGTTGTGGTGATTTGCTTTGCCTCCTTGCTTTGCTATTTGTAAGATATTTATTTGTTCTTATGCCTTGATTTTTCTGTCAAGTTTTTTCATCAATAGACTTTTTCTTCCATTCAGCACCCTTTGATATGTTACAGCTGCCACAGAAATTTAACAATCATGTAAGATACGACGTATCCCATAATAAATGATAAGATTTTCAAGTGGACTCTCTCACACAGCCCGAGCACTCGTGATAAACCCATCTGTTCTAGATGTAAGATATCACCGTGGAAGTGATCGTTGTTTACCTATTATGAGTCCACACAAACACAGTTGTATTTACTCATATGATTATGTTACGACGTACATTGGCCACAGTGCCTGTATCCAACGCCCCGGAACTCTGCACTTTATATTTTCCCGACTCTTGCCTCAACTTGCTTCTCAATTAAACCCGTACGCCGTTATTTATTTACTTAAGCCACAAGGCGCTGCCGACGACGTGTGTTGTGCAACCTGCCAACAGTGGTTCGCATGTGTGCTTGTGCGACTCTCCTTCCCTTATTCCCTGTCGAGTTTGGTTGAGCCCTGGGCGGAATTCAGAAAAATGCTTCTGACAAAGATCCAAGGGGCCGAATACGACTAGCACATTCTCAGTAAGTATGACGGAAGGGACGCGCCAAAAAGAAGACCAATACAAGCGAGGTGCTCCATTCCCTGTAAACCCCGAATTCAGAGCCCAATGTTTTCCAAAACGGGAATCTGCGCCGGGCGCTGGTGTCCCCTGGCCCTGTTGAGGGTAATTGGACGAGTCTAATAAGTACTGTGGAAGTCGACTTTTTTTTTACCCCCTCCCCCCAAGGCCTTCTCACGACGGAGTGACAGATGTATGTAGTGATAAATCACTTAATCTTATTATACCGGTATTGCCCAAGGTAAATCAACATTGCACGCCTTACTGACCTAATTCTTAAATCATATTTTAGCTTGAGTAGCCAAATCCAAAATACTTACAAGTGATGATAGGAATCATGCATATCCTTGTGGTCTCAAACTCTGTAATACTGTAATTACAGTATTACTTTCGGCCAGTGTGCTTGCGACAAGGCTGTTACGGGGTAGTCTGTACGCCATACACGAAAAGAATATCCCTCGAGATTGCCATCTGCACATTTTCTTCAAAACGAGGGGAGAAATTCGAGGGCTGTCCCCAGTAGCTACAGGCTATCATAAGTAAGCAATCTTTCCTCTGGCCGTTTCGCTGTATTCAAACGAGCCGCGCTAATCGAGGCGGCCCTTTGTTCCTTCTTCCTCATGGGAAGGGAACCCACCAAATCTACCTTTCAATCAGACGACCTGGCATATGGCAGATGCTCCCTCCTATATTGCACCTGAAGCTTGGAAGCCACCATTTGAAGCGGAAAGGGAAGAGAGGGACGTACACGGAGTATGCAAAACCCAAAAATACACATCACCACGCCGTGAGAAACAGACGCACGGGACCGTCTGTTAGTGGTGGCAGACGGCGCGGAGATAGACGCCTGCTAATGTTGCAACCACGGAGAACCGCTCGCACATAAATGTGATAGTAAATAAATTAAAAGCCGAGAAGAATGACGAGGCAACTATCTCTCCTGGGCAGCCGCGATGCAGCGTAAACAGGAGGCGCAGGATGTGAAAAGCATGTGCGCCTTTCGATGTGGAAGGGGCGGGCAAAAAGAAGGGGGTCGGTCCTTTGAATGTGGCTGCAAGGCTGCGTCACTGCCAAAATTGCATGCATGCAATCTATTGAGAGAGAAGGAGAGGTGTCTGGCTTGGACTCAGACTAGGAGGCGGCAACTGCCTAATTAGGGAGGAGGTAAAAGCAAAAAAAAAAAAAAAAAAAACCTTGACCCAGCTGTCGAGTACACAGTATGAGCACATTCACTTTGCCAGCTCAGGCACAGAGTAGATGAGCCTTGATGGCAATGCCTTTACGGCGTATGATACACAGTAAGGATACTGATGTAGATCACTCACGAGGCCAAGAACCACGCACTCACAATTTGCTGATTTGAAGGCACGCAACACACGTTGGAGTGAAGATACAGATGCTGTGCATTTTTATTTACTTTACTTTCTTTGCAAAAAGCTTGGCCTTAACCAGATCGGAAGGAACCACCATTCAACCACCCAGCGAGCCAGCTTTTGCCCGACCGTCATAATCACACCTCATGTATTCCTAACAGAGAGCCCGATTCCCAGGTATGTACGTCGTATGGGGAGCATATGTACTGATTGTCTTATGTACAATCTATTTTTATTTCAATGTGTAGATACCACATACCCGTAGCAGCGTAGATCAAATATGCACAATGGAGAGGAATTAGGAGTGGACAAGTGCTTGCTCACTTGCTTTTTTACATAGTAGCAGCCCGCCAAACAGGATTTCTTCCCGGTTGCACCCCTCCCACGCCACGCACTTCCTAAAACCAGGAAGCTGAGCTTAATCGTAAATATGGGAGGCCCGATGTGGTTCTTGGTTAACAGCGTCATCATGCTTCATCTGTACTGCGTACTACGGCAGAAGGCAAGTTCTTGGTAATGTTCACCGGCCTTTTGGGCGGTGGTGCTGTTGATCGGGCTCGTCAAGCTCGCAAGAAAATGCCGGGATCCAGCATTCTGCGTATCTGCCATATCTCGGTGGTTCTGGACGGCTGATTTATGCGCCGTTGTGGAAGAGAAAGGACCTCTTCTGTCGCCGGCAATAGGCGGCAGAGGCATTGGCAATGACTCCCGTCATGATGCCATTCGACAAGGCCTGCATGTATACTGACAGCCGTGCTTATGCAGGGAGCAATTGACCTGCCATATTCGCAGGACGACAGAATATATACAAGGTCCGTCATGAGACGCAGAGAAATTGCCAAACGGAAAGTACGACGTATTACTGTGCACGAACAGTGCCACAGTGAATACCAAGTAGGGACGCCTGGAAAGGGGGATCCATATGTAGAAAAGAACAGAACAAATGCAAAAGTGGGCCCAATCCAGAATCAACGTCCTGCTCAAGCAAGCGCGCTTTCCTTTTGGCGAAATACAGGCATGCTTAAACTTCCAGGCTTGGCCCTTTTTCTGCTCGAAGAGTCGAGGAATACTCTTCTGTCAGGCTGTATTTACTCTATTATCTTGTCAGGACAATCGTGGGAGGACCGCTCCTTGTTCTGCTTGCCCCTCTTCTGGTCCTTGTTGACGCCACGCCCCTCCCCCCCAGCACCTTCCCCATAGCCATATGCACGTTGCAACCGAGCTTACGCTACGAGGTCGTTCTTCGTGGAAGAAGGGGGTTGCTGCCGTGTAGACCCACTCGCTAGGGTTGTGGTGGCTTGCTCTTTCCTTCCTAGTCCCCGTTGCTAATCTCTCGTGGGCAGGAGGTCAAATGCAGAAGAAAAATGTTTGTTTGTTTAGTAGCTGTCGCAAATGCTTGTGGTTTGTCGACAAGCATATTTTCTTTGGTATAAGCTATGTATAAGTAAGATACATGCAGATAGCATGGTTTACTTGTTTTCTGTTGGAAATCGCTCTTAAACGTAACGCCGAGCACAATTTGTCGCTTTTACCACAGTGACTATCTAGTAAAGTTGTCACCAAGAATGTGTGCATCGTTCCTTCCCTATCCGCTCAGCAAAATGTGTCTTCCCCTTTTGCTGGTAATTTCTAATAGGGGCATGACTGTCATCTCGTTATGCTCCATCATTCTTACAGCTATTATCAACCTTGTCAAGTCTGTCGTTCTGTTAATGTCCAAAGACATATCATCAACGCCTTTTACTCCTCATGCCACTCTTTTCTGACCCGCCCGCCATTCCCTTTTCGGGTACCGCCCCCATTCGCGCCTCCTTTCGCGCAACGGTCTTGCTCGAAAATTTACGGGGCTCCCACTAAAGGATTCGCTCTCGCTTTTTAGTGCTACGGTTGATTGATATTTTGCTGTTTTTCAAAGGCTGTCGCCACGAGAGGCCAAGCGGAAGCAGAGCCTTTGACATATTCGGGGTGCCTGGTTCTGTTGTGTTTACCATACAGACAAGTATGCACATACGTCCCTACTCCGTACTTTGGTTGCATTTCATCTTGTGTATTTTGTTCCTTCCTCTTTCAAGACACAGACCCGTCATTGTGAAATGCAACACATGCAGGCATGGTCGCCGCATCGGTCCTTGACCAAACGTCAACTGTTCACCTCCAGCATTAGTTGTGTCTGGGGTGACAAGGAACATGGAAATGGAGCAGGGGCGATTGAAGAGAAGGAACAAGAGAAGGGTGGTGGATTTGCTCTGAGAGGGGTGTGTGAATAGTCTTCGGAGGCATGGGGTGTGCCGCTTGACGTGGACTGGACAGGGAGACCGAAAGGTGGGGAGAAGGGTGAGCAACATGCTTTTGCAAACTGCTGACAGGGTGTTGCCTTATTCCTTTCTTTCATATTCTTCAGAGGGAACCTTTTAGTTCAGGAAGGGCTTGTGCATACCGACCCACGGATGGCTCTTGCTTTCAAAAACAGCCATAGTACGTCGTACTCCTCCGTTCAGAAAACAGGACTGGCACGGAGAAGCACCTACTTGCGCCTTCCCCCCTTCAGTTTGACAGACAATTCCCGATTGTGTCTATTTCCCCCCTCGTATTTTTACTTCTTCTTTATTTTCATTCTTTTTTTACTTGCTTCGAAATCCTGCATCTTCCTGTTCCCTTTGACACATGGCTCCATGCGTTCTTTTCAAAAAGGATCATCGGCGAGCAACTCTTGGGCGGTTTGCAATGCTTCACCGCTGGATGTGCCCATAAACAACATAACAGCTTAACAACAGACACACGGGTGAACCCTCACACAGCACTGGCCTCGAACTCTCCATCACCACCCCACGTTTGCATCTCTGCGACGAAAACCATACACCGCATCTCAAAATTTATTTTCCTGTGTTTATTTTCTGCTGGCTCCAACGGGGAATTCAGCCTTTGAACGCACGGGGAGAGCAGTCCTTGCCCAATCTTCGGCCCTATTCGGTTTTTTTCTCTCTCTCTCTCTCTCTCTCTTTTTTGTTGCCTTTGCTGGCCCTCTCTTGTTCTTAAGTTTTTGCTGTTTCGTCAGTGGCACTTTCGTTCCCCACGGCTTCTTCGCCCACCGCTCCATATTTCCAAACCACATCTCTTTGAATCCCTCATTGAATACAGGTTACCACCAAGCTGCGCCTTTACCGATTTTTCCTCCATATTCCTATCCATCTCACAAGCTAAACACATGCTTTCCGCCGCATAAAGAAAGTCCTCCTTACTTAAAGAAGGAATATCGACGAGAAAGTATTGCCAGCCCGCTGTACGACATACAATAAGAATATAGAAAAGGGGACAAGGAAAGGGCGTGCGGTATATTCCGTATACCAGAGAGCTTCACCACGAAGAGGACCAAAGCCCACAGAGACATATCTGAGCTTTTAAGAACAGCACGGCCAGTCAACTTACGAAGCACGGGCGACGCATTCATCAGCAAGCCTGGACTCGCTGTCAAGTCAATGATAGTGAGAAGTGGTCCTTCCTTCGTCCCTTGAACTACTGAGTAGCCGTCAACTGGAGCTTCTTCAAGAGCCCCAACATAGCGAGATCTCCCCGTGGCTCCTCCATCTTGTCTCCTTCCGTGAAAGGCAACACTCGTTGGCTCCCAGCATGCTACCCTGTGCTGAGGACACCCCCAAGCCCATCAACTAGCACAGCACGCCCCTCCCCCAGTTCCTACAAACTTGCATGGCCCTTGGCCCTGTGCAAGGTGCTGTTGAAAAGAAAAGACAATTCTCGACCCGAGTTTGACCCTTGTCGTCTCTTCTCCCTTATCCACCTAATTTGGCCCCCCCCCCCTACCTGCCTGCACTCCCTGCTCCACTGTTCACTCCTGCCCGCCTTGCCTGGCTAGGCCTCGTCGCTGTCCCACGCACCCATCCCCCTACCTCAAGTCTTGATAGGTACTACTACAAGGTACTTGTGGTAAGGATAGTGCCGATTTGACTTGCTCACAAAAACACTCCCCTCCATCAATCATCTGCCGTTCCATTTTATACAAGAGCACACCTTGCCCTGCGACGATACCCATCCATCGACGTTCTTTCTTTCTCTTTTGCTCAGACTTCATTCTCGTTTCAATACGGGCAGGCCATCCACCACCAGCTTGATCTTCCCCTTCTACTTCGTTTCAGACGGATCTTTTTCTTACTTCTGGACAGCAACGGCACACGGCCATACCACCCTTCCTTCACCTCACCACTTGGATATATGGGAAGATCCCCCGGCATCGACGCCTGTCCTTTATTTTGAATCGAAACACGAAGCGAGGAACTAGTGGTATCGTCTCGTCCTCCCTTCCGCATCCTGTTCTAATTTGGTGCCCTTTCATCTTGTTTCCCGGACCGCACTTGCGACATTAAGAGGCAGAGAAAGGCCAGCTCCGTCAACTTGTCGTCCATCGCCACTGCTATTTAACAAATCACGACGACGATTGTCGACGGAACTGACTTGCCACGAAACGCACACACTCTCGGATCTCTTTATCTCTCGCCCGCGCGCGCATCTTTTTCGCCTTCATTGAGTTGTTTTTGTGCGGTCTTCCACCCCGCTTCGCTTTTCGCATCGTGATTGTCTTGGGCAATTATTCGGAGTGGCATGCTCCCATGTCAACCGCAACTTACACCGCTACCATGGCAGAGCTGAAAGAGCCAGCACATGGCATGTGGACCGGCGCATATGGCAACCCTGTGCAGATGGCCAATGGACGATTTGGTCACCCTGGAGCGTTGGACCCGATTCTCGCCAATGGTGCAGCAGCAGCACCTCCGGCGCCGTCTCCCCACTCGGCACGACCACGGACAGATGCCACTGGCTACCCGTACGCTCGTTACCCACAAGACGACACCGACGTGTACGGGAGACACCATTCGACGTCAAGCGCAAGCGGTGTGCCACATCCGTCGTTGACGACACACCAGAGCTACCCGAACCTGAAGCGGACGTACTCGCAAACAGAGCAGCACCAGCAGCACCCGCAGCCGCCACAGTCACAAGTTCCTCCCCCGTATGGGGACATGGTACAGGATATGCGCAACGAGGATGGCTCAAAAGTCAACGTGAATCAGGGCCACAAGCTGCTTTCGTTCCGACGTGCTGCCGACAAGCACACGATCGTCGACCGCCATGGCCATATCCAGCAGCTGGAACTGACTGCGCAACTGCACGGCATGTTCTTTTTGTCCGAAATGCCCACGAACGCAGGAGATGGCACTGTTGGGCAACCTGAGTTGACCTGTTACCGCCGAAACCTCTTTCAGATTAGCGGAACACTGATTACGCCAAGAGGACAGATGTCTGTTGTGAATGAGGGAGGAGAAACGGTCGCAGTCAGCTCTACTGAGTTGACGGTATCTGCCATTGAGTCAGTAGACGGCCACTCGATCCGCCTGATTGTGATCCCGTGGAAGACTCCGCCACCAAACTCGCCGGAAGTTGCCCAGAATCCTGACCAGGAACCGGTCCCTCTGCCACTGATTCCCTTCCAGGACGATGGATCAGAGGCGGAAGGCGAATATGCAGTGTATCCGATCGGATGGCGCCGTCTGCAGTTCCGGATGTAAGTTTTTCTTTTCTTTTTATTTTTTATTTTTTATTTCTGCCAATGCCTCGATGGAAAAAATGCAGAGTGATCCCACCGGACGAGATATGCTAATTGCAATTCGTTGTCCCTTGCAGAGCAACTGCAAACAACGGCCGCCGTAAGGAGCTTCAACAACACTTCGTCTTGCACCTCAAGGCAATTGCCACATTAGCCAACGGTTCGAAAGTGGTCCTGGCTGAATCTACCACTTCGCCGATTGTCGTTCGTGGCCGCAGCCCACGCAACTTCCAGGCCAGAAAGGAGATTCCTTTGTTGGGCTCAAGTGCCGGGTCACGCGGCCAGGCTCTAGTTGAGACGGGAATGGGGATCGTTGCTGGTCCCTTGACGGTCAAGACGCAGGATAAGGCGAGAGCAATGGCGCTGGAACTGCCCCGTTCGTCTTTCACTTTCACTGCCGGGCCAAAGATGCCACCTAGCCCCATGTCAATGCGTTCCAAGTAAGTCGATAGATGTTATTAGTCACTATTTTTACAGCCTGTCATAACACAGGCAGTTGATGACACGGTAAAAAGAAAAGGGTCGAAGGGCAGGAAGGGGTGAGGATTGAGTGGAAAAGGTGACTAACCTAACATTGTTTTTTTTTAGCTCATACCCAGCATGGAACACTCACCAGATCCCGCTCCCTCCGGCAAGCGGCGGAGCCTACCCGACGACATCCATGGCAAACGAACCGTACCAGAAGCTGCCCGTGTCAGGCTCGCCGCACTATACGGCAGAACCGCAGGAGATGCCCATGCAACAAGCCTCGTCGATGCCTTCGGTGCAGCTATCTCTTGTCGCCAACGACCACCAGCAGTCGAACATTCGGACACAATACGCATATGTCCAAGGCACGTCTGCCCCTCCCCCGCAGATGTCCCTTCCCACGGCAGGCGACGCTGGCGGCCTGAGTGTCCCCAGATATGTGGACAACAACGCACGGCCAACAAAGAGCCCCCGCCATACCAACCACGATTCGGTCCACAGCGCAACATCGTTGAGCACCAGCAATGATACCCCTGGAGAGTACCGCTATGGCCCGGCTTCGTACCTGGGTGTCGGAGGAGCCAGCGAACTGAGCCCCCACTCACAGCACCCGCAGCACAGTGCTCAGCACTCGCCTTCTCAACCGCCGCCGCCTCAGCAACATGGTCGTCCTCAGCAGCAGCCCTCGCAACCCCAGTCACAGCAGCAGTCGCCGTCACAACCACTTCCTCTTCCCCATCCGCAACAGCAACAGCACCAGGGCGCCACCCAGCCACAACAGGGCCAAGGCGCATACGGTGCACCCTCACACGACGCCTCGGGAAACAGCGGCGTATCCAACCCTCCATCCGCATCGCACCCACCTCCGCGTGACTATTACTCGTCGTCGGCATCATGGACTCAGCAGCCCGGAGATTCGAGCCAGGCGCCATATGCAAACGGGGAGTCTCGGCACTACTCTTTCCCGGATCAGTACAAGGCCGGACACCAGGTGAAGAACGGCGAGGCGTTGCCGCAGCCTCACAACTACCCTCCCAGAGGCTCGTTCGACGCGACATCGATGAACCACTACTCATGGAGCGCGGCCTAAACGAATTCTGATCAGTGCCGACATCATATTAAGTAATGGCCCGAGAAAATCCGTGAAAGGGCCGGGCTGTTTCATGTGATGTTGGGGCATTCACAAACGTAGCAGCACGCTCTTTCCACTTGTCAGTGAAAGGGCTTATGACCGCGTCAACATTTCTCTTCTTGTCTGTCATTTTTGTGTTAACATTTTTTTTTCCGCAATTCCTTCTCCTCAACATTTATTTTTTCCACATTTCTTTTTCTCTTACATTTCTTTTTATCTTCTTTCCCTTTCTTTTCTTTGTTTTTATTTGGGACGAGAATATATCGAGGCGCAAGCATAAAGGACCATTGGGCACAGCAATTGGGTTGGCGCAAAGTGGGACTGCTTGTTATTTTTTTCTGTGGTTTTGTTCATTGTTCGAGTGGCTCGTTTTTTTAACCCTCTTCTTCTTTTCCACGCTTCGATACCACTGCGTGTGTGTTTTTCATTCATTCTTTCTTTCTTTCTCGATCGTTTTCGATCCCTTTTGTTGGTTCGACATTGTGTATTCTCTTGTCTCGATCTGGACAGTCTTTGCTTGTTTGTGTATGGTTTGTGCGTGTGACCCCGACCTGGTTGTGAGGATAGAAGACTGGACGACAAGGAAGTGGGTGAACTGTGAGGGTTATTTTTTGGTGAAGGCATGCGCTTCCGAGTGAGGCTGGAAGAGCCTGCGAGGCAATAAAAATGATGTATGGCAAAGTCCGGCCACCTACTTATATATTGGTTATAAGATATTTTTTCTTGGGAATTTTTAATTGACGGAACTGTGTGTGGATGATCGTGTCTTGTGCTACTTTTTCTTCTTCCGAGTGTAACAAAATCGGTGCGAACGTTTGAGTGAAAAGGCTAAGAACCTGTTGAGACCAAGGTTAGGTTTATATATAATTTGGGCTGTGTTCATTGTCGTGTCCGGTTGAATAAACTGTCGCATATGATATGCCGCCTTGACATGCCGTGTTGTATGGCTGAGACATGGAGTCTCAACCGTACAAGGAGCAAGATGGATGGTTGATTGTATTGAACGAGCCGAAAGGAATCAAAGAGAAGTAGACAAAAAGAGAAAACGCAAGCGAGGTCCACTGCTTGGGGGATATTGTGTGATGTTATAGAGGGTAGTATCCCGGTCGGTCCAGCCGGGTAAAAATAAAGGGAAGATAGGTTGAGAAGAAGAGAAATGAAAAGAGATAAGAAAAAAAAAATATATATATATATATATAAAGACAACGTGTGATGCGTTGGATGGACAGAAGTTGAATGTGATTGGATTGTTGATTGTTGAGAGAACAGAACAGGTAACATAACAATAGTCTCATATGACAAGATGAAGGACCAGCACGGAGTATCGATAGAATAGCTAGGGGGAAGGGTACACAAAAGATGGGAAAGAGGGGGGTACAGAGTACTTAAGTGTATGAAAGGGAGACAACAAAGGCTGCGGGAATCGCCCAACTCAACGGGAAAACGTGGGACAGTCCGGCTCTCACTACTTTTGTGTTATGTTGAGATCTGGGAAATCCGCCGATCCGCTCGTGTTGAGACTAGTCCTGTATTACTTCGTACTTGTATCTTACTACATTCGTTTTCTCCTTCTTTTTGTTTTCTTTTTTCCGGGCTTGATGGCACCAAACTAGGCAATACTGGAGGTTGAGACTTGAAAGGGCGTGGCGCTGTTCTGCAATGGGTCAAAAGCTGATTGAAAATGGCAATGGTCGTGGCCGATCCATTCTCGATTTAAAATTGACATGAGATTGAGACCGATTAAAGAGCAGGGCCTTTGGGCACATTTTTCACCCAGTAGGCTGGCGAGGCTGGCAATCCCGCAATCCAAATGACGTCGCACTCATTTTCAAGAGGAGAAACAATATTTCAATATTTGGCCTGTCTCCTTTGGGCAAACGAGATGTGGAAGGGGCGGAGAATGAGACTGACACGACTAGCTCAGGCCCGTGTGAGGGTCCCATGTCTGTTCTGAGTCGTGACGCTCACTCGCTAGCGGTGTGAGGCTGGAAAGGTGCTGTCAAGTGTTTGTGAGATGCCCATTGACACGAGAGACCCAGCTGGCCAAGCTGGCCGAGCGGGCCAAGCTGAAGATGCATAGTATGTAAGTGCGCCGTAATGCACCATCAATCGGCATCTCCATCATGGCGCGATGAGCCAAGCCGACCCCAGCTCAAGCCTGATATGCCACGTCCTCTCGGAAAATAATGGGGGATGGGGAATATGGCTCCTTTTGGCGGCATCGTGTGCATGCAAATGTGCCTAGGGACATGAAGAAGAAAACGAACGAAAGGTTCGGGGCGCTAGAGAGTCAGACGAATGTCTTGGCTTCAGGTCGGCAAGCATGCCGGATGGAGAGGTGAAGGAGGCATGGCATTCGCGTGAGATCAAGGTTTGCGTGTTCTGAGGGTGGAACAGGTTCAGCAGGTCCAGCTTCCGATGTGCAGGAACCACCAGCCACCTATTGGAGTGGGCAGCTAACGGAGATCCACTCTCGCGTTCCTTGACACGCTTCAGCAGAGACATGGCACTCAAGCAATTCGTCTTTTCAGCTGCGTCTACCACACATCTGCTCGAGTTGGCTGGTTGGGTACAATTCTGGAGTCCTCGCCCTTTTCTAAATGCCATCGGCATTGCAGTGAGTGAGCAGGAATTCGATGTAAAAAAAGATGGCATTTTTGACAGGCCAATTTCTGAAGTAGATGTCTCGATACTGGCAGAGTGACCTTCCAGCATGGTCACGTGATATCATTGTTGAAAGGCTCCACCACCAACTGGCTGTCTGTCCTAGCTTCTTCACTTGGTTTTCACCTTCGTTTTCTTCATGCCCGTGTCTCATACTGATACAACTCTGAGCACCCACCGGCATCACTCATCCTACGACTACAGGCCCGCGCACACCAGAAAGACAGACTCGAATTGGTGTTGGAAATTTCTTCTCGACGTCAATTCCCTGATAGAACACAAAAAGGGTAAAAAGAGCAACCATTGGGACTCTGCCAAAGACCCAAGGTTGATCGTCTCATACGCCAACCATGGCGTCTCTTATGAGCCATACCAGAGCGTACGTACATCTTCAATTATATATATACTGTGCATATTTTAACGATATGGTTAGAGTACGCCGCGAGGATCTTGCTCGAGAAGCAGAAGCAGAGGGAGGTGGAAATCCAAGCAGCCATGGCAGAGTAGATGACAAGGCAGAAGATGGAGAGGCCGTTGTGGCTCGGGCAGCACTTGATGCCTACATGAAGAGCACACTGGGCCTGCAGTTTGATATACTGCAGCCTCAGTCGCAGTTGCAGCCAGCACCTGCACCGGCGAAATCGACATCGAAATCGAAAACAGAACCGGAACCAAGCCAAAGACCGGACGGGGGGGAGGATAACGGCGATGACAGCGATCAATCGATGAGCTCGTCGGACGATAATGAGACAAAGCAAAGGCCATCATCAGGGATCCAGCAACAACGAAAAAAGAAAGCAAGTACGGCAACCGGGTTTGCCTTCCGGCTCTTTTCTGGGAGCGGAAAGGCCATAAACCCCGCCCAGAAAGCGGACACAACATCTGCTCAAGAAACCGCCTCCGACGCGGCTCCTGCACAGGCACCGATTGTCCTGCTTGACGATGGTGACGGTACCGAAGCACTCGGAGAAGGCGGCCTGCTGAACCCGCCACGGCCGCTCAGCTTTTATCTGGCCGGAGAGCCATCCGCTAAGGCACTTTCTCGCTATGCACAAGTCGCTGTATCTGGCGAGGACGTGATCAATGCCAGCCACAGTACCCGTGCCTGGGGCTGGGAGGTGCCGTGGCGTGCTCGCACCGTCATCCAGGCACCTAGCAAAACCGCCATGCGCGCGCTTCTGGCAAATGCATTGGCTTCCGACGCGGCAGAGGCGCTGCCCGAGAATTTGGCGCTGGCGCTGTCGTCAGCTGCAAACGCTCTTCCATCGTGGGCATCCTCCTCACAATCGCCCGAGCCAGCCACTCCACTGCCGCTATTGCGCCAGCCGGTCGATCCTCCGGCGACAAAACACCGCCGCCCAGGCAAACGTCGCCGCATTATTTTGCGGAAGCGCGAACAAGCGCGTCTTGAGAAGGTTGCCAAGGCGGCAGCACAGGCGCAGTCCAAGGAGGAGCACCTGTCAGAGAAGAAGAAGCGCTTGAACCGTATCAAGAAGCTGCGGCGACGGGAGAAGAAGAGGGTAGCAAAGGGCGCAGAAGGCGGGGATGGAGACGACGACGGCGACGTCAGTGGAGATGGCTCTGGCGGCGATTAAGTGCTTTCTCAGGCGGAGGAGGTATCCGCCAATTTCTCTACTTTTACTCTTTTTCAGCGATTCAGCGAAATAAACGTGATACCAGATTTCTAATGCAGCTCCGTTCCCCTTGCTCATTGTCGGCGATATTGTTGCAGAAATGCTCTTCGAATGCTTCAAGAAACAGCCACAATGCACATGCTTTGCACCGCCACGTGCACGCTAAAATCCTAGGCACTTAGCGCAACAGTATACCCGCCCTCCGCCCAAGCTTGGCAGCTTGGATATTTTGCGGGTTCCACTTTGAGCTCCTGCCGTCATTGCTGAATTCCAATGCCCTTTAAGGGACAACATCGTCACCTTTTATTAGCCCGTTTTCTTTACCCTCCAGCATGCCCAGAGCGTGACAGCCATCCTCTCCTCTCCCCGACACGTCGCCAAATCGCGTCGCCAGCCTCAGGTCCGTTTCGAATACGATCCTGCTGCACTAATATCTTTTCAACAACGTTGTACGAAGACCGGGACAATACACACTGCACGATCTTGGATCCGACCAACGTCGCCAGTGAACCTCTCTCGCGGCGAACGAGCTGGGAGAGAAGAGGGATATAAAGGCCGGACAAGTGCTCAGTCCTCACTGTCTCTCGCAACTCTTTTTACTGCCTCCGCCATTGCGTTGCTCCTACCAAGCGCTGCACAATGGGCAACGACCCGATAGCATTGGCGTCGCTGTCTTTGACGCACGTTTACTACGTACGTCTCCCAAGCCCGTGTCGTCTCCTTTACTCTCGCACTCTCTCCTCCCCCGACCCCCGCGCTCCATACTACCTTGTCCCTACATCTACCTCTGTACCTCATTTCTAACGTGTCTACCTTCTCTCCCGCCTCTTGTAGGATCCAAATGACTTCATCTCCTACATTTGCGCCTGGCTCGCCCTCGTGCCCCAGGCCATAATAATTATCTATGTCACCCTCGTCTGGAGCACCCGTGAGGCCGAAGTTACCCTCGCCTTTGCCGGCCAGCTATTCTGTGAGGGCGTCAATTTCATCCTGAAGCGCATCATCAAGGAGGAGCGCCCGCAACACCATTATCACGGGTCAATGCTGGCTTCGCTTCTAGGTGCGGCCTCTGAAGATAGCGGTAAGGTGGGTAGCGGGGAGGCCGGCGCCATTGCGTCGGATCGCATGCCTATCCGTGGAGGCTACGGCATGCCCAGCTCACACGCCCAATTTGCCGGATTCTGGGCTCTCACCATTGCCCTCTTTTTGCTGGTGCGGTACGGATCGCAGTCCGTGAAATTGCCCGCCAAACAGGTAAATGGGGCTCCATCACAGACGCTTGCAACTCCCTGGCACAAGAACACATCTCTGTCGCTTTTCGAGCGTGTAGCTGCCAGCATTGCTGCCTTTATCATGGCCTTTTTCATTGCCTGGAGCCGTGTCTACTTGCACTATCACACACCCAAGCAGGTGCTCGTCGGCTTTGTTGCGGGGCTCGCTGTCGGCGGCGCATGGTTCATTATCACAACAGTTGCACGTCGTACGGGTCTTTTAGCGTGGGGTCTTGACCTGTCTCTGGCCAAATACCTACGGTTTAGGGACTTAGCACTGGAAGAAGACGTGCTTCAGCCTGGCTGGCAGAAGTGGCAAGGGCAGAAGGCGGCCGAAAAGGAAAAGAAGACTGCGTGATGATGGTTGGCGAAGGGAGAGGCCGGAAGGGGTCAGAATGTGAAGAGTATTCCGGAAAGAAAAAACGAACAGCAGACAATGAATGAACGAGAAAACTCAAGGTGACGAATGGATAGGACGTGACTTAAGATGCATGACTTTTGGCATTTCTCGCGAAATCTTGATTATTCCGTCACCATACAGTTTATTGCTTTGGCTATATCAAATCGGCTTATATGTTGTTGGCACATGCCGTTCTAACGGTGGCACCCAAAGCATCATGCAACAATTGGCTTCAGATTTATCACGACTTCCACATACTCCCACTATTTGTAAACGGCCTGGGTACGCAATGTGACATCCTTTCAATTGGGATAGCTACTTTTAGTACAGATGCCTCTATTTGTATGACAATATGAGAACCTCGAGCTTGAGTGTATGTATATGGGTGTACAGAGGAAAGAGATCGAAGGGGCTCTCTGGGGGGCTGAAAGAAGAGATACAAAGAAGGAGAAAAGGCAAGAAAATGAAAGAAAACGGGACTGGCTAAAGAATCTCTGGACGCCTCACCGATGCAGAAAATACAGGCCCTTTCTTGAGGGCATTTGTTGCTTGCAAAACCAGTCGGACATAAGAGGTAACAGGAGAGGGATAAGAAGCAGAAGGGGAAAAGATAACGGAAGAGAAAACAAATAGGCAAAACATTGTGTTTTGCAGTGATATGTGGTGTGCTCTGTTTGTCTATAGGAAAGATAACGCCATCATTTCGCCTTCCAACGCAGCCAGACAGTTGCTTGTCTCCTGGCGTTGAATATAGTTGTGCTGTGTCAAGATAGAGAAGAAAAGAAGGGATAAGAAAGAGAAAGAAAAAGGGAGGGAAAAAAAAGATCGCTTCCTATCCCGCCCAAAAGTTTGTTTCCGCCACGCACCGTATGAAATCCGGAACGGTTAAAACCACCGTTGAAATAAAAGACGAAGAAAAAAAAAGTTCGCCTGAGCACCGTTCATAGTTTATCAAAAGAAAAGAAGAAGAAAAGTTCATAATGCGTCTGCAATCATGGAGGAATATGGACGGCCCAGCACTAGTCAAAGTCGCTCAAGTAACGAGAAGGCTTTAAATCCAATCACCTGTTGTCTTGCCTGTGACCCCGGTGTGGCTCGCCGATGAAGCTTCCCGGCGGAGGCTGGGGGCTGTGGAGCGGACTGCTGAACTGTTGCTCCGCGATACGGGTGCGAAGCCGACACCCCGTGGGCTGGGCAATTTAGTTGTCAGCAGTGCCTTTGTCGGGCTCTGCTGCGGGCTATAGACAGACGGACTCAAGGTCGGTCCACTGGCAAAAATGTCGTCATCTTGGTTATAGCCCTTCTGATTCGTCGCCTGTGACTGATTGAGAACATTGTCTATAGTGCTCGGTGCAAAAACAGGTGCAATGATGCTGTCCTGTGGCCGGGGAACAGGAGGCAGCGTTTTCATCCGTGCATCCTTGACAGGATCTCGAATTGGGGACGCATCTTCAATATCAATAGACTGTTCTCTGTTGTCACTTATTGACAACTGGCCAAGGTTGGACAAGGGGCTTGGCCGACGAGCCGGTGCTATTTGCGATAGCTGCAGGGGCTGTTGTTGCTGGGCGAGGAATGCAGCAGCTGCCCGCTGTTGCTCTGCCTCTTTCAATGTTGCAGTATCTATTGCTGTCGCGGCATCGTCTGCCCCTGCCATGTAAAGGGTATAGACCTTTTTGTCCACAATTTGGGACTCCATGGGAGCAAAGTCCTCCACATTTGACAGGCGGAGGCCAATCTGCACCGTGGCCGACGATGCCATGGACGAGTCTCGGCGATGACGCCCGGCCGCCAAGTTATTCATGGACGGTGGTGGCTTCAGTGAGCTCATGTCGTAACGGCCATTATGGCCAGCTTGAATCAGTCTTGCCGAGCCAGGCATGTATGTTGTGGCGGGGAGAAGAACGAGAGACTTTGTGGTTGACGGAGAAAATGGGACTTTCCGCGTGGAAGCTGTCGACATAGCTGAGGATGAGAAGGCCGATGCCGACGACATTTGGGCCGGCTCAGGTGCCTGAATAGAGACCGCAGTGCCCGAATCTGGCGTGCCCATATTCATGGGATAGAAGGCATTGGATCTCAGTGGGTTTGGTCGGCGCGGCAGACTGTCGTATGCGGGCGACATGCCACGGTTAATGAGAATACCAGCTTCGTCTTCTTTCCGGTCTTGCACGGGGCCGCTGATCAGGCTGGCATCGCTCAGCATGCGGCGAAGGTCCGTCCCACTGCCAACAGGGCCCATCATGTGGCCCTGGAAATCAGGCTCACTTCCACCGTAGCGGCGAATAATGCGATGGCGCTCATACTCCCCTGCCTTTCCACGTGGCCCAATGGTTGAGATGGTAGTGGAGCGCAAAAACAGGTGGAGACCACCGGTCATCAAACCTGAGACGCCAGCGACGACGGAGGCGACCATTGAGAGGGTGATAGCCTGGCCACCGTCGTCTTGCTGATACTGGAAGCCAAGAGAGAAAAAGAATGGGATTATGAGCGTCTAAGAGCACCTGTTAGTTGGCGGGTTTGGGGAGATGATTGGGGGCCTTTGAGAAGAAGTCTCTTAACTGCTGGAGAAACACTTACGTTCGAGAGTATACCAAGCGCTAAGTAGTAGACCATGCGCGAGGCGGAGACACGCTCCGAAATATCAATTTTTGTGCTCCGGGTGAGACGCACAAAGATAATGGCGGTGCACAGCACCAAGATAATATCAATGGCAAGGAGAACGGCAAAGCACCCGCGCGAGTAAATTGCCACAAACCAAAATAATGAAGCAAAGCAAAAGTCGGGTGACCGGATGAAGTCGGCCACGAGAAAGTTGGTGAGAAGGAGCATGCCGAGAATGATGAGACAGATGGTCGTTGTGTATTTGCCGCGTGCAGGAAACGGCTTCTTGCGGAGACCCCGAATCGCAACCTCAACGCCGAAGACGAGCTGGATGTAAGGGACAATAAAAACGGCTATGTTGTCAGATGATATTTTTGTCATAATGAGGGGAGGAAGAATCAACCAATTCTCCACAAGAAACGAAGAAATTGTCAAGAGCCCTTGGCGTCCAAACTTACCAGGCAACATAAACTGAGAAACAAGTGTGCAACCGATGCTCAACAGGCTCTGGAGGCCTTGGGCCTGGGCCACAGAAAAGACTATTCCTTGCACAGCAATTCCTATGGAGATGATCAGAGGGAAAAGCTCTGCAGACTGGATGAAAGAGGCCTTTGGGCGGTCAATGGCGTTGGCATAGCGCTTGTTGTTTCTTTTCCTTGTCGAGTAGGCATCGTAGAGGATGCCGCAAGCTGTGGCAAATGCTGCTACTGCGTTGAACGCAGCCAATATTATTGTAGACGTCCGAATTGACTTTGCAGCTGCGAAGCGTAGTTCACTGATAAATTGGATCTGCTGTTGCGTTGCGTTGGAGCCGAGCTGGAATATTCCCGAAGAGTCGTTTGAGTTTGAGCTCGAGAAGCCATTCACATCGCGCACAGCCAGCCACGCTGCTGCGGGTATTATTCGTAAACTATCCATTGTTGGTGTATGTGTGTGTGTGTGTGTACGGAGTACAGGTGTACTGTTTTTAAGTGCGTATGTGTGAGGTTGAAAGGCGGTGTTGAGTTGAAAAAGGAAAACCGTGATGGGGACGATGAACGGTGAGGTCGACGACTCGGGCTGACGCCGAGCGTCGAAAAACACGAGAGAGAGCCAAGCAGATGGCAAGGAGTTGATGGCGAGTTGGCCTTCTCTCTCTCTCCGGTGTTGGTCAAGTCATCTAATCCGCGCGTAGTTGTCGTCGATATCGTGATGTCGTCGAGTGATGAAAGGCTACAAATCGAAGGAATGGAGAGAATGTGTGAAAGGTAGGAAAGAAAGAAGAGCGAGAGACGACATGCAAAAGAAAGGTTGAAAGAGAAGAGGAAACAGAATGGATCCGTAAGGAGTGGAGGAAGAGAAGGGAAAGAGTGTGTGAGGATGGCCAATGGTGCAGAGAAAAAGTGCCGCAGCGAGTCGCAATGTCCGGGAGAGCAGGCCAAAAAGGACCAAAGAGAAAGTGAATGTGCGTGAGTGTTCGTGTGGGAGAGAAAGTCAGAACAGAGAGAAGATCAGAGTGGTAGATAGAAAATGGGAGGGTGTGGGTGTGTGGAGAACAGAGGGAGCGGAAAGAAAGAGAAAGAGAGAGCCGGGAGCAAGGTGCATCGAGCACCATCCATACTTCCCAACGGGAGAGCCGGTCGAGAGGCCAGGGTATTGACAGGGACAGGGCCTGGTTGAAGTGGAAGGTGAAAGCAGAGAATTGAGACCGAGGAGGGGACAAATGGTGAGCATGGGAGATATCGAGCTCCTCTAGGGCGGGGACTTATCCCAGCGAAACTCTGATTTCCCTGTGACACAATGTGCAGGCAAAGCGTATGACTTTTACATCGGATGCCCAAATTTTGCCTTGGGTGTTAGAAGAGATAAGAAAGAAAATTGAAAAAATAAAAATAAAATAAAATAAAATAAAAAAGAGAACGGGCCATCAAGAAGAACCTCTGCTGCACCCATTCTTCACACATTGGTGCAGTGTGTGTGCTTCTCCCAGAGATGTCCCATGCCTCTTTTTTGCATCTATCCTGGGGTAGCACGCAACCACGGGAAAGACGAAACAGCATCAAGCCAATGCCAAGGAGCAACGAGGATTGCAACCACGAAATGAAAAGAGAGGATATGTCAAAAAACGGGCAGGGGAAAGGCAATGGCGACCTTGGTCTTGAGCTTCATTCCGTATGAGCGTCGCATTCGTTGGAAAACCGATCATGCCAGCACGAAGTCAAACGTGCACGCAAACTTGAAGTAGTAGGCAAAGATGGACACGGCTGGAAGGTGTTCTAGAAGGAGAGCAATCGAGGGCCATGGATTGCCGCATTGTGGGTGGGCATGGACTAAAGCAGCGCGTTCCTGGTTGGCCTCGAGGCAGTATGGAGTGAGTACGTCGAGCGTCGTAAACGTAAGATACTTTGCAGATTCTTTTTGTGCATGTCTGTCTCGCCACCCGGTTAATAATGCATCTTATTATTGTCTAAGATGCAAGCGACAAATCTTGCCCGGAGCTAAAGAGGCTCTTTTGCAGAGCGGCGGCCTTTGTTTGGGCAACCTTCTACCCTAGCAATGCTGTCTTGTTGATAGTTGAGACGCCGGGCAGGCGATGTAGTACTTGACTTGCAGGCGAAAATGAAGGCACACTCTCCACAAGTGTAGAGAACCTGCCCATGCTCTGTATCTTGCGGAGTAGTACGCCGTACACAGTAATCCATCACAAGATAAGACGATATGGCTTACCAGGACATGCTAACACAAGCATCGCTGTCTGCGGGGAGGGACGCTCTGGTAGACTCAGTGAGAGCCCATATCATAGCCGTGGCCCCGATATCTCTCTCAAGCAAGAGAGATGAAGTATTGTCAAAAGGGGACCGAATGCCTGTCGTGAGGCATGGGACTGCGTTAGGCACAGGGAAAACGCGTGCTGGGGTGACTGAGTCGAGGGCATGGAACACATTCATCCGGTTAGAAGATCAAGATCAAGGACGAGAAAGCCTGTCGTTGAAGCATTGAGGCTACGGTGGAGATGAAGCACTTTTGTAACACCTGGTGGTTTCGCAACGTTGGCTGCACACCCCCTTGCGCAAGGGTCGGGAAGGTGCCAACGAAGAACGATGACGGCTCGATAGCGGGGTGGAGGGTGGTATTGGTCCCAGCTGCGAGAGCCGCAGGCACGATTGTCAAACAAGCTACAAGCTACTATTGTGTTAGTCCCAAAACGGGCTAGCGCCATATTAAATTCCCCTGGGGAGGATCAAACGATCTAGGAACCGTCCCGTGTGTCTTGCGCTAGCTTTGCACTTTATTTCCCAAGAAGCAAGCCACAGTCATCAGCCACCAACTCCTCTCGTCGCCTTTTCCACAACTCTAAAAGCCGTATTAACCCCCCACAAAAAGCCATCCATGATGGGGGTCATACTGCATCTTGATTAATTTATCTGATCAGTGGCTTGTGGTTGATCGTAGAGATGTGGAACGTAAGTATATGGGGATCGTGACGAACAAACAGGAGGCAATTCCACCGTTGAAGACAATTCGGATGAGGCAAAAACGGGGAACAGATGAGGCAGGCGACTTTTCTTTTTGGTTCTGCCCTTCTCCCCCTTCCCCCTTCCCCCCTCCCCTCCCCCCCTCACACGTGAATAACTGGTCTTTTTTTTTTTTTTTTTTTTTTTTTTTTTTTTTTTTTAATCGGCCTTGGTGTGTGTTGTTTGTTTACTTCTCCTTTATTATGACTCGGCGTAACTCCTGGCCGTCGTAGTGTGATTTTGTTTGAAATAGACTCATATCACCAATAATAATAAAAACTAAATAAAAAAGTAAATAATAAGAAAAGCTCGTTCTTTATTAAGGACTTTCAAAAGACTTCATATGATTTCCAGGGAGGCAATATGAGCTTGGCGGTGGCCACTTGCAATCGCAAAATCGTTGGGGCGGGAAAACCAAACTCACGCAACACAATAGATGCGCTACGGGACATATTGGTAAGATATGAGGTACGGTATACGGAGTATTGAAGTCAGCTTTTCGTCACTACATACGATAGGCAGTCGCTATCGGTGAAAGGCGAGAAGAGCGTCGGCATACGATCAGCAATGGAGATTCGCCCAATATCCCGCCCTTTCTATGGAATCAATTCCTGGTGGCCGGCTCTCCTGAGGCGATTAAAGTATCATCGGCACCCTACCTGATGATAAACGTCGGGGGTGTGTCTGTGTTTTGTCTCTCTTCAAATATCTTTGCATACCTACGTTGCTAATCAATTCTGAAGATCATATTTAGTACCAAGAGAGTACCAAATTCTATGCTATTGTAGATATTGTATATTGTGCCGTCTAAATAAAGACTCAGAAGACATCCGATATGCACCGAATCTCTATCACAGCGCATCGTAGACCATATTTATTTGCACACAGGTGCACCGAGACTGTGCACTCTATTGATGCTACGAAGAAAAACACAAGGATATGTGCTCACAAGATGATACAGAGATATCCTGCCCCAACCACGTCAACCCAAATGCGCAGCGTGACAAAACAGCATTTCGCGTGGGATAATTTCCATTATTTGCCTACCCTGGTCTTGGACTGGGTGTCTGAGCAATCTGATTAGTCGCTGTTGCCCTCAAAGACCTCTTCTCCGGCGACACTGTCGAGATGAGGGGGCAATAAGCCTCAGTCCCGGCTTTCCGTGAGAGACCGTACTGTAATGAGCCCACGAAGAAAAGACAAAAATAGGGGAGTAGATTTGCCAAACAGAGTATCGAACACCGGTGCTCGTCGAAACTCGTTGGATGGAGAAAGGGGAGGGTAGGAGAGAAAAGTAGTAGAAACTGAAAAGCTTGGCCTCTTGTGACATGCCCGTAGGTGATTCATGCTATGTGTGCATCATCCTCGAGAGTGATCCCCGGCAATGGGGCGATTTCCCCCTTTTTGTAACCTCCAGTTATCGAACGTCTCGTTGCTATTCATTACTATACACGATTCTTCCTGTCCATCTTTTGGTTTTGCCAACCGTGAGGCTCGTGTTTGCTTCTGTTTGCCTTCCCAGTGCAAAGGACGGACAGTCGCCCTGATGTTAACTTGTAGATCGTGATCCCTGGCCGGAGAGCTAGACTAGGGCTGCTGTTACTGTCATTTTAGAAAATTGAACGGCCTTCAGCGCCAGGAATCAATACTATCGTCGCCTGACGTGGTGATGTCATGTCACAATATAAATATAAAAGTCATTTGATTTCAAACCTAAAACAAAAGATGAGAGGATGCTTGGACATCTTCAAGTTCTACACAGTAAATTGCACTAGGTATCGCTACACAAACGCTTCATAATATCAATTAAGGACTAGTTACCCTGGCCACGAAATATACGACCAGATACAACGCAATGTATGCCTGCTTGTCCCCTCTCCACGACGGGAAGGCTGCCATCTCATCTCAATAAATCGCACCAAACTAGAAATAAGAGGTAGTGGAAGGGGAGAGAAAACAATACAAAAAATTACGCCTGGGAGCCGAGTGAGTTCAGTACGAACCATCAAACAAAAGGCCAAAAAAAAATCATGTCCGTCGCCATCGCACCCATTCACAAATCCATCCTCTGGATATCAGCTAATTACGACACCGCCCAGTTCCCTTCTCTTCCACATCATTCTTCAACGCTCTTCCCTCGCGTCCCACCCGCACGTCCCCCATTGACTAGCACCGTCGCCATTCCGTCCCGTGAGGAGGGAGGCTTTATTTGGCCTTCTTGCCCTTGGCAACAGCGTCGCGGACAGCAAACGCATCCTGAATCTCGCTGATGGACACGTACAGGGCGTACAGCGGCAGCCAAACCCATAGAGTATTGAAGAAGACCAGGTACACCCACTTGTACATGAAGTTGGAGCAGTCGAGGTTGTCGTTGAGCACGAGCCATTCGGGGCAGAAGGTGATGAAGCCACCGTAGAGCTCGGCCGTTGCAACAATAATCATCAGCACGTTAACGCGGCTACGGCGCATTGCCATTTCGTAGCAGATCCACACAGCCATGGGGCCGACGACAAGCACAGTCAGGAGCTCCAAGCTGATGACGGCCAAGTCCGGGCCACCCCAGCGACGGTCGGCGCGCGCATAGACCATCCACAGCTTGGCCAAGGGGCTGCCATGGATGGCGCCGGCCTGGGAGCCATAGATGCGATCGGGGCGGCCCAGGAACGGCGACGGCTGGGGCATGTAGAAGCGGTTGCTAGCAAGGTCCTCAGCCGAGACGGATGACACAGGAATCCAGCTGAAGAAGCAGTGGTAGAGGAAGCTAGCCTCGAGGATCAGATGGATGAGCGCATCGAAGGCGTGCCAGATGAAGAGCACACGCGTGCTGTTCTTGGCGTTCTCCGGCAGAAACTTGCGCGACGCGACATAACCAGCGCCCAGGAACGCAAGGGTGGCCGCGAGAGACACGAGCGTCGTGGTGTCAAACAAATCGGGCGGCAGTGAGCCGGCAGGCGCAGCAGCAGAAGCCATTTTGCTGTGGGTGAAGGAAGGAGGCGACGGGAGGTTGGTGAACGAGGTCACGTGTGTGGATTAAACGTCGAGAGGCACGGAGCACAGAATGTAATAAGTCTCCTTAGTACGAAGAGTAGTAATACTCTGTTGATGAGGAAAGTTTTGATCGATGGAATGGCGGTTGTTGTGAGTCTGCATCTGGAAGAAGGAACGTTTTCGTATGGCGACGCGAGGCAACAATCATTTATATGTTCCATCGCGTCGTATGCGACACCTGCCACTCAGCCGCTCACTCCCATTCTGGTTTTTTTTTTAATTACACATTTGCACTGGCTGTCCTGAAGGATCTGTAATTAATTTGTGGGGCTACTGAGCTGTGCTGGTCAGTTTTGGTGCCTCGTGCTGGATTTTCCCCGTAACCATCTCGGGGCGCTGCCATTTACACTGTAATTCTCGTGGCACGGAGTTTTAGGGGGCAGCCGTTCTCCGCATCACCAGCTCAAAAAGACTCTGAACTTTGCAATCGTGCACGATTAAACTGGAATCATTTACGGAGATGCCGTCGAACGGACACTATCGTCCAACGTCCTCTTTTACTATGGTAGCCTTCACTGTTGGCCGCAATTCGGACCTGTGGTGACCGCGGTGATTGTGAATATACTGCTGTTGCCTGCTGCGATCATTTCTGCAGCACCCTTGGGGGCCTAATACGACACGATTTGCCCTGTATCCTAAGGATCTGACTAAACACGCACAAAATACAAGGCAAACATGAATCAACGAAGGACAAAACATCGCACTGCACGGAAATATAGGGTCATCAATAGTTTAATCGAATGATTTATTGGCTATCTGGTATCTTGAGTCATTAACTCGAAAAGAAATTCCAGGCCACTGATGCAGAAACAGCAATCAGCAAATCTGTTAATGAAAAATGAATATCCGTACGCCAAACACAATAGCAAGTTGTCTCAATCCTGACTTTAGGAACCAATTCTGACCTGCCCGTAGGTGGAGAAGAACGGTCACAGTATCGGACTAGTAGTCATGTTGCGGAGTGACATTTAGTGGGTAGCCTGCTGCTTGTTGGCCTCAGCCGAAGCCTCGTAGCCCTTCTGGTCGGCCTTGTCCTTGACGGCGTTGCCGGCACCCTGGAGGCTATGTGGTTGTCAGTATATTGTGTGAGAGAAAGTGGGAAATAAAGAAACATACCGGTCGCCGACGCTCTGGTTGCTGTCCTTGGCAACGTTCTTGTTGGCCTCGTGGGAAGCGTCCGAAGTGGCAGCGTTGATCTTGTCAGAGACGTAGTTGCCGGCCTGCTTGATGGTATCCATTTTGATTGTTGGGTTGGTTGCGTGAAGCAAAAAAAATTGGTTTGAATTGTTTTGGTTGGTAGTGGAAGATGACTGGATACTGTGGTTGGTGATGGGAAAAGAAAAGGAAAAAGTTCACAACAGAGTCGAGGGAACGAGGCCCTTTTATACAACATTTCCTCTCCCTTCCCACCACAAGAAGCAAGCTCTGAAGTGGCAAGTACGGAGCTTCCCATTGAGTGAAGTGGGTACAGATGCCCTACGTCATGGAGAGCCACCTTAAGGGAGAAAAGGGAAGGACCACGACAATGAGGAAAGAGCTATGGAGGGAAGCCTCCGAGCAGACATTGGTTCACAGCAAGTGGAGTCAATGAAAGCCGAGGAGGAAGGAGCACATTGAGCATGACGTAAAGAGCGCATGGCAAGGCTCTAGCAGTGCGCAGCTCCCCACGACGGAAGGCGCACAAAGCCCATGGATTGTCTTGGAGATGCATAGTTGTTGAAACAAGGTTCACGACGAACACTTCCAGATTAGGTACCCCACTGAGCCCACATACGACGTATTGTACAAAGTACAGTTTTGTTCCGCTATTGTGTGAATGACCTAGAGCAAGCTTGAAAGGGATAGGCAAAATAGCACGAATGACGGTGCCTTTTTGGCAGTTGCAGAACGCCTATTCCGTGTAGAGCAGGTTAGTGTGAACAAAGCAAGTGCAGTTGGTTCATCCCTGCATCTAATTGGTCCGCTCTATAAAAGGGTTATGACGACAACGATTGCACTACACAGTAGTTGTGTAAACAAACAGCCCCAGATCCTGTTGGACTTCTTCGCCCCTTTTGTTGGCAACAACCGAGCTAACGAAAGTACATGCTGGCAATAGTTTGTTAGTGGTGAGGTCTGGAACATGCGGGGCCTGGTAAGGCCGATGCAGACCATCGGTAGTGGAGCACTTTCACCAGCAAAGATGTTGTATGATCGCGATCTCAATGATCTTATGACGTCATTCCCGACTTGCCCACAATTGGCGCCCTCTTGTCATTCTAGCCCATTCTCCACCGGAATCGCATGTGCACATACAATACGATCCAGAGGTGATACCACAACGTCAAACGAATCGTTTTTTAATCAGTTAATCTAGCTTTCTGGTTTCCTTGCGGGCAACAGCTGCACTACCTCACTACGTACTTTTGACTACACAAGAGACCATGTGCCGAAAAGAAAGCAAACGAAAGTTGATGCGGAATAACTTTCGCTCGATACGTTTGTTTTATTTCTATGGATCTCGCAAGCCTCTTTTTTTCTCTTTTTTTTGAGACCTTCTTGTGACAATCGGTCGGTGCCTAGGTAGATTAATTCACAGCATCTTAAAGGCGACAATGAAGCAATCTCCCAGCCATAGAAGAGTCTTGCTCCAAGATTCTCGCCTTTGGCACTTATGGTCGTGCTCTACAGTCTAGGTCATTCGATCTATGTACGCTCTTAAGTCCCAAAAACTGTCAGAAGTCCGAATGTGATCGTGGACAAATGAGCATCTGTATTTTCAGTGATCTAGCCGAGGCCGCTGCCTCTCCCGCCTTTGATAGGGTTAGACGTTTTTGATTGTCTTGTCCTGGCAGTGGGAACCCGATGTACGAATTGCAAAGGATGGATCCTTTTCCAGCCGACAAAATGGAAGTGTGTCGTGTCAAACTGTACACAAGCTCGCAACGAACATTGGCAAGTGATGATTATGATAGACCGATCATTACGGAGACGAAGTATTTTTACAGTCGGTCTTCATGGTAGTGGGAGATGGTCTAATTATGTCCACACATATGATTGGCCGGAGGAAAATCCCCTTTGTGCCCCTGCGCTCCATCTCAGTGGAGGACTAGCGTTGCGTTGGAGGTTTCCTCAATTGGGTGCATCGCTCTTCCCCAATCCATCAAAAACATCATGAGGCCTCAATCGCACCTTCCCCAAGGCCCAATCGCGCCTCTCTTTCGTCGTTTGACAGAGTTTTCCAGGACAAAACGACCGTTTTTAAGAAGGATGGAAGCTCCTGTCCGCCACAGAACAAAGATGGACAGCAGGCCTGTCTCGTCACAGCAAACCGGTATGGTGTAACGGCTAACATTCGAGATTCTCATTCTCGGGCTCTGGGTTCGATTCCCAGTACCGGTGATTTGTTTTCTTTTTGATCCTTTCGGTTGGTTGATATGTGATTTTTGCCTCGAATTTGTATATCTTGCTGTCGGCTCGTCATCGTACCGCAACAGATCCCAACGTTATTTTTATTTTTTTTGTAAGAGTGAATGTCTCTTTATTTTGGTATTGTCTGTCTTCATGTTGGGCTGCTTGTCATGGGCTATTGACAGTTGTGACAAGGAAACTAATCCTCCCTCCTCCCATTAATCAACGCTTTCTTGCCACCTGCATTCACGTGCCCACCGTATCTAGGCGCTCCTGCCTCATTCGCCAAACCAAGACAAATGAAGGTCGCGGTTTCCTTTTGTTTATTTTTGTCTAAATTCAGTTTTGGGTCCTTTTGTAATCCCTTCTTGGATCATGAGCCCCTGAGCCCGCAGCTCAAGTGACAAGCTTTACTACACGTTATTACATGTCTGCTTCTTTTTCTCACCCCCCTTACACGCGCGTTTTTTTTTCTTCTCTTTTTTCACTCGACAGGTCCAGTCCGACTTCACTTCTCGGTCATCGCGTCCTTGGCTCTCTTTCTACAGTCACATTTTCCCTGCAGTCACAAAGACGCATCCGAAAAAGACGAACCAATCCGACAATATTCTCGGTGCCTCGGCCACCCGCAATCCATAAGCCATGCCTCGAAGCGTCATTGACCTCAGCAAGGCTGACCCGAAGGACTTGCGCTTCGAACCGTTCAATATCCTATAGGGTGGGCCATTGCTCGTGGACACAAAGCGCAAGCAGAGAAAACGGGAGGAGAGGAGGCGCAAGGAAAGAGAAAGGGGAATGCAAGAGCAGGCCGAGAAGCTGGTTCAAGTCATGGAAGTCCAGCATGAAAAGCAGAGACAACAGGATCGTGAGAACCAACAAACTTTGGAAGAAGCCCAACTTGCACAAAATGTTCAACTGGGCCAGCTTGCTCCAGAAGCCCAGCCCGTTCCGCAAGGAGTGCAGCAAGTGCGACAGCAACAACCCTCGCCGAACGACAACCAACCCGAAAGCGCTACCATGGTTGTTCCTATGGAAATCACAGACTCAAAAACGTGTACGGTCATTACACTCAAAAAATCCATGGAGGGGGTAGGCTACACGGGCATAAATGTGGACCTCACGGACACTGCCCAGGCTCTTGCAGTAGCCAATATAAAGCAAAGCAATAAGGACGAAACGGACGTGAAGGAAGAATCGGAACACAAGTTAGAGACGACCAACAAAATGAATAAGGCCAAGACCAAGAGCCGTAAGAAATACGGGCGCAGGGGCCGGTCAAAGGCAAATCCTAGAGTCTGCAGTGCTGAAGACAGTGATGGGGATAGCAGTGACAGCAGCGACAGCACTGGCAGCATTGGCAGTAACCTCGACTGTGAAATCAGTCAACTTGCCGAGAAACTGTATCACAGCAAACTCAATGGCCACTCCGGTACACGTGGCAATGCGGATGGCTGTGATAGTCACCAATGCAGAAACGAGGAGTTCGGATACCGTGATCACACATATCGGTTCAGGAAGAAGAGGAGAGGAAGGACTATGAGACGAGAACGCCACGAATCTACTATCCGCTGCTCATCGTGTGGGCACCAAGCTCAAGTCATGTCAAACTTGCATGACGATGGCCAAGGAACTCGTGAGGCCAGTGTGCGGTCTGTTCGCTATGACAAGGAGCACGGAGAAAAAGGTCATGGGGGAGAAAGCAACACACCTGAGGGTAAACCCAGCCTTCCCGCCCTCCCAGCAAGCGAGGGACCGACCCCAAGTGATAGAGGCCCTCGCTCTAATAGAAATGGCATATCTAGCAATGGCAATTTGTCTTTCCCAAACAGATCAAACGGATACTTGGAGGGCGCGGCTATTTTTACCGCGATCTCAAGCCTCGCCGATAAAATAACCCGGCGCGACGAGCCAGTTTACTGGGACCAGGACGGTCATTTTTATACCTACACCCGGCAGGAAATACATTGGCCGGGTGCTTCTTCGCCACACGATCCTCCAGCCCATTCGAACGCTCCGTCGCACAGGCCATCGGATTTCCATATGCCGCAACCTGCTGACAGCTGGAATCAGCTGCCCACATCCAAACCGCACCGCCATTCCAAAAACAGAAGCGGCAAATCACAGTCTCACAATCAAGAGCCAAAGTCGCAATGCTGGCAAAGCGGCAATGACGACTCAGGCTTTGGCCAGTGGAATGCCAACGTCTCACAAGGCGGTGGATGGGGTGCTGGATGGGGCGACGGATGGGGTGATGGCGTTGCTTCAAATGAAGATACCAGTGGTGTCAACAAGAACAACGACAACAACAACACATCGGACAGTAATGCCTGGGGAAAGAGTTCGGAGGTGGGAAACGGCAAGGACAATTGGGGTTGGGCTACCAGTAGTGGCAAAAATCAAGGGGAGGGCAGCAATACAGGCGTGGACAAAGGAGAGGCCTGGGGATTCGGCTCTGCTATGGGAAACAATGCTGCAAATGGAAACAGTGACGCAAACAGCAATGCCGGCGGCGAATTCGACTGGAGCAACTGGGGCTCTGGGAACAACAACGAAGGAGATTTGCACTCCGGGGGCAACATCGACACTTGCTCAGGGGCCAGCAACAATACGGGGACCGGCTGGGGCAATGACAATGTCGGCAACACACAGGACATCACGAGCAAAGGTGGTGCAGGATGGGAAACTGCGGATGACAGTAACAACAAGTCCGGCAAGAAAAAGGTTTCATGGGATCAAAAGAGCATGTCGAGCTTGAAGAAAGAAAACGGCAATGCTGGCAACACTGACAGCTGGGGCAACAGCAATGGTGCGACTGGCTGGTGTGAAGGTACAAATGGAGATGATCACTGGGCAAATGACGCAGGCAACAACGACATAAACAACAATGATGCGAGCAACAACAACGACAATTGGGGCTCTAGTTGGAACAACGATTCCAGCAACGGCTGGGACAGCACTCGCGCAGTTAACGACAGTTGGGGGAAATCATCTGAGAACAGTGGTGGTGATGGTGGCTATAAAGACCCCTGGGATGGCTTCAACAACGATGCAGATAACAACAAAGACACTAACAACACGGGCGGCTCTGGATGGGGTCCTGAGAATGGCCAAGGCGACACCGGTATGGGTGGCAAAGACAAGGCCAAAACCAAGCACACTGGCAACGTCTCAGGACAGAACATGGGCAACAACAACCAGGGCAGCAACCAGGGCAACAACGATCAAGGAAGCAGCGGTGCCCCCGAGCCTTGGACAGCGAAAGATCAGTCCGTAGCGAGGTGGATAGATGAGCATCTCAAGCCTGATCCCTCGGTCGACCGGTGGACTGCGATACAGAAACTGTTTTATGACATAACGGGCAAATTTTTCACACGGGAGGAGCTTGCATTTCGCATTACTGGCAATAATACCTAAAAGACGGCCGGCCGGAAGTGGGAGCAATAACTGGGGTTTTGGTAGAAATGGGGCTCATAAAGAAGGTGGAGGAAGCAACCCGCAGTGTTAAATGCGGTCTCCAAGAAGCGTGGATAGTGGCAACAGAGCGGTAGTATGGTCTGGACCTTGAAAGTTTTCCTATTTCCTGCATACTATTTTCCATTAGATTCCCTAAAAAGAACATTAAAAAAACACGAGGACGAGGAGACAAGAGAGACGTGATTAAACAATGGTTTTAGTTATATTTCCAACAATAAAGGACCATTTTAGCAAGATTTGTATAGAAAAAAGAAGAAAAAAGACAAACTGCGTAGTCGTGATAACACGAGATTTCCAAGTGGGTTAGCCGTATATACTGCATACGTGCATTATTCAGATATGAGAGTAGCGAAGTCGCCGCTATCTTATCAAAGTGGATCGGGAAGGCGCGTCGCACCCGGTGCTATCGAAGGGACTTAAAAGAAAAGTTAGTCTCTCACTACTCCGTACTATTGACCTGATTTTGTAGACGAGGCTCTGAACCTCACGACAAATTTTGTCGTCCCTTTTACCCCTCCGCACCATAACTTCGACGGATCGCGGAAATTGGCCAAACCTACTGCCCCGTCCGTTTCTCTCGCCAACCCCTTCGCCGTCGCCCTAGATGCACCAATTGGCACGTGGCACACGGCTCGGCCGGGTTCAGTCGTCACATGTTTGCACAGCATGCTTGACGGCCTTCAAACGGCCGACGCCTGTGTCTCGGGTCACATTGTACAGCGCGCTGCAGCAACCTTCGCGGAACTACGCACGAGAAGCCTCCGACTCCACCGACTCTGCCACGGCCAATACCGCTGCCGAAATATCTACCGCGCGCTCGCCGGTCGATGCAGGAAAAACGAATGATGCCTCCGCGCCAGTACGAAGAAAGTCCTCAAACGCCAACGTCAACAGGCCCAATGGCATTGGCCCCAGTACCCATACAGGTGGCCGAAAGGCTATGAAAGGAAGCAAGGCCACCTCAAAGGCGGCGCTCAACGGAGCTGCTGCACATCAAGCAAGCCAAACACAGCTCAAGCTGTGGCGTGAGACGCTGGAGGTGCTCAAGAAGCTAGAGACCGCCCAAGGCCGGCTGGCCGAGCAGGCGGCAATTGCGACAGGTGTTGCAACTGAAGAGTCATTGAAGACCGCTGTGGCATCAGCCAAGGAAGTCGGAAAGAAGGCTGCTTTAGCGACCTCTGGCAAGACTACAAAGCAAGGGGGCCCGGCCTTGGGCGGCACACCGGAAGAAAAGCAGGCGGCCATTGAGGCAGCAAAGGAGGCACAAGAGCAGGTCAAAATGCTGACGAATGCGCTACACCTACTCAAGGCTGTTTTAAGCACACAAGGGTCGCGGCAGCCACAGCAATTGCAGGAAGGGCAGGCCCAGACAACGGAACCAGTGTCTAAAGACGACCAATCGGAGGCCAAGCTGAACAAGCATGCAAAAAAGAAGCCACCGAAAAGGACGGCTGAGAAGGCGGCGCCGGCACCGGTGCCACCGATAACTGTGGCACCAACAACGCCAGACGAAACCGTTATATCGTCCAAAGAGGCAAGGGATAACTCTGCGCTGGGAACCGACCTCCCATTTTCGTCTATAAAACCGGCTGCTGTTTCAACTAAAAAGGCGCCGCTACCGAAGAAAAAGCCCAAGCCAGCTGGCCTGGTCCCTGGGAACAAGTCGCCGTACAAGGTCAACAGGATTGAGTCGAAAAAGTTGGCTTTGTCGCCCGTTGAAGAAAACCGGCGGCCAGTGCCACGGCTGCACTACGGCCTTGACCGGGCCCTGTTCAACCCCGGCGTGTACCATCTGCAAGACCCGCGGTCCCGCGTGTTCAATTTCGATCCGTATCTGGCGACCATCATGCCCCTGCAAGAATTTGATTTTAACGCGCTCAAGCAATACGTCACCTCCTCGAAAGATTCAACCCTCATTTCTATGGCAGCGAAGCACAAGATGAAGTACTCGGGATCCACATCGAGCATGACGAGCATGCTCTCGCACTTTCATTTCCTGCTGAGCGGCTGGCGGCCAATCAATGCAGCACACATTTCACGCTCCTTCACGCCGGAGTCAATGAACTTCACGCGCATCACGCGCGGACCCGCTGCAACATTTCTACACTATAGAGACGGCACCTACGCCATCGACGCAGACAAGGAATTCGACACTGCCAGCATCTTGAGCATGCTCGGAAAGTCGATGGAGAAGCTGTTGACGCTGTCCAAGGAAGACTTTGAAAAGTACCGGGTCACGCGGTCTCATGAGCTGACGGATGAAGAGCGCAATGACCCGGAATCGTTTCACTACACAACGTTTGGCGACTTCATGATGCGCTCGCAGCTTGACGCATACGACCCACGGCTGCCAGGAACGGGAATGTTCGATCTCAAGACGCGCGCCGTGGTATCCATCCGCATGGACGCACAGGACTTTCAGCGGGGACTAGGCTACGAGATCCGGAACCGGTTCGGTCAATGGGAGTCGTTTGAACGCGAGTACTTTGACATGATTCGCTCGGCGTTCCTCAAATACTCGCTGCAGGTCCGCATGGGCCGCATGGACGGCATCTATGTCGCCTTCCACAACACGCAGCGCATCTTTGGCTTCCAGTACATCAGCATCAACGAGATGGACATCGCATTGCATGGCACCGATGACACGGCGCTGGGTGACCGGGAGTTTAAGCTGAGTCTGCACCTGCTGAATGTGGTGCTAAACAAAGCCACGGAGCGGTTCCCGGGCCGGTCACTGCGGATCCATGTTGAGGCACGGCCTTCGGAGGCTGCACCGTTTATGTACATATTTGCGACACCTGTTACGCCCGGGGAAATTGCCGAAGTCCAGGACGCGGGAAAGGCGTCAGTCGAGGCATTCGAACGCAATATCCTAGGCATGACGCCACGGGAGGCCGATGAGACTGACGATGCAGAGGTGGAAGCCAAGGAGCGCGAGGAGGGCGAGGAGCAAGATGATGGCTATGACGAGGACAGCTTCAGTGCAGATGTATGGGAGACGATGCGCCAGAAGGTTGAAGAGACGATGGAAAATGAAGAACAGGGCATTGAGTCAGTGCGCGACACGATCGAGGATGCCCTCGAGCAGAGCGGTCTGCTGCGTGGACGGTCACCCGAAGAGACGCGCGCATATGTGGATGCGTTGCTCGAGGCGATTACGCGAACCGATACGGAGGCGGTGGCAGAGACGATTCTCAAGGGACAAGAAGACGCCGAAACAACAGTCGAGGAGGAAGCGTTAGAAGAAGCCGACGCCGATGCCGAGGCTGTGCATGGGGAGAACACCGACCCTGGGACAACTGGACGTGTGATCAAGTCAGATGTGGAAGCAGAAGCTATCGAGGCAGAGAGTGTGTTAGAACCTCCTGCCGCGGCCACCGAAGGTGCCAATGCCGAGCAATTGACTTCCGATCAAAACACGCCCATCGTTGACGAGGACGGCGACAGCAACTTGGAGGCTAACGAGTCATCCCGCAACGACGCAAACGAAGTATCTGCCCTACAGTCATCGCCATCGCCATCTTCGCCTTCGGAAACGCTCTCTCTCAAAGACCTCATCATCAGACTTGCCGCAAAGGTTGAGGCCGTCCAAGCCCGCGATGCTGCGGCCAGTAGCAACGCTGCGCCCGAGGGCCAGGCAGCCGGAAAGGACAAGGAAGACAACAGCGATGCAGGTTCAGACTCGCCCATGTCTTTCAACTACAATAGCGACATTGCTGAACTCGACGCCCCGAAGAACAAGCGCTTCGAGCGCATCTTGTCGGCGATGATGGCTAGCTCCAAGGAGAGCAAGTTCTCATCCAAAGCAACAGCCCCACCCGGCAGCGAGACCTCTTCGCCACCAGAAGATGCCGAGCCCGAGATTCTGGGCATGATCATGACGATTCGCAACAAAGTCAACGGGCGCTATGTGTTGCGGCCAGATAAGTTCAACAATTCCGACTCGTGGACGGTCGAGTACGCCATTCAAGAAATCGAAGAGAAGCGGGCGCGGACTCTGTACCAAATGCTCAAGAAACGGCGCAAGGACCTGTTGAGCAAGGACAGCAAAGACGACAAGGACGACAAGGACGACAAGGACGGCAAGGACGTCAAGGACGGCAAGGGCGCAAAAGGAGCCAGCGGGATCGACGACAGAAGATCGGGCAAGACGGCTTTCAATCGTGAGTTTATGAAGAAGCTGTATGCCCTGAGTGCCAGGGGCCGCCGGTTCCGCAAGTCTGAAAATATCCGCATGCGAAACCGGCCAGTGCAGGTCTACGGCGTGGAAGGCGGGCTGGAGTTTGGAGAGGTGTTCCCTGACGTGGTCGACAATGACAACGACGGGTAGGTTTCAGACAGCAGGAAGTGGGGAGAAGCAAGCAGAAGCAGTTTATATGTGCAGGGGTGTATTTCTTGAAGCGTAAAGGCCATCTCCAGTTATAATAATAGACATATGTCAAAATCTTATATAGGGAAAAGTATCACTCCCAAGTTATGTGTCCGGATGTCCAAATGAAGTTATAGGTATTTCGTGTGTGTGAATTTTATTTTTATTTCTACCTTCGTAATTTAAAGAGAATAAAAGAGAATAAAAAGATGAATAGAAGATGAATGAATAAAAAAGGAGAAAACAACGAAAGCAACGAAAAAGAAATATAAGAAAACAGTAGAAAAGGACGGCCAAAAAAAAAAAAAACGATGACCGACGAAAAATGAGATAACGGTAATAAGACTCGAATACATATCGTATATGAAAGACTTTTGGAATGCCACACAATAGCGACCGAGATACATCTATTAATACTCCAAACCACACTATACAATGCCACACGACTTAACGACCAAGACAACTCAATGTAATACCCCGGGCTCGATAAGGCATTTGCCATTTCGTTAAGAAATACGTGCAAAGTGCATCAGGGCCTGCCACGTCTCGAGAAAACAGAAACCCCCCACCCCCCAAATAAAACCGTATGCACGGTAACCAAACAACACACTAATCGAATTGTAAGATGCTGACACGGCACTTTCCAGGGGCTTTATTTCTCCCCATAGCGCCGCCAATGGCAGCGGCCCAGCTCTACCTCCGCCTTCCCTGTGTCGCTAAACAAAAATAATGGGTCTGTTCCGTAAGCCGGAGTTACGGCCTTCCGTGCCCAGTTAGTCATCCCATGTAATACTGTCCCATCCATTACTCTTGATTTGCACACCCCCGGTTCCCTGGACCAGACAAGCATCTCACAACTTTTCGACCACTGCCTTATCTCATGGACAGCCATCTCGCTCACCAGAGGCCGGGCCCTCGCCTGTACCACAAAAAGTCGCGTCTTGGCTGTATACGCTGTAAGGCACGACGTGTCAAGGTGAGAGACGCTGCGAAGACCATCAAATTTGAGGATTTACGGCTTGTCCTTCACATCGCTCGAATCGAGTTAACTAACGTTTCTCAGTGTGACGAGAAGCGCCCTGCATGCTCGGGCTGCAGCCGACACCTTGTCGAGTGTGTGTATTCTGCGGCACCGGGCCGACTCAACAAGCGTCATGAATCTGAACCACTGCGATCGACGAGTGGCACAAGTAGCAGTCCAAGTGGTACCACTGGAAGCAGGACTCGCCGTCGCAGCCGGATGGTGGTGGCGGCGGCTGCAAGCTCTTCAAAAAGCACCAAGCGTAACGGCGAGCCCACTAACGGCGGGCATGTGGTGTCTTCGTCCGACGACGATCGCTTTCTGGTCAGTGGCTATCAGGCCGCTGCACTCGAGACCGACCAGGGCCAGGACAAAGACCAAGACGACCTCGACGGTCTGCTCGACCCGGCCGAGTCCCGCACCCGTCGACTGACCGAGCTGCGCCTCTTGCACAACTACCTGATGCAGCAAAGCTGGACTTTCGGACAGGCCCCGATACCAGCAGCCAGAGACGAGCAAGACCCTTTTATCTGGGCTGTCGACCTTGTTGGCCGTGCGGTCGAGGGCGACGGACAGGACAGCATCCTTTATACATTACTGGCACACTCGGCATTGAACCTGTGGGTCAGTGGGAAAGGTGTGAGTGGCACTCCGAGCGACCGAAAGACGCGTTCTGCCCATAGGCTGCTACACCGACAGTATTTGGCCCTCGCACTGCGGGCCCAGCGACGTGCTGTAGCGTCTCTTCTGGCAACACCTGCCAATAGTGCCCTTGGGCTCGCCGATGCTGTTGGCACCGCTAGTGTCTTGCTTGTGAACCATAGCTTTGCACTTGTGCAGACACTGCCGGTCGAGCCCTGGCAGCCGCCGCATGAGTGGCTGCAGATGGGCCGCGGTGCCATGCAAGTCATGGAGGTCGCGAAGGGCTACCTAGCCGGCACGCTAGAGCGTGAGAAAAAGAGGCAGGAGGACGCTGCTATCGCCTTGACCGGGACAAGAGGAAAGCGCCCACCACATCTGCCTCCACCGCCCCGGGAAAGTATAGAGTATCCTAGCCTCGTAACCAAGTTGCTCTTGGCATCCCCCCGCTTTGACCGTGCCGACATGTTCTCTCCCGTATGGGCAGCACCCTATTTGTGGCTATTGGAAGAGCCCGTGGCAGATCAAAGGTTGACCTTGCAGGACGCAGGTGGTGATGGCGCGAAGGGCGGGGCTCACGATGATCCAGACGGCACCGATGACACCTCATTTGCACCATATTATGCCACCCTGGCCTACATTGGCTGGTGCGCCGCGGCCATTGCACGTCCAGACGAACCTGTTAATGCCATTTGCCGCCGCCTGGCCGGAGCTGCATACTGGTTTCCTGGCGCTTTGGAAGAACGATTGCGACAGCAGCGACCACGGGCCATGGTGTGCTTGGCCCAGTATTTTGCATTGTGGGTTCCATTTGAGCCTGGCCGTTCTGACCCTGCCTCTGGCCCAGGAAGACGTGAGGTTTGGATGATGGGGTCAGCTGGCCGGCGACAGGTAGCGGCGATTCATGTGGCTCTGCCTGAGCGGTGGAAGTCGAAGGTGGCGCAGTTGTTGGAGGGTCATAGACCTCATCTGGGGTAATAGACAACGAGAAGTGGAGCAATGCATGGCAAAAGACATATATTCGTCATATATTCTAATCACGGAAAAGAAAATAAGTGCAAGATGAGGATTTCCTTTTTTTTTTCTCGTGCCACCCGTCCCCTGTAAAACCGTGGCCGACTTGGAACTGCCACTTGATTATCCAGTTGTCTCATCAATAACGTTGATTACCCCGCAAAACGCCGTCGCTGTGCATAAAAAGGGAGAAATAGAGAAAACAAAAAAGAGAAGAGGTCCGGGGCAACTAGAACGAATCGCAAAATCTGACCACAAGTGGCGACGTTGAGCTAGTGGAAGGGGATGCAGACAGACAGTTGTATCCTCCAAGCACCGCAGAGGCGATGAGGCCTATGTGATGTTGGGTGAAAATGTAAGCAATTAATGTAATGCTTCGATGACGGTGGAAGGTGTCGTCCAAAGCGTCGCCCAGGACACCGTCGACAGATAAGTGTTTAAAAAAGGTTGGCCAGGCGCGGCGCTGCGCTGGAGAATAAATCGCGTTTCGTGGATGTGTTGGTCAACTGCAGATTGCCAATCTCACACCAGTTGTTCACAGGCAGACAGCTCAGGTACTTGCACCAGCCACAAGTATGGTGGTAAATGTAAAAGTTGTTGAGCAGCAGAATGAACACAACAATCACCAGAACAATGGCACCAGCGCGTAGAAGCCACCATGCCCACCATAGTGGCTTGCGGCCCTTGAAAAAGCCAATGGGGTTGCGCATAAATGTCGACGTTTTGAGGTTGTCCGAGTATGTACCACTGACGGATGCGTAAGAAGTGTCGTCTCCAATGCGCCGCCGGAGCGCGTTCGGGGAATGCAGCACAGATATGCCCAGCGCCAAGCCCATCAGGAAGCCGCCGATATGAGAAAAGTTGTCCAGGCCAGGCAAAAGACCCAGAACGAAGGAAATGACAATGTCCAAAACGATAAATAGCAAGTCTTTGACGGGGCTCCGGCGATCGCGCCAAGAATAGAGGAGGTCCAGGAGTGTCAGCGCGATAACACCGAAAAGCGAGCCCGATGCACCTGTGGATGAGATGCCAGTGGCAGCATAATTTCCGCCCATAACGAAGCCGAAGATGCCCGAGGAGACGTAAACAATAAAGAATCGAATCGAGCCGATAGACCGCTCCATATCTCGGCCCATGGTCAGCTGGAGCAAAAGATTGAAGCCGATGTGGATGACACCGGCGTGCAAGAATATGGGCACAATAAAACGGAACCATTGGTTAGGCTCGGGGGTCTGTTTGGCGTTGCCGTCGTAGAGGGGGTTGGGGACGCCATTGAAACCACACAGCTGCGACAATGTGCATTGGTTGGATGGGTCAGAGGCGTCGCTGGTTGTGCTGTTGGGGCACGGCCAATCGATGGCCACAGTAGACGACTGGACGCCATTAACGTTGTGCATGCAAGGGACAAAGCGGGAACCCATGTTGATGAGCACGTAGGTCGAGGGCCCGATCATGGGGTTGAAACTGGGGTGAAGCATGATGGGCGACCCTGTTAGAATACCGTTCTTGACAATTTCGGCAATGAAGACGGCGATTTGCGCAACTGTGAAGATGTAAACAACAATTGGGATACGCTTGCGGTTGTTCGCCCCCAGCATGCCCAGCTCGCCAAAACGAACTCCCTTGCGACCGGTGCCCCCAGCACCAGATGGTAACTCGCCAGCCATGCCGTTCTGGGGAACATCGTAGACGTGATCTGGTGAGTCGGCGCCGCCGAACTTATTGCCTGCGCGGTCTCGCAACGGGATGCCATCGGGGCCAACCGATGCGGCGAGCATGTTGTCTTCCGAGGGCGTACGGTGTGGAGCGCCGTAGTAAGATGTGTCGGCGCTACCGTGGGCGTTGCTGGTTTGGCGGGATGCCGCAGGGTACATGTGGTCGTCGAAGACGGTCTCAAAGGGCGACGGGCTGACGCCACGAGGGCCATTGCCACCGGTACCATACGTATTCCGGGCCTGCGCTTCAGGGTCAGCCAGACGCTGTTGTGAGCTGTACGCCGGTGGTGTTGAGTTCATATAGGTTGACGATGCGGCGGCTGAAGGGCTGTCGTAAGCTGTGCCATGGCTGCTGTTGTAATACGGCGACGGCGACTGTCGTTGGCGAGCGCTTGCGTCGGCATAGTCGTAGCTGGGGTTGTAGCCCTGCGACCTGGAACCGCCAGAAGTGTACTCGTTGGAATATTGGTGAGACATGGTCGGGCAGAAGAAAAGGACGTGTTGACGGAATTCGTCGGAAAAGAAGACAGGATTGAAAACAGAAACGATGAGAAAAAGGCCAGGAGCGAGATGAAGCGAGGGGGGCAATGGGCGCTCCTCAAAGTGGCAGGTGCGGAGGATGATCGTGTTTCCTGATCAGGGATATTGATGGTATTATGTATTATGCCCAAGGAAGGCGCGGAAAGGAAGGTGCGGAGGGAGTCGAGCGTCGACCCTTTGTGGCTCTTTCTTCTCGTGTGGTTTTTGTTCTCTCCAGACGTTGTCCCCTACTGGAGCATTCGGGCAATCGACGAAAGGGGCTCGGCGGCTGTGGTAGAGGGTGACGAATGGGCAGGTCTGGAAAGCCAGCGCCTTTTGCGTTGTCGCGATTTGTTTCCGGATATTCTCGCTGCAGGTTTGCTGTGTTGGTGGCCAAAGGAGCAGCGACGGGGTGAGGGCGAGAAGGACGGCTAATGGGAGAAATGCTCGGATCGTTTCGAGGTCGCTTTGCACGAACAGCGTCCGTAATGTCGTCTTGTAATAATGTCGAATTTAAGGTGAGACTCAATTTCCCGTTGTGTTTCTTCAATGTGCTTTTCTCCGTAGTGGAATTTGTGGTGGAATCTCCCCTTTTCCATCCAGGGGCTAGGTTGGTTTAGGCTAGAAACAAGAAAGAGGAAAGAACCAAGGGAGGAGATGAGGGAGAAGGGGAAGGTGCACAAGCGCTTTTGATGGAAAGAGAAAAAATGGCGATGAAAAAGAAAGGGCAGAATGGGAAAGAAGTGGGAAAGAGAAAAAGAGATTGAAGATGCGACGTATTTACGACATAAGATACAGGCAAAGATGCTGTGTAGATGGAACCGGACATGAAAGAATAAAGGCACGAGGAAAGGGACCAGGGGGGCTGTAGTGTTTGACACGCCCGAAGCAGCATAATTTACGGAGCACAAAGAAGGCTGGGAATAGTTGGGGACAATACGCAAACCTGTTTGTCTTGTGCTTGGCTGTCTGGCTGTGTCTCCCATTTGCTGAATGGCTCCGTTGCGGCAGTGCAACGGCTGACTAGTCAAGAGTGGGATACGGAGGAAGATAGGCAGTATTACATAGGTGAGGAACGCGTTTCGTATTTTGTTAGCAAATGGTGCTGGCCACGCCCGCGAACTTTGTTAGCGCACAGGCTGGAATGAGACATACAAGAGGTACCTGGATGTGCACTGTATCCCCTGTTTTGCACGAGTATTGGTCTTGCACCAACGACGTACTGATGTTCCTAATTTAGAAAGAGGCAGCCTCAAAGCGGTGTTGTTTTAGGTTGACAGGCGATAATCGGGCGCTTGGTAACTGGGCTCCAAGGGACCTCAGGAGACGTAATACTGACGAGAGTGAGGAAAAAGTATCATGTTTCCGAGGCACTCCATTCTGCCGCCCACCCCCCCCAACACAATCGTTGCGAAGGAGGACGACGACAAACAGGCGAGATAGGGTAGGATGTACTCACATTGCCACTTGTTCTGTGTACACAGTACGCAGGATCCCGGAATAGAGGATGCACATCAGCTGAGGTTTTTCAAGAAGCTCACCCGAGGGTGGAGACAAATCACCAAGTCACCCAATAAAATCATCGTTTTCAACACAACAAACAACAAAAAAACATATCCCAAAGGCGAATTCTAACCCGAACCTAAAGATCACGAACTCTACACGAATCTAACGAACCTAATAAACTTAATATTTCTAACCAAAACCCTAACCTCGCGCTCTTCTTCGAAGAGCGCTCTGAAAAAAATACATCTTGATAATTTTAGTGGACCTTTTTATTTTTTGACCAATTAAATCGAAGGAAGACTTTCAAAACCTCACCTGAAGTCGTTGTTTTACTCCATAAAAAGTGCTCCACCCTCGGGTGAGCTTTTGAAAAAACCTCAGGTGAACTGAATCGTCATAGCAACCTGACCCTGAAAAAGGTGGGGCTCTTCCATAACTTTGCTTTGCTGGTGGTGTGTGGTGGTTTTCTTCTAGAAAATGAAAAGTACGGAGTACTATTACGACGTACACCCACTACTACTCCCTAATTGCACCGTAAAAGCTGATGCGTTTTGATATTTTACGAGTGGCTTTTTGCCCCTCTTGTTTAAACATACCGAGTAATACGACGTACAGCGTACTCTACGACATACTGGCAGAACACTTTGGTTCCACTCTTCGCATTGCGTGGCCTGCGTGGCTTGCGTGGCTCGCGTCGCTACAGAATTGCGCAGATGGCTCGGACTGGAGTGCGCATGCAGCCCCGGAGGACAAGAGTACTTACGAGAGTGTGGGTGCGTGGCACGAACTAGAGCATTCGGTAATAAACCGTAAAAAAAAGAGAAGAAAAAACGGAAAGTCAGCCTTGCCCAACCCAACAAAGCTAGTTATCGGGGCCCTCAACTCCTGCCAGCTCACTTCGGTCGAGTTCGGTTTGTTTAGTTGAATGGTGACTGGTGATTGAGTGACTCGGTTACCAAGTGATCGAGTTTATGTACAGTTCGTTTACCGCTGTGTCCGATTCCCATGCCCTTGGTGCGTATGTTGTAACCTGATCTTGTATCTAAGTTGCCGTCGCTGTGAAAATGACGCCCCCTGCCCCTTCTTCTTTTGCTTTCTTCCTTGCTTTCTTTCCTTCTCTTTTCGGCTGACCACTTGATTTGGTTTCTGGCCGCCCTTTTCCACCTTCGTTTTTCGTTGTCGTCTGGCGTTACAGCTGCCGTTGCCGTTGCCGTTGCCGTTGCCGTTGCCGTTACCGTTACCGTTACCGTTACCTTAACCGTTACCATTGCTGTTATTGTACTGCCGTCCGATCGGCTTGTCCTCTCTGTTGCCCGCACCGGCTCCTGCGACTTCTCTCACTTGCTCCTGTCATCGGGTTTTGTTGGTGTTGCCGACCCTGAGCTTTCGTCAGGCTTTTTGTCTTTGCCCATCAAATCCGCCGCCACTTCGCCGATCTGGTTCATGATCAGGTCCCAGTATCCGCCGCCAGACTCCAGTGTCTCCTGCTCCCGCCGAGCTCTCTCCTTGACCCAGTCTTCCTTTTCGTTGCCCATCCATATACGCTGCAGCGTACCGTCTTTTGAAGAGTTTGGTGACGCAGTGCTCGTGCCATCGGCTGCCATCGAGCCATCGAGTTGTTGTCTCCGCCGTTCGCGCTCGGCGCGCATGGCGGCCTGCCGCTGCAGTGCCGCTGGTGGGAGTTCCTGCGCCTGCGAAGCAGTAAACGCGTTCACGCGGCGCTGGAAGCGCTGGTAGATGGACTGGCCCGTATAATCGTAGACGAGCTGGGACGTGGCAAGAAAAGCGCCGGCTGTCAGAAGCAGGCTGCGCGGACCAAAACGTCGGGGCGGCAGAGCCAGGCCAATAGGTGCAACGATAGCAGCGGCGAGGGTAAAGGCATGTTGTAGCGGGGGTGAGCCGTGGTATGGGGGAATTTCTGACGTGGATGAGGTGGCCGGCGCCTCGGCAGGGGTTGGTGATGAACTTGACATTTCGCGCGTGTGTGTGTGCGTGTCTGCGCGAGCCCTGTATGCTTGGCTGTCAAAGGCAAAGTTTGCCGGTGCGAGTGGAAGTCCAACTGAGGATGGTTTTGGATAACGTCAAAAAGTGGGGCCTTACAAAAAAGGAAAAAAAAAGAGAGTCTGCTTTTTAGCTCCTAGTGGCATTGACGGGCTTTAGCCAGTCACATATTTGTGGACAGGCTTTAGTGGTAAGATACTTTAATTCTATGTCTACGATAATCCTTTCACACACACATTTACGTGGGAGCGTGGGACCTGGAAATGTAAATGAAAATGAAGACAGATGCTGTCTAATAACACTGTGAGACTGTCTAGATACCCGAAGGACGTTAAAATCAGCAAAAAATCCAACACATCTGCCTTGTGTAGGCGCGCACACACTGCGACCGAAACAGCGTTTCAGTACGTGATAGTGGCTATGCGTCTTGCATAAGTGGCTGGCAGCTCGGCGGGAAGCACAAGATTCTCGGCCAGCCAGCGCCCGGCATCCGCGCGTGTAATTGTATAGCCGATGGCGGACGAGATGCGCGTGTTCTCTATGGGGTCCTCTATGCCGACGCGGATGTTCTTATACGCATGCTCCTTGTTGTATCTGTCCTCCAGGGCCTTGACTTCCTCCTTGGCCATGCCCTTGTGTTCTTTGAGCTCTTCCTTGGTGGCTGTCTTTAAGTCTCTGAGCTCCTCTTTGGACAGAGCGGCAAGGTCCGTCTCTGCCAGCCGCCTCAAGAAATCCGAACTACCGCTGCTAGCATTGCTGCTATTGTGGTTATTCCCCGCATCCTGGGCAGCATCCGTCTCGTTGTCGCCGAGGAAGCTGGGCCGGACGATGGAAAACATTTCTCCCGATGCCACCAGAGTCTCCTCCATGGCGCGCTTGTCCGCATGGGGCACACGGAGCATGCCGTGGTACATGGGCAGGAAAGCCAGCGGAACATCACGTCCGCACTTGGAGATGCCTGTGGTGCTAACGGCCACAATCCTGGGCGTGTTTGGGCCGTTGCTGGAAACCCCTTCGAGGCGAAGGCGCTTAAGCGCAGCTAGGAGGGTGGCCATGCCGTTTGCACAGACATTGGGGTCATCCAGCGTCAGCCTGGACATGATGAGCTTGCCGCCGATGGTGAAGACGACTGTATCAACCAAAACTCGTTTTCCAGCTGCAGTGCCGGGCACAAGGAGACAGCGGGCGACAGCGTCTACATCGTGTGCATTGCCGCGGACCAGAGTCAGGCGCCGGGCAGAAGCCGTCGCTTCATTCGCAAGGGCTTGAGTGTCCAGCCCAAGATCCATATCGGGAAAGATCGTTGTGAATTTGGACGGGTCCCTGCAAAGGGCCACGCAGTGATGGCCGTCGGCCAGGGTGCGACGCAAGGCGGCGAGACCAAGGCCGCCCGAGGCGCCGAGGAAAGCAACGGTTCTGGAAGAGGTTGGGTGCTCCATTGTAATATCGTTGCTGGGCTATTCTTGGGGTTTCTCTGAACCGATCTGGTGTTTTTGGTCCTGTTCTTCGATTTATCTTTGGCGCAGTTGGGACTGAGGATTATGGAAAGCGATTGGTGTACTGTTGTCCGTGACAATGATGAGCTCCCAGGTCCTCACCCAGAGAGATCTGGTGAGCGTGTCTTATAGCCATTGTCGTCGGCATCAATTCGGCCTCGGGTGACTTTGCTGTTTTCTTCGAAAGTGCACTCGGGGGCTACAGTCGTTGTCGTCGGGCAAGCCTCGCCCATATCGGGAATGTGCACAAGGCTGGCAACTCACAAGCCAAGCTGACAAGGAGACGATGGAGTTGTCTGATCTTCATGAGCTAGCCATGTGTTTTCCTGTTTGAGAACCTGGCCTTACAAAATTTAGCGTTGGTTGTATGGGTCTCCTCTCCGAGCGCCGAGAAAGACGCGGCCGGCCCAAAGTTGGCCCGGCTTCCCTTTATAGGGCAGGAGTCACCTGTGGACGCAATAGGGGGCCATGCCAGAGGCTCCTCCATTTTGCGAAATGGACAGCTATTAGAAACTCCACGAACAATCAGGCTCGTATATCTAGAAAAGATTGCAATGCACCAGACTTATTGCGGCGACGGATATTACAATGCATTTCACTGTTAATACGCAGAGCGGATTACTGTTAAGGACAGAGGCGCTGCGTTTTTGTTAACATGGAGACACTGCTGCCTGAGATGCAGTAATAATTACTCCGTAGCACTATATGCTCCAACGCTGTGCCGGCAGGAACCCTCCCCGCTAAAAAAGCCACCCGTAAGACTTCGTAAACCAGAGCCACAAGGCCGGCTTATCTGTAACAATATCGACTACCGTCTCACACAAATGTTCAAAAGGCGATCGAGACGACCAACGGAGCGCTCCTACATACGTACATCTTCCCCGGGCAGGCTGGCAATTGCCTTCCAACGACATCCCGAAAACCCTAGACAACCCGCGCGGCGCAAAGACGTATTTCGCACCACCGTTCTGCTTCAGCCCTATGGATAACGGTCAATGCCGGCCCTGATTGAGAAGAGAAACCCCCCGCAATGTCTACAGCCACAGGCGCAGCCGCGCCAAACTCGGAGACCGAGAAACACGCGACTGTGACTACGTCTCCTGGAGCGCCTTCGGCAGTCAACGCTGCTCCCAAACAGCGCAGCTGCGTCACCTGCCGCCAGCGGAAGGTGCGATGCGACAAGCTGTCACCCTGTTCCAACTGCCGCCGAGCAGACATCCCTTGCGTCCTGCCTTCAACGGAGCGGCCACCACGCTGGGCCCGCCGCCTGAAACAACAGCAGGAGCAGCAACGTCAACAGCAACAGCAGCAACAGCAGCAACAGCAGCAACACGGGCTAGGCACGCAGGCCAATGCCGCATTGCTGTCTTCGGCATTCTCGTCCGGAAGCCCACTGGCTAACCCGGACTTGGGCAACCCTGCCGACGTTGCCGCAGTTTTGGGCCGCCTGAAGCAGCTCGAGGCGCTCGTGCGAGACCTGAGCAGTACCTCTGTCGCACCGTCGTCCCAGCTGCCTGTCTTGGGCCCTGCTCCGCCCACGAAAGTTGCTGCCGGGCCCGTTTCCTCGGTCACCGGGCCTGCACCCTCCCAGCCAACCGCCGCTGCCGCCTTTGGCACTGCCCCAATCCAGGAGCGGTTTGGCCGCCTGATCCTCGACGATGACGCCTCCAACCGCAGACGCTATGTGAGTAGCGGCTTTTGGTCCCGGATCAACGACGAGCTGGACGAGCTTCGTGCCGAAACAGGTAATCTCGCTGGCGGCGAGGGCGGCTATTACTCGACCGACGACGACTCGGACCTGGACGAGGATGGTGCTGACGACGACCACCGAGCCCTTAGCCCAGCTGGCGCTGCTGCCGCCATGTATGCCACGATGGGAACGCCAATGCGCACGGCTGCCGACCGCGGTGCTTTTCTTTTCGGCCACAACCTACAACCGCCCCTGGGTGATGCCTCTCACTACCGGCCGTTGCCATCACAGATCCCTTTTCTGTTCCAGGTCTACATCGTCAACGTTAATATGCTGAGCCAAATCGTGCATGTTCCCACCATCAACAAAATCGTTACTGGTTTGCTAGGCGACACCACGGCCGATGCCGAGCAGCAATCTGGGTACTTGCAGCTCACACCTGCTACTGAAGCCCTGATGTTTGCAATCTACTACGCTGCTGTTGTCTCAATGGAAGATGAAGATGTGAGTCAAGCTCGACATATATATATAACCACCCTTGAAAAGACCGACTATTCCGTCTCTAACCCTCTAAAAGGTCGTCAAGAATTTCGCCATGACAAGCAATGAGCTGAGCCTCAAATACCGCATGGGGCTGGAGTTGTCACTAGCGAAAGCCAATTTTTTGGACAGTTTCGACCTAGAGGTTGTGCAGGCCCTTGTCATTTTTCTGATGCTCTGCCGTCGCTACGACAGCCCGCGCTTTGTTTGGATGATGACCGGTCTTGTTATCCGCATGGCAAAAGGCCTCGGCTTACACCGCGATGGTAGTAATTTTGACGGCTCCCTCACTGCCTATGAAGTCGAGATCCGCAGACGCGTGTGGTGGACAATCTGTGCCATTGACGTCCGCTCAGCCGAAGATCAAGGCACCGACTTGACAATTGCCCCCAGCGACTTTGATACTCGTTTCCCACTCAACATTAACGACAACGATATTAGCCAGGACTCTGATGCAACCGAGCCTCCGGCAGTTCGCGACGAGCTCACTGATGTGACATATGCGCTACTTAATTTTGAGGTCACAGGCCTTGCTCAACGTATGATGGCGTCCGCTGCTGCGGCGTCAAAGGAAAACGGCCCACGAGGAGAGGAGCTGCTCGAGGAACAAAACCGCATGCTGGATGAGGTCTACCAAAAGCTTGAATCTGTGTATCTGCGCCACTCGCCCGATACAACAAGCGTCATTTACTGGACGGGCGTGACCATTACGAGACTCTTCCTGGCCAAAATGACGCTCATCCTGAATCTTCCGAGGTTAATTCACGAGAAGAAGGACTCACAGGGAACTGGTCCAAGTGAAAACGAAGATTTACGCATTCGATTGCTCTCATCGGCTATTGAGGTTGCTGAGTATAACGATGCGCTTAAGACAGAACGTGCGTGCCGCCGTTGGCGCTGGCTATGCGAGACATATACACAGTGGCACACGATAGCTTTTATTCTCATGGAGACGGGCCGGCGGCCATGGGATCCTGCTGTCGAACGCGCCTGGGTGGCCCTGCACGGTCCTTACCTGATACCAGCACCCCCATCTTCCTTGAAAAAGCAGAATCACCAGGTGGGGCCCCAGGACCTATCTCGGCCCGTCACTTCTCGGGCTGCAAGCATCGGGGCGGCTAGTGCAGGAGCCGCCAGTACCACGAACACAAATAAGAGCAGCAAAAGCAGCAAAAGCAATAAAAGCTCTAACACTAGCACGGATAGCAGTACCCAATTTTTCTGGCTCCCTCTACGCAGACTGATGGCCCGCGCCCGTCGGCACCGTGCATCTGAGCTGGCACGTCTTCGCGCCGATACAAAGGCAGCACGTGCGTTGGAGATTGCCTATGATATCGCAGTTGCCGATGGACGGAGCCGGCCCCTTTCCAACCCAGGCGCCGTTGATGCATTTAGGGATCGCTGGCGGCGTCTTGTCGGCCTAGAGGGCGGAACCGGTGCTGCACAAACATCCACTTCAAAATCCCCCACCACCACAACAGGAGCCGATGTGTCGTCCACAAATTCCTTTGGCACACCAGGACTTATCAGTGGGGTGCCATCTGGCAATGCCTCAAGCGCATCTTCTATGGGGGGTTTGCGGAATTTCGAAGATCTGACCGAAGTCGAGTACACGAGTATCAATTTCCCAGCCCCCAACAGCGTAGACGCGTTTATCTTGAGCACAGCTGGCCAAAAACCCCTCCACAATCAAACACGGCATCAGCAGGGGCAGCCAACAGCTCTTTTCTCGACAAAGTGTGATCCCGGCAGTGCAACCCAGCTATGGAGCAGTTTTGATCCTTGGCAAGTCTGGGATCCAACGCAGTCAACGAGCCACACGTTGGGACGGGGCGACGCTGCAGATGCCTTTGTCAAAGAAACACCTTTTCTCTTTGACGAAGATATCGAGACAGACATGGATGTTGAGCCAAACATAGACTGGGATCATTGGTTCGCATCAGCGAAAGGGTTTTGATGTAAAAGAAGAACATGGACAATTCATGTTTTATGACTTGAAAGATACTCGGGGGCTATTTTTTTTTCCGGAGAATTCTATCAGGGAGGCCGCGATCAGTGTGTTCTGTTCTGTTCTTTTCTCTTTTCTTTTATTGTTGGCGGCACTACCACATGTTGGAGTGTAAGGTTGGTATGCTAGCACGGCTGCTTTTTGGCAGCAGGACTCCCTTTTGCTAGCATACATGGGGACCGACATTTAAACACGACATCTATTCGTGTCTCACTTCCACAAAAGGCAGGGTTCATATGCTAGACACCACAGCCGATTTATGTGCTTGATTTGTTGATTATAACGCAGAGTCGCTTTGTATGTACGCCGGCGTAATTCGATGGGCTGTGGCACACCTGAACATCGGGCCTATTGGATGCAGACCGAGAATTGCGCGAAGCGCTATTAGGTCACACCCTGTTGAACGTTGATTTTATCATAGCAGTTTTATATGCGTCGTACGGAGTGCTAATACCGTATTAATAAGTTGGATGTCGTAAGTACTCTCCTTGCCCCACTCTTGACACGGATGTTCTCCATATCTCGGTCGTCCCTTCCTTGGCAAAAGAAATAACTCCCGGGACAAGCAAGAAAGGGAACTACCTGCACATCATAAACAAAGCACGATCTGGAATAGAGAAGGGACAATAAAAAATACTCCTCTTCCTATGATGCGTTGTTGCCATATACTCCCACACCATGGAATCTTCGACATCCACCCATGGGTCGACCATGCAGACTTCGGTTGTCTCATGCTTCATCCTCAAAAGCTCAACAAACGGCGAGAAAGTCCCGCCCAGAATCGGCATCTTCCGTGCAAGAGAACAGGACAACAATACTAGCCAGTAAGTATGTGTTGGCATTTGTCACTGGGCCAGGATGGCCCAGAACAAGACATGTTACCCGCACACAGTCTAACTAAGCTTAGTGGCCTGCGAGGATCGATCGTGGGCACTGTCGACGAGAATGACACATCCCCATTGACCACGGCATGGCGGGATCTTCTCAGGGTAACTGGCCTGACACGAGCCTCTTTTGAGCTTGAGCGCCAGGGCAAGAGTATCGTGCATGCCCCAAGTAATGAGCACAGTATCGTCATTGCTGTCTATCCATTTTTGTTTCGGTTGAGGCACCAGGACTCCAGATGGCCGGCAAGCCAAACTACCTGGGAACAAGATAACTGGACCTGGCATGAACCGCACGAAATTTTCAAAGGTCCGTCATTTTCTGGCACGCCACTACTAATGGAAAGCTTGGGCCGCGTGTGGTTTGAGCAGGACCTTGGCGTAAACCTGGGGAGCGCAGGCGAGATACTAGCCCGAGGCCTCGTTTGCCTTAGGGACGACCATCAAAGTGGCGCACGACAACTTGCCAGCAAGGCCCTCTGCGTCCTGCGGGACGTTGTCCAGGCACTCGGGACTGGTTCGGGCGACAAACATACTTGGTGGGCCCGTGTGCGGGCTGCGGCGTGGCACATATGGAAAAACGGCCGCGAGAGCATGGGCGCAGCCATCTTGAGTGTACTCGTCGAAGCGCTTGTCGCCATCGAAGTGACCCTAGATACGGGGCCTCTGGATCTAGTTTGCAACGGCACTGTGGCCAGACTTAGCCATCTTATCGCCAGGAGGAAAGGATTGGCTTCCATCGTGCCAGTGTCCAATGCCCTTGTAGGATATCTCGAGAAACAATTTCCACGACTAGGACCAGCGAGTGCTTCTTCAGTCAATGCAGAGTCTCCCCGAACGCCCCTGTCGATCCTCACTCTGTCCGAAAGCTCAACCATTTCCCACGCGTTGCAGCTGCTCATGTCGCAGTCACACTTTACGGACATCGATCTTCGTGTCCTGGAGTCCCGGCCGCTCTTTGAGGGCGTGTCCTTGGCGGCTTCCTTGGTCCAGCACACGCAGCCACCATCGAGCCTGAGCCCACAAACTACAGCCTTAAAACAGCTCAAGGTCAGTATTTTCACTGATGCAAGCGCTGCGATGGCAGCCAAAGACGTGGACGTCGTCATACTCGGTGCCGACCGCATTGCATCATCAGGTGCTGTGAGCAACAAGACAGGGTCCCTCCCAGCTGCTTTGGGTGCCAAATATGGTGCTCTTCTCAACCATGGACCCGTGGACCGCCGGACTGGGCAGGTTGTCGTGTTGGGGGAGTCAGAAAAGATTGCACCACCAGGCAACCCGCATACGCATCTTGTTGAAGAGATTGACCCGACACAGGTGTCACGCAACTGGCACTCTAGTTTCAATAGTCACCGTGTACAGACTGCAGCGGCATGTTTGGACAGTATTGCGGCGGAGAATGGGGACCAGGTATTGGATGCAAATGCATATGCCCAGGTACATGTGCACAACGTCTTCTTCGAGTGGGTGCCGCCCGAGTTGGTGGACGCATATATTATGGAGAACGGTGTTTGGACCGTGGGAGACATTCAAACGCGGTCGATAGCGCTCGGCCGAGAGGAGCAACGAATATTCGGCGGTCTCTAAAAAGTGTGTGGCAAGATTGGGTTGCACGGGAAGCTGAAACAGAAACAACTGTATCTCTTGTCGCGGCACGGAGCAATAGTGCTCTGCAACGATGAACGGGCACTCGCGATATCGTCACATTTTGGGGTTAAGAACCGGCGCCCGTGTGTGCACTGTCTGTTCTTTGGCCCCAGTTGCTTTACGTTTGTCGTATTCCTCCGTAGAGCATCATCCCATTGGCTAGACTTGGACCCTGCGTGCACCTGTTTTCTTGGGTCCTTTTGCGGAACTTTTCTTGTTGGTCTCGCTGTTTACTTGCTGTGTGATATTGGTGCAGTGGAGATGCATTTGTGGGCCATCGGCGCCTGCAGTTTGTAAGATACATCGTATCTTACTTGGGATGGTTTGGCGAGGTGGTTGCTTGCAGATTCCGACGTAGTTTGCGCTGTAATAGGTCGTAATTATTCCGTACAATATAATACGATGTGCTCTGGAGTGCGTTGAGGTCAGTCAGTGGCGAAAACCAAGCAAGAGCGAGGCTACCTGGCTACGAAGTAAGATACATGGGCGCACAAGGCCCAGGCTCGCCAGGCCAATCAATCTGTCACAAAGCCCGGCCAGCGTCCATGCCAAACGCCACTGACTATGGCGCTAACGGGGTTGTGGAAGATCAGCGAATGAAATCGTACTAATACAGCAGGTGTGGGCGTGCTCTCTTCATTTCTGCCAAAGCCTTCTCGGGCCTCTGGTCTTCTTAGTTCCTTGCTCGTCGTCATTGTTCACATTTTGCCGTCCTTCTCATTCTTCACTTTCCAACTTGGAGCGATTTTTATTTTATTTTTTCTAAAAAAGAAAAAAACCCTCTCTGTCTATCCCCTCCGCCACGAGAAAGCCGCGAGCATGGCTCTACTCTGACAAAACAATTACACTCTCGACCCTTTGTATTCATTGAGCAAATCCATCCTTATCTCGGCTATTGCAAGCTTGTGTGTGGGCGTCTTTTCAGCAATCCGATCCTTGCTGTCAAGGATAGCTTAGCAGCGTGACTAGGCCCGCCCACAATTGGCTGGTTTCTATCTTTTTCCGTTTTCGCCCTCTTTCTTCCCCCATTCCTTTCCTCATCCTCAACTCTCGCTCGACGAACGGGCTCGCCCAACCATCGTGTCCTCGACATTGCCTCTCCTTGTCCCTTCTCCCCTTGGGCCGTACCCGACAAATATCGCACGCCCATGGCCTCCTCTGTCCAACAACGTCAACCCGGCCCCTATGCACGTCCTTCTACCGGCCATGCCTTTAGTGGCTTTGGCACTGCTCGAACCCTCGTCCTAGGCCTCTCACGTATCATATTCGCATCGCTGCCTGCGGCAACCGTGTCTGCTGCACCGCTGTCGGCCCTAGATGCCGTGAGCAAGCGGAACAGCGTGTTTTGGCCCTCAGAGCATCTCGACGCGGACGACCCTGATGAGGCCGGCGCCAGTGTATGGGTGCTCTACATCGCGTCCGCCGTGCTCGTCTTGCTTGGCGGTGCTTTTGCGGGACTCACAATTGCGTAAGAAAGACTAATTTTCAGTAACACGCAACATACACATCTTGTCGTCCTGTGGATGTTTTCTAATCAAGTTTTTCCTTGTTGTTTCTGCAGGTTAATGGGCCAAGATAGTATCTATCTCCAGGTACTCTCCCGCGACGACACCGACCCTCAACAAAAGAATGCCAAACGCGTCGACGATCTTCTCAAACGGGGCAAGCATTGGGTGCTGGTGACTCTGCTCCTCTCGAACGTCATTGTTAACGAAACACTGCCGGTTGTGCTCGACCGTTGTCTTGGGGGTGGCGTGGCTGCCGTGGTTGGCAGCACACTGCTTATTGGTAAGAAATGTCCCTGTCAAGACGGCAATATTCGAAACAAACCAGTATTGGGATAAACTGACGTGTTTGCGATTAAGTTGTGTTCGGCGAGGTCCTACCCCAGTCCATTTGCGTTCGGTATGGTCTGCAGATCGGCGGGATCATGGCCAAGCCCGTCCTTGCTCTGATGTGGCTGATGGCTCCTATCGCATGGCCCACTGCAAAAGTGTTGGATCATGCCCTCGGCGAGGATCATGGCACGGTTTACAAGAAAAGTGGCCTGAAAACGCTGGTGACTCTTCACCGCTCCTTGGGCGAGGTCTCGGAGCGTCTAAACCAGGATGAAGTCACTATCATCAGTGCTGTCTTGGACCTCAAGGAAAAACCGGTCTCCAGCGTTATGACCCCGATGGAGGATGTGTTCACTATGTCGGAGGACACGATCCTGGACGAGAAAATGATGGACATGATTTTATCAGCCGGCTACTCCCGCATTCCGATCCACGAACCGTTCAAACCGACCAACTTTGTTGGCATGTTGCTGGTCAAGATCCTGATTACATACGACCCAGACGACAAGATTCGTGTGAGCGAGTTTCCGCTCGCCACCCTTCCTGAAACGCGTCCTGAGACGAGCTGTCTCGATATCGTGAACTTCTTCCAGGAAGGCAAATCGCACATGGTTCTCGTCTCGCAGTATCCAGGAGAAGACCACGGTGCGCTTGGTGTCGTGACGTTGGAGGACGTTATCGAAGAGCTGATTGGCGAGTAAGTCACACTCCAGGCTGCGGTCTTTCATTATGTTGTCGTCATGCACCGAATGACTAACACCCACCCAGGGAGATTATTGACGAATCGGACGTTTATATTGATGTGCACAAGGCCATTCGCCGCCTCCAGCCTGCGCCCAGAGCACGACCAACACGCCACCGTTCTCTAGCCTCGGATTTCGGTGCGACGGCATCAACAGCCGCAACAAGAGTGGCTGATGAGCACGAAGACGGTGATGACGATGCCGAGTCGTCTATACAACAACAACAACAACAACAACAACAACAAACGGTCCCGATTTTGCGTGCCTTGCCAAAGTCCAATGTCAACGCCCGCGCTCTGTCCACAAGCCCGAAAACGACAACGGTCATGATGCGACGCTGTTCAGCGGGTGCGGATGGCCGGCTTACAAAGTCTACCGTGCCAGTTCGTGCCAACATTGATGAAATGTGGCAGCACCTGCGCCATTTAGGTCCATCGAATCGGGCAAACAACCCGAAAAACACCCGGTCAACAACGGTGAAGATCAAGCAGAGCCACTCACATGCGGGGCATCAAGCCCTTCTCGAACCTGTGCTGGCCACGGATGACTTGGACAGTCCGCACGTCAATGATGAAACCGACGACGATCTCGAGGCTGGAGAGACAACCCTACTTTTAGCACCGAAAGCAGCAAATGGCAACGACATGCCAACAAGCTTTAGACCCCATCTGCAAGGCTATGGCACAGCCATCCATGCGGCTCAGGAAGCAGGGCAGGAAATGGACAACGGCCGTGCCATTGCTGTTATCGAACCCGATATTGTCGAAGCTCCTTTCGTTACAATTGCAACTCACAGTGACGACAGCATCGCTAGTAAGGGCCCTGAAAAGAAAACGCATGCCGAAGGTCCGGGCCGGGATAGCAACGCAGTCACCACCGATGCTAGCGCTAGCAGAACCTCTATTGTTATCGAGAGTGCGGTCCAATCCAGCTCTGAGAGCAGTCCAAATCGAAGCAGTGTTCTTGCGACAGTAGCGGATCCCAACACGCCCATGTCTCATCGGTCCCTTGTGCGCAGCGGCAGCATCACAGAAAACGTGATTGAGACGAGAGGCATTCGTAAGGTCGTCCTTGAAACAACGAGCTCCGCAGACGATGACGAAGAGGTGCTGAGCGTCGTAACGAGCAGTTATGTCCAACGCCAGAGTCCTCTCAGCGGTATTCAAAGTCCTGCTGCTGTTGTTCACAGCGGTCACGGTTCCAATGTAAATGACAAGACGTTGAAAAAAGAGGACGTGGAGGAAGCACTTCTCGTCGCCCAGTCGACAGCAAATCCTGCGGTGGCATCGGGTTCAGGCAGCTGCCAGCCGGTTGGCGCCGTGGCTGAAGAGAGCGATCTCATTGCAGCGGTTAATGGCGGCCCTACGAAGAAGAAGAACCGGCGCAAGAAGCGGAAAAACACGAAGTGAGGAGCGTCAAGGCGGCCAATATGAGGTACTGGTAGCAAGGAGCGCCCAGTTTTAGACACTGCAAAGGCTTTTTTTTTTTTTGGAGTGGCGTCAGGAATGATATGCGCGGGCTTATGCGACATCCAGGTAAATGTTGCAGATAGTGTATGGATATTCAAGATAGCCGATGCTATCTGTGTACAGATTTAAATTTATTGGGCATATTTACTTTTACTGTGTATTACACCATTGTCTCTACACAAGGAGTGCTGTGCAGTTAGTTGAGTGCCAATCAGGCCAACGTGCTTTAATCGCGTCTGTGGAGGCATGAGCCTTCGATAGTATTTGATAACGCGACGGGAAGTTGGCGGCCATACTTGATTACGGCGTAATCACATTTAGCAAACGAACAAGACCAAACGTTGAGCACCGAATTTTAAGGAGAGGACGGCGGAGACGAGAACCATATCGACAAGACAATGGAACAGAGTGGGCAGCCAGCATGAGTTGCCACATTTGGAGCTTGGTATCGGAAAAAACTTTGCCCTCAGAAGGTGTGGGGTAAGAAGGGCTGTGGCTACAGTGCTACTAGCGGTTGCTCCTTCTTTTCGCAGGAGGGGGTGATGGTAATCTTCATAGGGCGCACCATGTGTACTATCCACACATTGTAAGATACATTTTGAATGGCGTCCATCTTCACATGGTGCATTGGAGAGGACGCAGCCATCGACAGAGGGACGAACAGAGACGGACATGTACATAGTCTCGACAGCACAGTACACATGGTTTACGGGGGGGGAGGCGAAGAAACGCATCACCGTCAGGATAAGCTTTTAACCGGTGCGGTTTTCCGCGCTGACAAAAGACGCAAATGCGCTTTGTGGCTTCACCAGTGCCCGTTCTCAGGACTCGGGATCAATTGATCTGCCGCCGATGTGGTATTTAGCTTCTCCTCCCGAAACCACTGCCGCCAACTCCTGGCCAGGTCTCCACATCGATCTTCATCGCTGACACCGAGTGCCACCCGGCGTCCTTCCAGAACAACTAGCAGGCCGCAAACCGTGCTATGTCGAGACTACGCGTTTATTGGCGCAGTGTCGGATTAACGGTTAAGCCTGCGAGCAAGCAAAACCTGTGGGTGCCGCACTGCCGTGGTCGTGTATTCATTCGAAGATACTTGTGCACCAGCAATCAGGACACTCCAGATCCACGCTCATCACCCAGAGCGAAAGATTGTGCGCAGGATATGGGTTTAAGGTGATGTCCCAGTTGCCTTCCTAGCACCTGTGCATAAAAAAACAATCCGCTGTCAGCTGTCAGCTAGCTGTCTACCGTCTCCTTCAAAGATTTTATCCCCCCTCCCTCTCCGTGATCGATTGTCTGTTTCCAATCGTGGTTCAATGGCTGGTCGTTGAACTCTGTCGTGCAATAATTATAATACCGTCCCATCCAGGAACCAGCACTCTCGTCAGGCGGCCCAACGACCCAGGCCAACCATTTTTACTACCACCAACATGCCTCTCCACCACTTGATGATCGGGACCTGGACCCCGCCAGGGGCCATTTTCACAGTCCAGTTCGACGACGAAGCGCTGGAGCTGAAGCTGGTAAAGAGAACCGAGATTCCCCATGATGAGCCAATATCGTGGATGGCGTTCGATGTAAGTGAAGCGGAAACGGCGAGAATTTGCGATATCGTTCCCCGCTCGCCCCTAACCACCCACGCTCGCCTTGGTTTAATATCACGAAATACCGATACTGACAATACGGTACAGCATGACAAAAAGAACCTGTACGGCTCGGCCATGAAGAAATGGTCCAGCTTCGCCGTCAAGAGCCCTACGGAGATCGTGCACGAGGCATCCCACCCAATGGGCAGCGACCGTGAGTTCCCTCTGTGGTCTTTGTCCATCTCTGCTCGTCCATATCGTCTTCCAAGACTCTAACAATATGTCACACCTTAGCCGAAGCAAACTCCGCAACGACCAACACCCGGGCTATCTTCTTGCTGCCCGCCAAAAAGCCTCCATATGCCGTGTACTGCAACCCTTTCTACAAACATGCCGGCTATGGTAACGTCTTTAGCGTGGGGCCGAGCGGCGGCCTGGCCGACAACATCCAAAATTACGCTTACCAACCAGGCACGGGAATCCACGGCATGGTCTTCGACCCCTCCGAGACCTATCTGTACTCGGCCGATCTGTCCGCCAACAAGCTGTGGGTGCACCGCAAAACAGTCGGCGCGGCCCAATCGACCCAGGCCAACGACGACGGGCAGGTCGAGCTTGTCGGCAGCGTCGACGCCCCTGCGCCAGGAGACCACCCGCGCTGGGTGGCCATGCATCCCTCGGGCCAGTATTTGTACGCGCTCATGGAGGCGGGCAACCGGCTCTGTGAGTACGTCATCGACCCGCAGACACACATGCCCATCTACACACACCATTCGTTCCCCCTGATCCCGCCAGGCATCGAGACACACGACCGTGCCACCGGCAAGGGCCTCTACCGCAGCGACGTGTGCGCGCTCGACCGCAGCGGGCGCTATCTTTTCGCTACAGCGCGCGCCAACAGCTTCGACTTGACGGGCTACATTGCCGCTTTTCGCTTGCGCGACTGTGGCAGCATAGAGACGCAGCTCTGTCTCAACCCGACGCCGACGAGCGGTGGCCATTCCAACGCTGTGGCGCCCTGTGATTTCTCGGATGAGTGGCTGGCTCTGACTGATGACCAGGAGGGCTGGGTCGAGATGTACCGCTGGAAGGACGAACATCTGGCGCGGGTGGCTCGTGTACGGATCCCTGAGCCGGGATTTGGCATGAATGCGATCTGGTACGATTGAGAGAAATGACCGAATCCCCCCACCCGGCAGAATACGACGTAATACGGCGTAGAGGATCGAGGACTGAAGGAAGGCACTGAAGGCATTGAGGGCACCGACGGGTGGTGTAGAACGCCGTGGGAAGAAGGTAGACTAGGAGTAGAGTAATACAGGGTATTAAATACGGAGTATTACGTTCGGAGTATGGCATACGACGTAATGCTAACCTAACTCCGTACTCCGTACATCGTACACTGGCACGACGTAATTACAGCCGGATTATAGCGGCAGAATTACAGCGAGGCACCGCGTGCTGCTAACCTAGCGAGCCTACAGTTCCTAGTCACAATCTTACCACGCTTTTCTGTATCGCAGATGCCTCCCGATTATACGGGTGTTTTAGGTCCCTGGCAGCCTGGCTCAGAGACATGTGTTGCGCATTCCAGCGACCAATACAGGCACGAACGACCGCTCCGTAGTACTTTTTTTTCTTCTTTTTTTTCTTCACAATGGTTTCTCTGGCCAACTCCTAACAACTCACAAACACACGCGGCGTATGTCGTACTATCTCTCAGCTTGAGGTCGGTCAACGTCCGGCCGGCTCCACCTGCCCACGTGCAGCCACCGCTTAGTTTTGTAGTCTGGTCTCCATAAAGAAAGCAGGTCACTGGACCCACTGCAGTCCAGTCAAAGGTGTCAGTGAGCAAATGAGCAATTGGCAGGTAGACAGCACTGTTGCAGACTGATTGTATACCGTATGGAGTTCGGAGTATTGATTACGTCGTAGATGGTGCTGTTAATGCTCTGTATTTGCACTAAGAAACCTTAATACCGACAAATATCCCCTTCTATAATTAATAGCCACAGGTGAAGATTATGAATGAGCTAACCGCGTCCTCTTGTTGATTTTCGTTCGCCAGCTATTCCTGCTTCCTGCTTCTTCTAACACACACACAAATCTTCGCCCCCTCTCAACACACAGGTGTTCTCAAAAGACAACGCAACTTACTCTCTACGACGCAATAACGCACACGCCGGTCGTTCCCATACTCCGTTTTTACGCACCCCATTCTAATGGACGAATAGACACGTCTCCCATGTTATAGACACCACGAACATCGCCAATATTGTTTCGGGGGGGGGGGGGGGGGGGGGGCGGGGCGGGGGCGCCCCCGGCCGGGGGGGGGGGGGCGGCACCCGCCGCGGGCCACCAC
>WNYG01000092.1:75595-113679 GCA_021396235.1 Sporothrix pallida
CAATAACCCACCCGCGGGTGGTTCCCATACTCCTTTTTTCCCCACCCCTTTCTATTGGACTAATACACACGTCTCCCTTTTTATACACACCACCAAAATCCCAAATTTTGTTTCGCCCCCCCCCCCCCCCCCCGGACCCGACCCGAATCACACATTTGCATTTTCAATCCTCTCTCACACCCGACATCTCCTCCATTGCGATGCTGCATGCTGTCTGCGCTTTGCCACCCACGCCTCGAATCACCCGAGTCGAGTGTCAGCTCCCCCAAGAGAAGAGCTGCGCCCCGTATTGATTGCCGCCGGGCTCTGCCCACGATCACACCTGCTATGGATTGCGATGACTTTGCCATTCTCGACGATGCACCGGACGCTGGCCAACATCAGGCCGGCGTGTCCAGCCGCGGATCTGGCGCCGCGATCCCAGCGTCCCCCATGATGAAGACGCGGTCGTTATCCGACGGCGGAAACAGCACACCCAGCCGTAACCGGCTATCTCCCTCACCTCTACTCCTTGGCACCTCTGCTCGTCCGACGTGTAAAGACGACAGTTCGATAGGCAACGCAAATAACGACGTGTTCCCAGTGACCCCGCGGCGTCCGGCTTCTTCGTTTCAGAGCCGAAGCACTGCTCTCCAACTGCCCACCGACAACGCTATGCCTCCACGGCCGCAGCATGCACAGCATCTTACCTCGCATCATCAACAACAGCTTCCTGCTACACGCGAAGTAAAAGATCAGATCTCTCAACCCCCTTCTACACCCGTCTCGGCAAGCAGCGGTGCATATCTCCTACACCAACAGCTGCAGCTGCAGCAACAGCAACAACCGCAGCAGCAGCACTTTTACCAATCTCAGCCTACATACATGTCCAAGCCCACTCCTCTTTCACCCAAGCTCGATCCATCGCAGATCTATGCATCGCCGACCAACATATTGCCCCGCCGGTCCCGTGGCCTTGACTTTTCGCGTGCGGCAACAAGCTTGCACCACTCTACGCTCGCTGAGCAGTCCTCGCCCGACGCGTCGCCTGTCGCTGGCGGCAGCAGTGGCAGCCACGGTGCAATGAACATCCCTGGCCGGAAACCCGGTGACTACGGTGGTGCGACTGAGTCGTCAACGTCGCTTTGGTCAATGATGGGACGCAGCCAAGATAAGGTATACCCCTCCAGCTCTCTGGGGAGTGTCAACATTGCTGCATGCTCGGACTCGTCTTCGAGCTGCGATGACGACGACGACATGGATGAGGACACCGATGAACCTTTTATCACAACACCGCAGGTTGCGAAAACAAGTAGCAACCACATGAATGGACCACATACCACTATGCCGTGGGCGCCGAGCTCTCCTGCTATGAACAGCCTTCTTTCCTTCACACACCGCCAGCGCCCACGAAAACAGCCCAAACGCAAGGTGCGCGGGCCCCTTGGGCTAGGATTTAGCTCTATCGTGGCACCATCAGGACCTGCCGGCCCTGGTGCGGCCACTAACGCAATATCGAGATCCCCCCCTTCTGGTTTCCTTCTCGGGCGTGACAGTCAGGCACTGCAGCAGCAGCATCACACAAGGCGCGAGAGCATTAGTTGGGCAGCTAACCAGCTACACATCTCGGGCAGCGAAAGCGATGATAACCATAAAGTGAACATGGATACTGGTGAAGCATTAGCCCCCCATCGCGGTGTCGTCCGTCGTGCGGTCACCCGTCGTGGAAATCTTCTTGTAGGCACACGATTTCCCTTCCTTCCCCTTTGTCTCTTCTTTTGCGGTTTCTCTCTCACAACATTCTAATACAATACAGCCAAAAACGAAGGGCTTTGCACGCATTCGCGCAGCCCTCGCAGAAGAAAGCGCTCCGGCAGAAGCTGATTTTCGCCGTGAAGCCGAGGTCGTACGCCTGCTTGAGAGTGATATGGAATCGGCAGAGCACCGCCTTCCACTTCCGCCGCCACTCCGCTCGACGGTCACTACCGCCAACTCTAGCCCCAGCATTGTTGACAGCCTGGACGACTTGGCAGATGATGTGATGGCTATGGATGCCTCGACGGGGCTGGGTCTGTTGGGCAGTTTTGGGAAACAACAGAACGAAAAGAGTTCTATCGAGACTGGCCGCCAATTCTGGCCTCGCATAGGACAGTCATCCACCGTCGACGCCTCCCATGGCCGAACAGCCACCACGCCACCTCCTCAACAGCTCCGCAGCTTTGCAATATCCAACATGCTTGACGACTCTACCATGGACTCTCCGACCGCAAGCGGCACCAGTGCAAGTGGGAGCAATCTCATGTTTCCGAACGGCGGTATGTTTCCAATGACTACAACCGGCTCTTCGGGAAGAGACACGCCCCTCCAGGGCCAGGCTACATCCTCGTCCGGTGGAGGATGTAGTCAGCAAATGCAACAGCAACCGCAACAGTCTGTTCTGCCCAGTGCGGCGGAAATCACGCGCCGTGTCAATATCAAACGTCGTCGCGACGACGATCTCGATGTCGTTAGCTTCAAACGCCGTGCTGTGAGCCCGGGTGTGAGTGTGCATAATAGCCCAGTCATGCAAAGCCCCCTACAGCGTGATTCGCTCCCATGGGGAGGGATTAGCACTGGTACACCGTCCAATGCATCGCGGCCAGGTAGTGGCGGTGGTTCTGGAGGTGGGATTGGTAGCATAGGGCTGTTTGAGGTACGGAGCAACAACAGTGGCGATAATAGCAGTACCAACAGCAACGGCAACAGCAACAGCAGCGGCGGTAGGAGAGTAGGCGCCAACACCAAAAACCGGGTCGGGTACCAAGCCATGGCGGACGCAAACGACAGCATCACACGGCTCAGCATTGAGTGATGACCAGAGACTGGATTATGGGGAGAGTCCAAGTTTGAAACATCTCTTTATGATCGGCAACATCAAACTGTACCACTTTCTGTGGGCTGTTTTTTTCTTTTTTGGGGGGAGTTCAGCACATCTACATATACTGGCATCATTTTTATAAAGTAGAATAATAATAACAGTAGTGGTAATAATAATGACAATTAACCACGGTCCAGATGAATAGTAGGTACACCTTGAAGTCGAAAGGCACAAGTGAATAAAATGAGAAGAGCAAATGAACGAAATATAATAAACTAATGGACAGTGCAAAAACCAAAACTCCTATGAACCTATACGATGATGATGCCGACTTATTTGCCTCGGCTTCGACGACGTGGCCTACAAACGAGAGAGAGCGATAAAGAGAGTGTGAGGGAGAGAGGGAGAGAGGGAGCCCGTAGCATCAACAGAATCCATTTATACCAATGTTATCCTCGGGGACAGATAGAGAGCCCAGTTTCTCGTTTAGCAGGCGTGCTAGCTCATCTACCTGTCGCCGTGCAATTGCAAGTGTGGCAGCAACCGATCCATTCTTGCCAATCCCAGCAATTGTCGTCGCAGTTCCCGTGGTCGTAGTGGATGCGGCATCTGCGTTTGCATCACGATCAGCATCTGCCCCATGACCGGTACTCAAGGGCGCGGTTTCATAAGTCTCGGCCGTTGCGGTCGTCCGCACGGAAGCACCCGGGGCAAGATTTGCAACTGTATCCGGTGCGGATTGTGGCGGGACATTCATCGGCGTAGGCAGGGCTGGAGCTGAACATGTGGCCGAGGCCGATGAAGATGGCGGGAGCAATATTGGCAGTATCGACTGTGCCAGCAAGGAAGAGTGAGACGAAGTAGACGCAGGGACAGCCGAGGCAGACGTAGAGGAGGGCAATATGGTGGGTTGGCCGGCAGCAGTTGAGGGGCGAGATGTGCTGGACGCGGGGGAGGGTGTTGAGCAGGCAAACAAAAGGCCACATCGCAGACGGCAGACAACAAAGACGGCGCCGCCGTTGAAGCTCGCTGCTATGCTCACAGGTGCACTGCCATCATGGCATGGTTCCTCTTCCTGGCCGCCCTCGGCGGGGCTGGCATCTTCACCTCCAGACTGCACGGGAAAAAGAGAGGGCGACGAAAGAGCCGTGGCCGCGGCGCGACTAACAGGCCCGGCCTGGCCCAGGGCAACAGCAACGGAAGGAGACGATGAGGCGTGTATGGTCCAAAGCGATGCCGCAACAGAGCAATGCGTACGCAGCGTGCGGACTGGCAAGGGAGACTCGTAGGCGAGCAGCTTGCCGGACGGCGTGACGAGCAAGGCGGTTTGCAGGGTGGCGCTCGCTGGCTGCTGGTCCTTGTGCTCTTGGAGAGACTCTAGACTTGCGTGCAGGAAAGAAGACAGGCGGCGTGTGAGTAGCAGAGGAGGCTCCGGCGGATAAGCCATGGCACCGGGCGAGGGGCGGGGGGGGGGGGGAGTGATATGTCGTGGGAAGATCGTCAGAATCGTGAGTTTCGGGGTTCGGGAGCTGGCCTTGGAAGCTGTTGAAGCTGTCGAGCACTAAGAAACCAACAGGCGGTTTTGTATCTTAGCTTTGCCCCGAGGGGGGGACGACGTAAAGCGCTCGTTCTCTGTGAGGGTGTCGCCAATGATGTGAGGGCATAAAACAATGGCGGCGCGATACGTAGCGTCGTATAACGGAGCTCGTGAGGATGCAGAAGTGGCGGTGGTGCTGATGCGACGGATCGGGGGACAAAAGAGACGGACAGGCACTGTTGAGTCCTAGGTACGAGGAGCACTCTGTGCTACGGTGAGATACTAATTATCAATGTGTCCTAATTATGTCTCCTAGTTCCAAGACGGGATAGGAGGTGCCATGTTTGCGCCGTTCCCCTGGGTAGCTCTACCAGCGCCAGGGAAACCCGCAGCAGGCAGGTTTAGGCAGCGAATGTGCGCTGTATCAATAGGAATAGATACTTAGACCCCAATACTTAGTATGAATGCCTTCTGTATTAATTACTATTATGACCCAAGATACGGAGTACAAGTAAGATAAGATACATAACAGAGGGGTTATTAGAGGCCAGTTTGAGTACCCTGCCGAGCTGCCTGTCTGCCCAAGCGCACAGTCGGATACAATATGGCTCTCTTCGCATTAGCGCATATCCGTCGCTGATTAAATTGAGCCGTCTTAGTGGTGCCACTTGATGTTAGTGTAACCGGAAATTTTGGCAGCAGCGCATCTTACGATAAAAGCCCACCGCGTGCATTCACCCCATTGCGTCCACAAGCCATTCTCAACAACATCATCCCTCGCCCCTCGTGCTTTGTGTGACTGCAATGGCTTCCTTTCAGGCTGGGCTGCGGAGGGCCCTCTTCCAGGTGCCACGACCGGCCTTTGCTGCCTTTGCGTGTCGGCAATGTGTACACCAGACACAGAAGAAAATGCTTACAAGGCCGTTTGCGCCCTTCGTCTCTGGCTCGCGGAATACCCTCAGCACAAGGTCCCGGGCTGCCCGTTGTACGCCGGCCTCCCTCTGGAACCCAGCTCCTTTAGCGAAGCCGGCAGGCCCTGCAGCCGCTGCCATATCCCGGTTATCCCGGCCCATCTCCACGTCGCCTATAGGAGAAACTGTTGCCGCCTCTCCCATTCCGACAGCTGGGTCTGCGGATGACCCTTCGTCGTCCGGTGCCACGAGCTTTCCAGACACGTCGTCAAAGTATGCTGCTGTCTGGCTGATTGCCAGCGCTGTCAGTGTCTTTGGCATTGTGGTTTGGGGCGGTCTGACTCGCCTCACAGAATCAGGGTAAGTTTCATTCCGTGGGAAAATCTGGTAAAAAGAAAAACGTCGACATCAATGACACCTGACACCTGACACCTGGCCCGCCGCTGCAGACTCAGCATCACCGAGTGGAAGCCCGTCACGGGTGCGATGCCGCCCCGCAACGACGAGGACTGGGAGGCCGAGTTTACAAAATACCGTGCCAGCCCGGAATATGCGCGCCTCAACCCCAACATGACTCTCGAGGAGTTCAAAAAGATCTACTTCATGGAGTGGTCGCACCGCCTGTGGGGCCGTTTTATCGGCCTGTCGTTTGTCCTTCCAGCAGTGTATTTTGTTGCGCGGCGCCGCGTCACTAAACGCATTGCCTGGAACCTTCTCGGCATTGCTGGCTTGATTGGCTTCCAGGGCTTCATCGGTTGGTGGATGGTGGCGTCGGGCCTGCGCGATGAGCTGTTCTCGCCAGGCGCCCAGCCGCCTCGTGTATCTCAGTACCGTCTAACCGCCCACCTAGCCACAGCTTTTGTGTGCTACTCGTGGATGCTCATGGCCGGTCTGTCCATCCTGCGTGATCGTCGCGTCCGTGCCGACCCTGCCGCTGCCGCCAAGCTGGCAAACACGCTAGCGCTCCCTGCGCTACGGCCCTTCCGTCTCGCCGTAGCGGTATTGACCGCCCTCGTCTTCACCACCGCCATGTCTGGCGCTCTCGTAGCGGGGCTTGACGCGGGCCTGATCTACAACGAGTTCCCCATGATGGGCAACGGCATCACACCGCCACGGAAGGAGCTCTGGGACGCCCACTACAGTCGCAAGCCTGACCACAGCGACTTGTGGTGGCGCAACATGCTTGAAAACCCGTCCTTGGTGCAGCTCGACCACCGTATCCTGGCCACCACGACGTTCTGTGCCATCATGGCCCTGTTCGCCTTCTCCCGCACCGGCCGCATTGCGTCTGTCCTACCTCGAAATGCGAAGCGCGGGATCACCGGCGTCGTTCACCTGGTTCTGATGCAGGCCACCCTTGGCATCTGCACGCTGATTTATATGGTGCCGACACACCTGGCAGCCACGCACCAGGCTGGGAGTCTGGCATTGTTGTCCGGTGTGCTTGTTCTCAGCCACCGCTTGCGCATGCCCAGGTCGACATTGCACCTCATCCAAAAATACGCCACCGGTAGCTCCCAGCAACCAAACATCGGTTCGCGCGTCACTCCAAAATTGTAAACCATCTTGGGCACCTCCACTAAGCGAGTCTGGTGTATGTATGTATATGTATATAAGCCGACAGGTACAACTATAAAATCTCCGTTCTGAATCAAAATCATAACAAACACCTCATGAGTTGTTTCTACTGTTACGCTTATTCTCTATACGTAATTCTTAAGTGCAAAGTGTGTTCGAGTGCGATCCATTACGTATGGTTCGTTTCACCCCCCCTTGTGTCCTTAAAAAAAGTAGCCATGTTACACCCGTCATATCAACAGCTGAATACAATAGCAGTCCTTGTGACTATCGGTCCACCGTGTCCTCTAGTGATGCAAAATAAATAAGAAAAAAAATGTGCAAAGACACAGAAACAACAAAGAATGGGGAGAGACAGGGGGAAGGCGACCACTCAAACAGTCAAAACAGGCAAACGTAAAAAGCAGGCCCTTAATATGGACGTCGCTGCCTTATTGCCACTTCTATCTACTTATGCGCGATGCCCTCCTCGGGCATAGGCTGGACATTAACCTCCTCGGCTGCAAACTTCTCGGTGGAAGTAACCTTGTCCTCCTTGAGCATCGGGAAAGAGATAACCTCACGGATGGCATAGTTGTTCGTCATGAACATGGCAAGACGGTCGATGCCAAGACCCCAGCCACCAGTAGGAGGCAATCCATACTCCAGAGAGCGCAAAAAGTTTTCGTCAACAAGTTGGGCCTCATCGTCGCCCTGTGCCTTCTGCCGGGCTTGCTCTTCAAAGCGCATGCGCTGGTCGAAGGGGTTGTTCAACTGTATGTCCTTGTTAGTATAAAACACATAAAAGCCCGGCCGTGCTAACTTCCCTCCTCCCAAAAAAAAAGAAAATGAAAGAAAGTGAGTGGAATAAAAAAGACTAAAACGGAAAGAAAATGGATAAATAAACATACCTCGGTGTAGGCGTTGGCAATTTCCTTCTTGCAAACCTATTCCACGGGCTCGATTAGTTTCAAAAATAGGGTTGATTTTTGGGGAGTTGGGGGGGTGGGGAGGCAGGGCTGGGAGGGTTGCCATCATACAAATGCTTCGAAACGCTCGCAAAGGCCCTTGCGATCTCGATGATACTTGGCCAGGGGGGACATCTACAATCGGATTATCAGTAACATGGTCTTGTACATGAAATTTCGGCCTCTTAAGCGACTTACCATCTGAGGATGGTTCAAGATAAAACCAGCTGGAAACGCACGGTATTAGCATAAGATAGCGGAGGAAGGCCGATGTGGGAGTGGTGGGGTTTTTGTTATTGGCGTACGAGAAATGCATTGAGTCTCCAGATACTCGCCACAAAGGGTATCGAGCATACGAGCATTGGTCAGCGGCTTAAACAGGAACAAAAGTTAGTTTTATCGTCATACGCCGCCTTTGTGTTGAGAAAATAGAGGAAAGGGCAAAAATGAGCGACGTACCGGAGGGCACTCCAGACCCTTCTCCTTGAGCAGATCCTTGAGGAACTGGTTCGTCTCATCCGTGTGCAGCTCCTCGCCAGGCGGGAATGTCTTTCCTGTACTGTAGATATGTTAATAGCGTTCAACTCGATGGCCACTCCAACAACAGATGGGGGGAAGACGGGTGTCTAGGCAATGAGCCAACCATCAAAATCAACGTACATGCGTTCCAGTTCGGGAATCATGTCGATGCGCTTCCACGGGGCCTCCCAGTTGACCTCATACTCCTCGCCGTGCTGGGTAGTAAACTTGGTAATATACGAGCCAGTCAGGTGCTTCACCAAGCCAGACACCAGCTCTTCGGTTATGGCCATGACGTCGTACACATCAAAATAGGCAGCGTAGAACTCGATGCTAGTGAACTCTGGGTTGTGAGTCAGGTCAACGCCCTCGTTGCGGAAATTCTTGCCCAATTCGAAGACCTTGTTGAAGCCGCCAACGATGAGCATCTTGAGGTACAGCTCGGGCGCCACGCGCATGAACAATTCGCGGTTCAACGAGTTGTGATGCGTGGTAAAAGGCAGTGCAGTAGCACCACCAGCGATACTAGCGAGTGTCGGGGTCTCCACCTCAATAAATTCGCGGGAGTCGAAAAAGTCACGAATGTACTTGATCATCTTGCTGCGCGTCCAGAGGATCTGGCGGGACGAGTCGTTGAACAGCAAATCGAGGTAGCGGGACCGGAAGCGCTGTTCGTAGTCCTTGAAGCCGTAGTACTCGGTGGGAAGCATGTGCAAAGAGGGCGACAGGAGGACCACCTCGGAGGCAAAAATGGACAACTCGCCCTCTTCGCCCTTGTCCAGACGACTCTTGGGCGAGGTGCGGCCAGGCCAGCCGACAATGCCAATGACATCACCGCGGGCCAGGTTAACATGCTGCTTGTCAAAAGGCACGCCGCCCTCCTTGGTATACTGGGCCTGGCACATGACCTGGATGCGGGTGCCGACAGTCTTGGTGTCGGCGCCAGTGCGGATGTCGTAGAAGATTAGCTTGTTGCCTGCACGGCGCGTGGTGAAGATGCGGCCCGCAATGCGGACTTCGCGAGACTGGTCGACCTCGCCCGACTTGAGATGGCTGTAGTCGGTGGCAAAGTTGTGCGCATCGTAGTCCACGAGAAACTTGTGCGGGTACGGGTTGGGATCGCTTGTCTTGAGGAGGCCCTCAATCTGCCGGCAGCGGATCTTGTAGTATTCGCGGGGGTCGAGGTCCTTCTCGACAACGGGAACGGGCCCAGCTGTCTTCTTGGGCGCCGCCGCCGCAACCTCTGCCGCTCTTTGCTGCTTCTTCTCGTCTCTCTGGCGCTGCTTCTGTCTACGCTTGAGCTCGGTCTTGGACACCTGGGATGGGGCACACGTGTTGTTAGTAGTCTGCATCAATCAATCTCGCGCCTTGCGACGCCGGCCTTTCCATGCAGACGGAGATCGGTGCCCCGCCTCCATTGCATACATACACGCTCTCCAGTCACCTCGTCCAGGTGGAAATCCGCGCCCTCGGCGGCCGGGGCAGCAGGAGCAGGCGTCTCAGCCACGGGGGCAGAGGCAGGGTCGGCCATTGCTATCAATCGGGCTGTGCTTAGCAGGTAAATAAAGGGCCGTATGTTGTGATGCTGTATCCCAGCGTCAGGTCAGCTGAGAATTGTCGACGTTCGGTCTCGTGTTCGTTCTTGTGTCCGCCCTTGCGATTGTGTTTGTAGTCGTTTGTCGAGATGCAATAAGAGCGTCCAGAGCAATAGAGGGGCGCGAAAAAGATTTGAGTGCCTCTAAAAATATTTATGGCGGGGTTCAGCCATGTTGGCTTTGACTCACTCTCTGATTCACACGACGCACACTAAAAAAAGACTGCTACGTGCCAGAGACAGGGAGATGGAAATTATTTTTCAACGAAAAGTGGGTCGGAGCCAAAGGGCGGCTCAGACAACTTCCTTATGTCGTGCTGTTACAACGCGGTAAACTCTGGTGGGGTGGTGGTGATATTCCACACTATGTCGTCTGCCGAATACGGGGGGCGGTTGTACTGTGTACTCCGTAATACATGCTGAATACCGAATTTGACAGATGAAACAGTAATTCCCCAGACATTTTTCTTTGAGTATACAAAAAAAACACGATACGTCTCGTTGTAAAGAAATGATAATAATAAAAAATATAAATAAAAAAGGGAGGGCGGGGGCGGGAGAGAGAAAAGGATAAAGAAGACAAAAGAAAGAAAAAGACAAAAAAAAAAAAAAAAGAAAAAAAAAAGGAAAAAAGAAGAAAAAAAGAAGAAAAAAAAATAAAACAATAATAAAAAGTAATAAAAAGAACGAAAAAAAGGATAAAGGACAAGGAGAGAGAATAAAAAGCGCGTTTTTTACCGACGACCAACAGTAACTTGGCACGAGTGTTACGTATTAACTTAATTAATTATAGAGAGAGAAAACGTGATACTTTGTATTCCGAATAACCTCCGCTAAATTTAAAACAACACCGGGCAGTATGAAAAGTAAAATAATTAATATTAAAAGAGGTATTATAAGATGGGACAAATCGGCGGGCAAAAAAGGAAGAAATAAGAACACGACAGGATATAGAAAAGTAGGGAAAAAATCGAAGGATTAAAAAAAAAGAGAATAGAGAAAAGAAAAGGAAAGAAGCGAGAACAAAGGCCATACTGGTACATAACTTCTTTTAGACACACCAGGCAACAGTTCGTATAAAAGCATCATCAGACGTAATGGAGAGGAGGGGATGGCGAGATCGTATCGTTCAGTCCATATACATGGCATCGCTGGCTATCGTGTCCATTGATATGCCCACGTCTGTCGCCACATGTTGATCAGAAGCATGCCCATGAATCGGCATGCTAATGTTGGGCATGGACCGAGCAGCATTGATCAGCCCAAAACCGCTGGTACCAGTAGTACGTGGGATCTGCTGAACTGCTGCCCGTGACTTGGAGATTTTGGGCTGGCCGACTGTCTTTAGGATCCTTGCTTGGGGGCCCTTTCCCGTTGCTGGGACAGCACTCGAAATAGGCGTATGCATGTGCGCGAACTCATCGCCATCTTCCATCTCGGCATCTGCGTCTTTGTCGCTTGTTCCCCCACTCTCGTCAGGCTTCTCACTTATCCCAAGCGGCATGGCAGTGACGGACACAGAGACAGTTGCAGCTGGCGCCACACTTCTCGTGGATGCCGAGGTGTCAAAACTATCCTCGCCGCCCTTCCCTTCTTCGTCACTTTTGTCATCCCCGTCCTCTTCAACATCGTCCTCGCCATCGACTTCCTCACCCAACTCACCCCCCTCGTCTTTTTCGTCATATTCGCCGTTATCGTCGTTATCGTCATTATCGTTGTCACCATCGTCATCGTCATCGCCTTCGTCATCACCTTCGTCATCGCCTTCCTCATTATTTTCGTCGTTGCTTGCACTCTCATCTTGGCCTCCATTGGACTTCCCTCTATTACTGCCACCCCCGTTATTTTGGTTGGCAGCGTGATCGGGGACAGCCTTGAGAGTGGCCTGGGAAGACGCTTTCGCCGCTGGCCCGGTCGGTGCTGATGTAGGCCGCGGCAGCGGTGGCCGTGCGGTTGGCAGAGCCTCCCGGGCACGTGATTGTGGCGGATTCTGGAGGCTCTTTCGTGGTTGATCTGGTGCCTGCAGTGATGGGGTGACAGGTGCCGTCTCATGTGATGTAGGGGACGTAACGGACACAGCAGGGGTTGGCGTGGCTAACGATCGCTGAGCTCCCATGCCGGAGCTCGAAGCCCGAGACGAGATGATGACATTCTTCCAGCGGCCAATGGCGGCGGTAACGATCGTGCTCAGGTCAGAATGGCGGTCGTTGATATTGAGACCGATGCCACGACTCCCCTGTGAGACAGCGGCATCCTGAAGCTCAAATAAGATCCTCTCGCTCATGGGGATATGTGAAGGGGGCACGAGTTTGAACTCTCGCGGCTGCTGTAGGCGGTTTAGTTGTTCGATTTGTATTTTGAGGCTCGAGGCCTCCTGTCGCAGGCTAGTTTGTGCTTCCTGTAGCTTGTCGATTTCGGCTTGTTTCGTCGCGATACCCCGCGCCAGCTCTAGGATCCAGAGCTCGTTTTTGCGCTCGCTCGGGAGTTCATCCCAAGCTTGGAACGCCATCTCGAGGTGTTTGCTGGCCTCCAGCTCAAGTGCGTCAGCAGATCTCTCTGCGCGTTCGACGGTCTCTCGGCGATCGAAGTATTGAAACTGTGGCGACGGCGGGTACTTGAGGTCCACGTGTTGTGCCGTCGTAGCAACGGCACACTTGACTCTCCACTTGCGGAACTCCTCCCTGAAAAAGCCCTTCAAAGCCTCAAATTGGCTGGCTCCTGGTGGTGAAGTGGACCATGATGCGGGCGTCGGAAGCTGTGTTGAGGCAAATAGCGTAGGCTGGGCACGGAGGCACTGCAAGGTGAGCGCCGGGAAATTCATGGTAAGGGGATCAAAATCAAAAGGCATGGAGCCCAAGTCAATTTGTTGCCTTACAAACAGTTAGCCAGCAACGAGAAGGAGGCAGGGAGGGGGGGGGGGGGGGGAGAAGGGTGACGGAAGGGAAACATGAACAAGAAACAAGAAAATAATGGACTCACTTCGCTGCCCGCCATGCATTTGTAAACTCTCGCAAAGCCAGTTCGGCAGCTCGCGCATCGTCTAGGGCGTCCTGTAGCTTTTGCTTGGAGTCTAGCTGAGTCTTGGTAGCGTGTCTGCTGACAGCCCGTGACAAGACAGGCCGGCGATTTGGGTTGAAGCCCCTGGTGTCCAAGGTGCTCGTGGGCTGCGCTCCCCCGCTCCCATGGGCACCACTAGCACCGGCGGCTCCATCCAAGGACTCAGCCAGGACCTCATTCATGACACCAGTAGCTTCCCAGCGCACACCGCCCAAGGGGAACATGGACGCGATGTCGGCGGCGGATGTGCCCACAGAAGCACGAGCACTAGCAGCGCCAACAGCAGGGGACGGCGCATCGGAAGACTCGTCGGCAGATGCATCGGCTCTGCGTGGCACCGCGGATGGGGTTCCGGCTGGGGTCATTGTGTTCCGACGTCTGGAGGAGCCTTTGGGATGCCGCCGAGTGATACTTCCTCGTAAACGACGGATCTCTTCGACGTTGTGGATGCCGTCTTGTTTCTTGGGATTGCGCTCTTTGATGTACAAGTCAAGGTGGCGGCCGAGAGATGACGATGTAAACGCCTGGCCGCAGTACGGACAGTTTTTGTCCTTGGCGGCCTTTGGTGTGCCGTCTTCGGCCTTGGGTCTTGGCGATGCTTCGGACATTGCTTGCTTCGCCCGTGTGTCTATCCACCAGCAAATAAATAACAGGCCGTGGTGTCGCGTTGTCCTGTATTCGCCCTGTACTTGTTGGGTGATTGACGTTGAGGACTGTCCGGCTGGTTGGTAGTTGGCGAACGGCGAACGGCACAGTGGCGACGAGATAAATATGCCGCGTGAGAGAGCCCAGTAGTACAACGAAAGGAAGATAGGAGGCGTTGTGAGGCGTAGTTGAATGTTCTCTTAGGTCGCCCCTCCCTGGATGCGTTTCGTTCCAACCGTCATATGCTCTTATCGTTGCTTTTCATAAGCTGTCATTTCCTGTTGTTTCCCGTTAAGAGGTCCTCTGTATATGTGCATACGTGTGCTCTGTACGAATACAAGCAGGTCAAGGGCGAAGGAGGACAGTACGACGCAATGGAAAGAGAGAAAAATGGGGGTGTTCAGGACTGTTATGTACCGGCAGCGAGGCGTTGGGTTGTGCTCTGATCGACATGGCCCGGGGAGGAAAGGGAGGAGGGAGAAGGGGAAAAGAGAAAAGAGAAAAGGCAAAAGAGAGAAGAGAAAGGAGAAAGGACAAAAGACGAGAGACAAGAGACAAAAAAAGGGACGAGAAAGAAATGCAAGAAAATAAGGAAAGAAAAAAATATTGGATGAAAAAAACCCGACAGCCATTGGGTCGTTCTTGGCTAGCGAGGATCCGTCTCTGGCTGTATTAATAGTATGTTGCAGGTCGGTCTAATCTCTCAGGTGTCAGGCTGCATGCAGGTGTCTGCAGGTGTCTGCAGGTGCCTGCAGGTGCTAAACCTTTCAGCCCAGTGTACTCCGTATCTTACTTTTATTTGATTTCTGTGTGTCCCCGCACCAAATTCTGGAGTACGGTTTAATACGACGTCCCGGCTTGCGGGTCTTTCCTCTCTCCCGCCACTACGGAGTATCTTACCATATTCAATAATACTGAGTACTGTTAAGTCCACAGCAAACGCGGAGCTTGACGATGTTTCTTCCATACTTGTGTCTTACGTCTCCTTGATTACTTCTTACATACGTCGTCGTGAGCCTTATATTGAACGTTTGACATTTGGTCACACGACACGGGAGGGTCCGAAAGAGTAAATTTCCACGCGCAACTGGTCTTTTACTAGACATTCATGTATCTTCCTCCGTCCTCAATATGCCTCTATACCCGGTTACTTAACATGCCCCTTGTATGTTATCAGAACCGAGTATGTAAGCTTGGTAAGTAAGATACAAGAAAGACGTGGGTAATGTCTTAAGTTCAAATACCATCTCAAACAATATGGACTCGGTATTGTAGCACATCGTATCTTATTATATATATATATATATGTACGTCGTAATTACCCCATACTTGTGCATCGTCATTCCATGGTTGCATACACAGTACTGTTCTTGTTCCTTTTTGAGAAGAAAAAAACCCCGGGATGCACACATGAATTCCCAAAGCAACCCTAGTTTTTGGTAATATTAAGGGCCGTGGCCGATTGGCAGAGCAGCGATAGCGGGTGACAGCAGCAGTTTTATTATCCGCACCTGCCATGCAGGACTAGCCTAGAGCCTAGTAATACGGAGTTACTAGTATAGTACTTTGTTGGGCAAAGGGGGGTGCAGGTGTGGGTGGTGTTAGCGTTTTCAGCGGCAACGCGGGCTGCCTTGTGCTCTCATTTTCCCCTGGAGGGAGAGGAGGTACAGAGTACTTACAGAGTATGACAATATAGCAAGCTCGTATGAAGACTGGGAGGATACAAATAAATGATATTACAGTGTGCACCTGCGTTGATGGCATAGTCTCTTTGTGAAGTATGACGTACACAGTACTCCGTAATAAGATGTCTCGATGTAAACCGAGTAAACTTTAACGTAAAGTACCACGTCTTCCACGCCGCCTCCACTTCTCCCGGGCCGAGCTGTTGATCGCCTGAACATTGGCGGCTCACCTGTCACTACCCACTGGAGATGCGATCTTGACACGGGACACTGGCCATTGGCCACAAGTGAAAGATCTCTCTTCTTTCTGTCCCTTTATCCCCTGCCTTATTATTTTCCCAGTTGTAATCTTGGTTATTGTATTTGCATATTTCTTTACGTATTTATTCACATGACATTGACAACGGAAGAACTGAGGATACCTTTAAATATGCAAATTATGGCAAGCCCAGACGCTTTACGGAGTACAATACTCCACACTCGTGCATGGTACCTGCATAAGTATCTTACGAAGTATCTGACAGCCACGACGTGAAATTTTGAGTGACAGAACTTGCATATGTCGTATCATACTATTGCGAAATGTTTACACGCAGCTGGGTTTTTCATAACGGCCAGACCAAGCCACTAAACAAATTAAATTAAGATCCCAAAGGTCCTGCGCGTCGAAAGGGTCTAATGACGCACGGGTTGTGGTTTCACTACGGGTGTTAGCCATCTTTAATAATATTCATAATGGCATCTTTGATAACGTCTTTTGATGGCATTCAATACGGAGGAGGAATACGCAGTCCTCTGTACGTCGTACTCAGTACTTCTATTGGAGCCATCTGATCAGATACGTTGTGTGCCGCAAGTAAGATACATATTTTGTCCCTTGCAAGCAAGTCGTGATACTGCCTGTCAATCCCATGGACCACAGCGCCCACTGTTACCAAGAGTACTGGGTATCCCTATTTGCTACTCAATATTATTAATAGGATGACAGTATGTGCCACGTTCTTGCACAAGAACACACACGATTGCGATACCAGTCTCTTCTTGCTTCGCTTCCGACCTATTTTCATCCAACCGGACCGTCCTTTTTACGTTTTCCCTATTTATTGCTTCCGTGCCCCGCCGTTATTTTATCTCACACTTATCCTATTGCAATTGCGATCATGCACTTGCGAGACTTGCAACAAGCAAGAGGTCAGATACGATCTGCATTGTGCAGGGGTCGTTCAAGTAAGACAGCCTTAAGAGTATGCTCCATCAACGCACAACTTGGGACAATCCGTAATAAGGGGCAATCGATACTCAGAAGCCTCGCTCGCCTCGGTAGGGAGCAATACTTGGATTGGGGACGCAGCGCCGGCGGTGGAGCTGGGTCTACTCGGGCATTGAGAGAAATATTATACGTCGTAAACCATGAATCGTTTCCGCCATGTAATACTGTACTCACTTGTCGGAAATCAACCTTGCTGGTATATGCTAACTGTGTTTTTCGCTCTGTGATGCCATCGTGTTTGTACGTCGTATGCGAAGTACGGAGTATGTAGGTGATGGTTGGGGGTTCCTTAATTATTTGCTGGCATGTTATGCATTTCGCGCTTGGTTTTCCCTTTCCCTTTCCCTTTCCCTTTCCCTTTCCCTTTCTCTTTCCTCTTTCCTCTTTCCTCTTTTCCCTTTCCTTCATAGTTTTCCCTCCTTTTTGTCGCTCAATCTTTCTCCCTTCAACTCCATTGATTCACCACATACAATAAGGCGTAATTATACTTGCGATGGCCGAGTCTTTGCTCATTTCCTTATTTCCTTATTTACTCATTTCCTCTCCCTCTCAGACCCTCCCCCGCCATCGTCCTTCCTAAGCATTGTTGGACTGCATCTTTCTCGTCCCTTTTGGGCCTCGCTCGTGCTTTTCTCAAATGCAGACATCTTTGTATTGAGCTCTCAGCAGTTTGGTGATTGATGATTAACAGGGTATTACGTCGCACATAATGTGTTGAGCTGTCTTGCTGTTACAACGGGATAATATTCAGGCTTGACAATCTATTGCAGGCGGTGGTGCCCCTGAAAGGTTCGGTCCCCTTCTGCTTCTCCCACGTAATACGCCTCATACTCCATAAGTCTTAAATTATATCACGTGACTAATTGAATTCTGGGGGTGCGAACGCGCCCGCAACCCGCCACCATATTTTGGCCGAACTTGGGAATGGAGTGAACGCGACTTCATATCGTTGTCGGTCTATTTTTTTAATTCTTCGCCATAGTGCACTTTCAACTCGCCAGCCAGCTCGCCCTCACTGACGCATTTGACGCATTGCGCTCAACACCTGCTCAAACCTTCCTGCACCGTGTTACTGAATGCATTTGAAGAACCGTCAACTTGCAATTTGCCGGCGGCGCGACCTTCGCAACTTGAAAGATGCCTCCAGGTATGTTGGTGCAACGAACCTCTGTTCCACCCTTTGCCTTTCTTGCGCTCTTTCCCTACACATCCTCCCCAGGGCCGGCAATTCTGATCGCCATTGGATAACTCTGCGACCGGAGGGTGCAGCTACAGTGGTGGAGATGGGAAACACTCTGCGTCTGTCTATGTATCTGAGCAAACCTTGTTCTAATGCATCGCATGCAGCTTTAAGCGACGATGAGATGTCCGATGCGAGCGGCGTCGGCGCCGTCACGACACCTCCTCCATCGAAACGAGGAAGAAAGATTGGCTCATATGTCGATGCCGTCAATGACGAGGACAATGACAGCACCAGCTCGTCGGAAAATAGCAAGCTGAGAAGGCGCGATAATGGGCGGGCCAAAAGTGCTACGCGGGCCAACGGTGCAGCACTCCACTCTAGCAAGAAGGAAGACAATATGAATATGACATCCGACAAGGATAATGGGGGCGGTGATGGCGACGATGATGGTGATGGAAACGACGATGACGAAGAAGAAGATGGAGACGAGTACGTTGACCGCGCGTAGCCACCTTTCCACGAAACCTTTTGCATGCCTAACTAACATCCGACACTTCTTCCCACAGGTACGAGGTCCAGAAAATCATCGACCATATGCTCGATGTAAGCGCAAACAAAAGCCCCGATCCATGGTCATGCACACGTAGCTAATTCCCACGTGTACAGGAAAACGAGGAGCCCCGGTTCCGTGTTGTGTGGAAAGGATACGAAGATCCCGGTGATCATACTTGGGAGCCAGAAGACAACTTGGCGTACGTCCACCCCATTGCCTCCTATGTTACTGAATCTCTACGTTTATAATATCGATTAAAGGTCAGAGTCCGTTGTTTTGATTTAGGCAGCTAACATCCTTTGGTTACTGGTGAACAGGGAAAATGCGTCCGAAATTCTCAGCGATTACATTGCAAAAATCGGCGGCCGGGGAAAGCTGTCGGAGAAGCCGGCCAAGGGAAAGAAACGTGGCCGGCAGCCCGCCAGTGCGAGCCCCACAACAGTTACTAAACGATCACGGAAGAGCGAAGACCACCCGGCAGATCGTGAGCCACCTGCAGAGATGCAGAAAGTGTTTAAGCCACCAGCAGGCAGCTGGGAAGACGAGGTGATGGACGTTGAGATGTTCCGGGGCGACGACGGTGAGCTGCGCGTGTTTCTGACATGGCGGAACGGCAGCAAATCGCAACACGCAGCACAGCATGCATACCTGAGATGCCCACAGAGGGTAAGAAAAGGCGTTGATAATCTTACAAGGGCACACCAGTAAGCTAACACATTGTGTTCTCCAGATCCTTCGCTTTTACGAATCGCGTATCAGTTTTAAATCGCCAAACGAATGAAACAGCAAGAGGACGATTCACAGAAAACTGCGCAGGGTCAACTGCGTGGCATCGTGTGGTGCCAGGAAGGGCGGCTTGTGATCTTCGTTATTTTTTTCTTCTTCCTTCTCTTCTTCGATCTTCCTTTCCCGTTTTGCCATTGCGATTTCCAGCCTGGTTTCTATTAATTGCACTGCACAGGAAATTTTGACAGCCTTCGTACTTACTACACCCGCCGCGACGCTGCTAGACTTTCCATGACGTTTCAGCCCGGAATAGAATATAAGGTAACTGTCATTTTGCACATGTTCGGCACCTGAGCCTGTGATTTTATGGAATCAAGCCGGGCAGGTTACAGGGACAGAGATGAGGCGGCTTCAAAGCGCTGTTGTCCCTATTACGAACCAGTAATAATTAGGGGCAGGAAGGGGGGAATGTTTCTACAGGAACATGGCCAAAAGTATGTCGTACGACGTATGTACCTTTTTCAAACGATGTCGCATGTTTTCATATGTCGTATATGATTTGTAGGCGTCTTAAGTCTCATAGAGGTCACTCGCCCAAGCAAAGGGGGCGAGGGCAAAAGATAGGTGAAAAGTGCGATGGAGAGGAGGGAAAACGATCTACAAGGGAACCCCTGTCAGGTCACCTAGGCTCACTAGGTGAGACGAATGACTCAGCATTGTGGCCTCAGGCCACCGCCAGACACCAGACATTTAGTACTCGGTTAGCTGGCTTGGAGGATTTGTGGAGTAATAACAGTTAGTCGGGGTGGATGCCCAGCCTATTGGCCCATTGCAAAAGGTACGAGTAGTCATACTCTCCAGGGGTCATTCTGCTCCCCAGCCTTGCCATTTATTTACTTTTACTCAAAGCGGTGGCAGGGCAACCAGCCCTCTGTTTTTGAGGCTACATCATGCCGTTGCAAAATCGTTTCGCGGTGTGTGATTCTCTCTCCCTCTCTCCCTCTCTCCCTCTCTGTTTCTCTTTTAATCCGTCCCCCCCTTCATATTTTCCATTTTCCAGTCAGTTCCCTCGAGAATCCAAAATCTTAACAACCAACGACTTGGCTATTCCGTTGTTCAACCTGGGTTTTTTTGGTTATTGCTCTTTGAGATTTCAATATCCCTTTGTTTACTCTATCGCCACGTTCTTTGTTACAGCTACCATTCTCCCAGCAACAGATTGGAACGAGTTATTGAGATTTTAACAGACTGGAAACCTGGTAAGTCAAAGGCGCCCGAAATAGGTGAAACGCGGCTGCTTCCTCGCGGCCGCATTCCAGAACAAGAGACAATCCCGCTCACTGTACCCCAGATAATCACGTCGCCGCATTCCTGGTCCTGTTTTTGGCCCGGATCGGAAGTTTCACTGCTTGTCATTACCGCCACGACACGAATCGCTGTATCGGTACAGCAACCCGCGCCGCCTCCGCCGAACCGCCGCCATGAAGGAAAACGATGTCATTGCCCTCATCATCATTCTCCTCTTTGTGTTTCTTGCAGCCATTGCGTTTGGCATCTACCGCCTGGTGGTCATTGCCCGACGGAGTGTTAGCATTACAAGCAGCAGCACAGGGAGTGACAGCAGTCGTACATGATAAAGATATGTCCTCGACTACCCTCTCCTGCGACACCTCCAACGATTGATCCGCATGCCACAGTATCACACACAAAGCAGCCGCTGCGAATGTCGTATCGACTTTGATGTTGCCACTACAACAGTGCGGGCGGATGTTGCTTATCCACACACGCTGGGCTCACATCTCTGTCTATACAACAGCATGTGGGGTGACATGCTTGGTATTACGGATGCCGAGATGTCTAGATTGCGAGGCTGCAATCATGCAAGCGTCATACTTGCCCTTGAAACATACCAGTGCAAGGCAATGGCTGCAAAAGGGCGTCTCGGATAATGCGTGCCTTACTGCATACATTTATTTGCGCATCTCTAATCCTTAGTCCTTCTATGTTCTTTTCTCCTCTTTGATTCTGGCTGTCTCCTTTGAAAATCGGTCCCTGGCGTTTATATTTCTTTCTCTTGGCATCCCAGTACGAGATCACGGTTGGTTTTACTGCTGATTTCCACCATACTATGTTGACGAGGCTGGAATTATATTATGTGTGTAGCATTTATGTATTTAGCATGACTTGTGTAGCGACTTTTTGGAATTTTATTAGATAGACATGGCACCTCTAGTTTTTGTGTTTAGTATAATATTATCATGACTTCCCGCCTGGTAAATGATGAAAAGCCATCTCCTACATACACTCACTTCTTGCGTTGTGGTATGTAATAGTGATATATCGAGATATCATCATCCCTAATTCAGTAAATATAGATAGATATCAGAGTTATATGTCGGATAAATTATCATGAGCGCACTAGAAACTAAATGCAACCCATCCCTCGAGGCTATTAAAATGCAAAGCTTTCCCAAGCCAAGTCCTCACCTGGCAGCCATAGCTGGATTTCTGTGAGCATCTTAGCCCCGGTGCAGATGTATATTTTTCTGCGGTTGTTTGCTCCATTGTTATCTCCACCTGGAAGTATGTCAGCTTTTTGCATCCTGCGGCCTGCAACAACAACGCTTCCCATATCCTGCAGGCGCTTTAAAGCCGGGGTTGGCCCGCCCGTTCTGAGTGCATCTGAAACAAACACGGTCGTATGCTTGGCCAGCCCGTTGATCCGTTTGAAACTATCAACGACTACAGGTATATCAGCAGTGCGCACACTCCAGAGTACCCGCAGGCGTGGCTCTATCGCGCATTTCGGTTTCAACAAGAGGTCGCGGGCCTGAGCCAACAAGGGCGTGATTCCAACCCCGGAAGCAATGAATACAGAGTCCTGTGGGTGGTTGATCCCGGTGGGGTTGCGTGTTGGACACAGGTGAAAGTTCTCATCGCCGCCGAAAGCCAAGACGGGAATTTCCAGCGGAACGCGAAAATTGTAGTGCCATAAAAAAGCGGTGACCGGCCCATGGCGACGCAGTGTAAGCTCGGCGGAAACGGGAGGAGGCTTCGATTTTGACGAAGTTATGCAGCCTAGAGGCGGTGGGGGACTTGATATGGTGAAAGTACGAACAAAGTCATCGTTGAGGGACTGTGGGTCATCATCACGCATATGCGACCAGCCAATGCTGAGTTCCGGTCCAAAGTCGAGGGTAACGTACTGGCCAGCCTGCCACGGAAACTGTAAAACGCCGCCATCTGTGGTGAGCTCTAGGGTGAGAGAAAACCGGGATACCGATGGCGAAATCTCTTGGCGACCCAAGAAACTGGCCGTAGCAACCGGCCCCTTCTGTGCAGCAGGCAATGAGCCATGCACGCCTGAGAGGGATTCGCTTAAAAGGGGGCGTACGGGCGGGTTGTAAGGCGAGTAATCAACGGCTTCGCCCCTAAAGGGCAGACCATCAACAACAAGTATGGCCCGGTCTACAACGATGTGAACAGCCAGCTTGGTGTGTGGCAAGTATGCACCCGCCTCCGCACCGACAAGAATCCTTGTGTGGCCTGTGAGATAAATCACATTGCCAGTCTCCAAATCCGGAATGACCATACCGACAAGCGGCTTGACTTCTAGATTTCCCAGTGTCTGATAGAGCCTGTTGCCAGAAAACTCCGGGTACACGAGAGTCAATGAAGTCTGCTGATCCGAGGCTGACGAAGCTGGGCGTCCTTCGTCAGCAATTCGTAGGAACCCAGGGGGGCCGCCACGATTGTTTGTGTCCATGGTCTTTCCATCGGTTGATGAAAGAAAAAAAAGGTCAGCCGCTCTGATAATATCAAGACCAATTTGGGGTAGCGAGCCGGGAAACGTATCAGAGTCGAAGATTAGCCGAGGGTTTGGTATGTGGTCCTTGATTTTTTTCTTGTTCAGATACTTAGGACAGTTTCCCAATGCCTCTTGCACCAGCAGGGCCAGCTGAATCTCACCCGGGCAAACCTGGGGCTCTTGTCCTCTTTCTGCTGGTCCATTGGGCCTTCTGATAGCAGCACCCGCAAGCATCTTTCCAGCTAGCTTCACCCTATCCCGAGTCATGAGGTTGATGCTGAGGCCAGCCATGACGGGGCCGTGTGCAGGGCCCGGGCGTAGTAGTTCCCCATCACCGATTACCCCGCCGGCCTTTCCTTCGTTGCCAAACAAGGCATTGACGACGGGATCATGGTCTAGGTCCGCAATGCTTTGTATTCCGAGTACACTCGGGGCCACAGCTTGTGCAAACTGCGGGTGGCCCCCCAGCACCGTTGTCCACGGACGGCCCTTGTGGTCTAGCGCACCCAAAGCAACAAGGGGCGAAACGGCGACACGGTATGCGTGGGCTTGGGAGAGCCGCGCGGATGTCGGATTTGACTCGGCGTAGTGAGGCCCGTTGAGAAGACGGTGCATGGCAATCTCTCCAGCGTGCCACTGAATGGAATGCTCCTGTATGGTCGCCATGGCGCATATGTCGGAGAAAGGTTGCGACTGCGATGCGCTGCAGATTACGCCAGGGCGGCGTTGTTTCTGGAACTGTGTGTCGGGATAGCAGAACTTATAGGCATTTCCTTTCAGTACTGCAAGGGAGCCGTAGCCAGCTAAATTGGCAAGAGGGAGAGGCCCTTTTATGCCGGTTTTCGTTCGCATACGGTTTCAGCACAAAGCCAAGCTTCCAGCCGTCCATTGCGGGATTTGGCCTCAGTAAGCGTACTATGCAAAGAAGCTTTAAAGGCAAAGAGTGCAATAGAGGCGAAGGCCATGGTTTCTGGGTGGTAAGATACATGGAAAGATGGAGAAACTCGTGGTTTGAGAGCGGGCACCGATCTGGTTTGGAGAATCGGAGCCGTGCAATGAAATTCGGATGAACATTTCGACAAAACTTGCCCAACTAGGAAGCAGCCACAGGTAGCTACGAGTGTTTCTCACGCGGCGGGGTCGATAACATAATCACCATTGATGTAACCACCATGATGCTGGGAAAGCTGATTACGCTATTAGTATCATCTGATTCGGGTACGTCTTTCGCTCTCACCGTGGGCGAAATAAAGACTTCAAACAGCGGCGTAATCGAGAAACTTACAACCTTGAAATCTTGTAAGAAGAGGCTCACCCTTTTGTGAAAGCCTATTTACAAAGTCCCTAACTTCTAAATTCGAATTTGACGTTGTGTACGAAGCCAGACTTTACATCAATTTTGCAAGTATAGTCCACAGAGTCCCCAGATGTTGAATTGTCATAGGCCAATAGGAGGGCGGAAATAGCTTCATATCATCCACAATTGGCCTTTTGGCCAATGATTGCTGTTGGTGGCCTCGGTGCCCCTTAGGAGAGTCGCCCGTCTTGCCAAGGAACAAAGGGTTGACGGCATACGACGTACACTGGAATTGGGGGCTGCTCCTAAACATATGCACATAAGTACTGGGTACTCCTGGTTTAGCGCCTTTTATCAGTATTCCTACGTATCAGCTCTTGTACTATGTACCTCGTACAGACCAATATCCAGGCCAACCATTTTCACGCTGCTTTTCTAGTACGTCGTACCGCGACTCTAGAATACAGAGTAGTATTACTCCGTACATTCGTCGCCCCCTTTTTTGAAATCCTTGTTCTTCCCTGCGCGCCACAATTTCACACAGTAAAGTACGCGTGCTGGCGTGGAGCCGTGGCTTTCCCCCCCACCACACAGTGAGATCCCTGTCCCCAGCTATTTGAACCGTGTTCTTTGGCCTTCTTCCTATCTCCTTACTTTCATCAATCCCTTCACCCAACTCTGTCTTTCCTTTTCTCGTCCTTGTCCTTCTACTCTTCGTCACTCGTTCCTCACACTCTTCGGGTCGTATCGCCGCCATTGCTTTTGCCATCTCCGCCATTCGTACCTGTCCCGTTGTCCACCCATCGAGCCCTTTTCACCAGCGTTTTTTTTTGGCTTTGGTGATATGCGCCGAACGTCAGTCTCGCTACCGACGAACAAACGAGCCTACGACCCGCACGAAAAGCCCGCCCGCTACGGTGTTCATCCTCACCAACTGTCCATCCTGGAGCGCACCACCGCCTGGATGGCGCAAGCCAAGCAAACACGGTGGATCAAGGCTGTTGCCGTCTTGTCCGCCGTGTTCTTTCTCTTCTATTATTTTTCGCCTCAGGGTGTTGATCTCTATCGCGGAGGCATGTCTTGTCTTCCCAAGCATCCCCGGGTACTCGTCTACTCTTTTTTTCTCTCTTTTGCTAACACCTGGTAACAGTCTCTTCTGGTTCCAACAATGGCCAGGTCCCCGTTGACGGCTCCTATGGAACCGACCGGTGTACACGTTCAAGCTCTCGCGACAAACCCATTGTCCAATACGTTTTGATGATCGACGCTGGCAGCACTGGTTCCCGAATCCATGTTTACAAGTTCAACAACTGCGGCGCTACGCCTGAGCTAGAGAGCGAAGTTTTTAAACAGACGAAGAAAATCGAAGGCCGTAGCAGCGGACTCAGTGCCTACCCTGATGATCCAGAAGGTGCAGCTCACAGCCTCGACCCACTTTTGGAGGAAGCCATGCGCGAAGTGCCAGACAAACTGAAGGGCTGCACTCCCATTGCTGTGAAAGCCACCGCTGGTCTTCGCCTATTGGGCCCTGAAAAAAGCCAGCGCATTTTAGATGCCGTTCGCCTGCACCTCGAGAAGAACTACCCGTTCCCTGTCCAGTCTGCAGAAGAGGGTGGTGTCGCCATCATGGATGGTTCTGATGAGGGCGTGTATGCCTGGATCACCACCAACTACCTTCTCGGCAATATTGGCATGCCTGAGCATGAGCAAACAGCCGCCGTCTTCGACCTTGGAGGCGGCTCCACTCAGATTGTGTTTGAGCCCAATTTCAGCGGCCTCACTCAAGGCGGTATCCCCTCAAAAATGGCCGAGGGTAATCATAAGTACGATTTGGATTTCGGTGGTCGTCATTTTACCCTCTACCAACACTCGCATCTGGGTTATGGCTTGATGAGCGCACGCGATGCGATCTACAAAGCGCTCGTTGACGACCTTCAGGAGGCAAACAAAGGCGCATCTGCTGCTTCCTGGGAAAAGGAGACCGTCATTAACCCTTGTTTCCCTGTCGGCATGGAGAAGACGGTGAAGATCAAGCTGGACGCCGGGCATCCTTTAGGCGAAACTGCCGAATTCAACATGACCGGGCCCACCAAGGCTGCGCCTGCACAGTGCCGCAGTCTTGCGGAGCGGATCTTGCGAAAGGATGCAGAATGTGGTCTTGCACCGTGCTCCTTCAACGGCGTGCACCAGCCACCCATTGGCAAAACCTTCTCAAAGGAGGCCGTTTACTTTTTGTCCTACTTTTTTGATCGCACACAACCGTTGGGTATGCCTGAATCATTTACCATTCGGGAAATGCACGACTTGGCAGGTACCGTGTGCTCTGGAAGCGAAGCTTGGGATGTGTTTTCCTCGATTCCGGGTGCTATGGAAGAACTTCGCGATCGCCCCGAGCACTGTATGGATCTCAACTTCATGCTGGCCCTGGTTCATACAGGCTACGAGATGCCTATTGACAGGGAGGTTCGGATTGCTAAGAAAATCAAGGACAATGAGCTTGGTTGGTGTTTAGGAGCAAGGTTAGTATTCGCACCTGGTTATCTGATTTTGTGTCCAGGGTCGATCTGGCGTCCCTCGCGTTCGAACTTAACTAACATCACATATCAGTCTACCTTTGTTGTCTAAAGGATCTGGTTGGTCGTGCAAGGTGACCGAGGTCCATCCCTAAATGAATAATCATAGTTTCGTTCAAAACTGTCCAGGGATGAACAGATCATCGATAAGCCAATTTTTCTTACAGGGCTCTGTTTTCTGTCTCTTCGTATGATACAAATAACACAAGGCGTTGGGCTGGGTTCGCATACTGAATACTTTATTCACATGTCGCTTTTTTCATGTTTCTTTTCATTTCTTTTGTCATTGGAGCGGTCTTTGACGCTCGCCGGTTTAGATCTTAACTGGAATATATTGTAATTTTTTAAACCGTGTATTATATAATAATAGTAACAAGACCAGGCACATGCAGTCATACGGGCGGGATAACCGACGCAAGTACATCATCTATCACATCCCCAGCACTGAGTCCTTCCAATATTGCTTCGACTGCCGCCTTTTCACTACCCCATTGCATGCTCCGTTCATAAACCATGGCTTGTCGCATATTGGCCTGTCCGACTGCCACAGTCTGGATCCGATGAAGATATGTCTTTCGCGCTGCCACGGCAACAAGAGCCGGAGAGACGTAGCCTAACCGATGCAGGGGCGCAAGGCATTGGGCCAACTTGGCTAAGTGTTTTGTAGCACGGGGTGATATACAGCTAAGACCGCCCGTCGTCGGCCCAACGACGGCAACAGCACGATGCATACGCAGAAAGGCAACAACGTTCAACTGGTAGCGTCGCACTTCCATATCAACGTGGACCGTTCTGCTCAAGGCGGCAAGGTAATTGATGTCAGAATTGGAAAACGACGACGCTGGGCGAGGTCCCTTCTGTTTCGAGACGTTGATGCCATGCGTGCTGTCCCAATCCAACCGCACCTCTTTCGTATTTTCCCAGTCTTCAAGATTGGGATAACCATGGCTGGGGTCGTGCCAATGGCCCATTGAAATAAAATCATTTAAATGGGCTGTCATATGTGGAGTGTTATTGGCCGACGCGGCTCTTTGGTCGGTAGAGTTCGCGGCAGCACCGACCCCTCCATCCCAACGAAAACCACGTTCTGTGGCAACAACGGCGAGAAGCAAAAATGGCCGGGGGGCCGCATGCATGGCGGTTGATGTGAAGATACGGCGCGTACGCAGGAGCTCTAGTGCTTGCAGTTGCACTGCTTCGGGTGCTGTATTCAAATTCTTGGCTACCACAACATTGGCCACAAGTGAAGCATCAGTCGGGGTCGGAGTCGATGTAGCGTTTATAGGCAGACTAGAGGCCAAGGCATTCGAACTCCCAGTAAATGATGGCCGTGTTGGCCGCCCGTTCAGTAGCAGGGGCAGATGCGGTGTGGCTGGAGAGGATTGGAAATAATTTGTCGAGGTGCCTCCAGTGCCTCCACTTGAACGTAGGGGTATGGCACTGTTGTTGTCATCGCCACCAAGCCCATCATTCAATGCAGGAGACGCTATTGTGTGGGATAGTAACGATGAAGAGAAGTCATCGAGCGTCATGCTGGGGTGGCAATCTATCACGGCACAGTGTAGGCTAAAAACATCCTTGGATATCTAGATATGTCAGCATGGAAGAAAGTCCCCAATGACTCCCGAGTCTTACGGCTTCACCTACTAGAGTAAGTTCGTCCACCAAAACATCGACGGCGTTTTCCGGCGTGCCAATGACACAATGTTCACAACTGACGAGCGACAGCAGCACGGCAAGCTCCAAATCGCTTAAGCCGTGCACACGGTCCACAAGGTCTTGAATGTCAACCATTGTAGATCCTTTGTTTTTGTCACCATGCCAGGATTCGGACGAGATGCGCCTGCCTCGTACAAAGCATTGCAAAGCGATTGTCGACTGATAATATAGCACGAGTCCTAATCAAGAAGAATGGTAAGGAGGAAAACGGAGTAGAGTACTATGACCAGATCTGTCAAGACTGGCATGAGCCATGTACTGAGTACGGAGTCGACATGTTTACAAACCAGCCAAATGTGGAGGGAGAGATAAGTGCGCATTGCTACTTATCCATAATAACACTTAAAGTATGCATATATCCGGTATCTGAGACGACAACAGTCTAATACCGAATAGAAGTGAGAGAGGCACGTGAAATTAGAGTGGGTCCATATCGGTGGCAGGCAGGCGTGGCAGGCTTCGGCCGCCAACCTACGAGGAGTAATCAATCATGTTGGTTGCCACCTGCCTTGGTACATCCATGACCGCCGCCATTTCCACCATTTGGCAACTTCGCGAAGTTGCTCCTACAAAAAGCTTCTACTTTCTCCACGCAGCCCAGTTCTCCATCAACCCCGACGACTGAGAAGGTGTGTCTCGAACTGCTACTCACTTTAGAAGCGAAGTTAACTAACGAACAAAGCGAGGGACCCAACTCTATCACAACGCTGTCTTCACACTGGACTCATCCTTCGCATGCTACGAGTTCGTTATCTCGAAGCATATCTGAACTACTAGATCACCCACGCCCTCCACAACTACACCCATCTGCGTACACACTCGCTCCTCCAGGTCGAACGCCAGCTCCAAGGACGCTCGCCGAGACATCTGGTTTGACCGTGCCTCCCCCAACATAACCATGGCCTCGAGAAAGAAGGTTCTCCTCAAGGTGCGCGCGGAAGCATTTCCAATGTCCTAGTCAATTTCCATTCCAGCTCCAGCCTCGGTGGACGATTTGCGCTCATAGTACTGACTCTCCGTCTTCTTCTTCTTAAGATCATTATTCTCGGTGATAGTGGCGTGGGGAAAACTAGTTTGATGAACCAATATGTGAGTAACCTTCTTTACATTCACTACCATAGACGGAAATGGCACCTGGCTATGAAATTGCAGGCGCGTGTCCCCTGATATCCTTAGCTACTGCCTTTTAAAAAGGACAGCCAACGACACCAGCCCCGTCTTCAATATTCGTCGCCAACCAGAGCCATTGCATTGGACACTGATTTAGCTGTCTCACGAAGTGACAACTAGAGGAGACTATTCTTATATCGGCGAGGGGGATGGGACAGCTGCCGCAGAGAAAACATTGTGCTAACGGCTTTGTCAATTTATAGGTCAACAAGAAGTTCAGCGCAAGCTACAAGGCGACAATTGGTGCCGATTTTCTAACCCGCGAAGTTCCTGTTAACGACCAGCAAGTGACGATGCAGGTAAGTCAATTATTTAAGGGTGTTTCTATTGGGGCGGTGAGGGAGGGGGCGAATGTTCTGCGGACAAGCCAATAGAGATACTAATTAATCTCGTCTCTTTCCCTTGCAGCTTTGGGACACTGCTGGTCAGGAGCGATTTCAATCATTGGGGGTTGCTTTTTACCGCGGTGCGGACTGCTGCGTCCTCGTCTTCGACGTGAATAACGCCAAGAGTTTTGAGGCCATAGAAGGCTGGCGGGACGAATTTTTGGTCCAGGCATCACCACGCGACCCTGACAACTTTCCATTTGTACGTTTGCAACACTGGTCAATATACATCCGAAGGTGTATCCCGAAGCTACCCTGTACGCATTGAGCAACGCTAACGAAGTTCTGCAGGTTGTGCTTGGAAACAAGATCGATGTTGAAGAAAGCAAGCGAGTGGTATGCAAACAACAATACCGGTGTTTTTAATATTGCGTCACTGAACTAATTCTCAACTGGCATTAGATCTCGACTAAGCGTGCAATGACATTTTGCCAGGCACACAACATCCCGTATTTCGAGACAAGCGCCAAAGAGGCGATCAATGTCGAGCAGGCTTTTGAGGGTAAGAACTTATGTCGTGATCATCTTCGGATGTAGAACCACAAGGACGCAACATGCTGATATTAATATGCTGTAGTAATTGCCAAAAATGCACTGCAGCAGGAGGCAGAGGAATACCCCACCGACTACCAGGATCCTATCAATATCCATATCGAGAACGACCGGGACTCTTGCCCGTGTTAGACGTGCGTCCGTGTGTGCATGCTCGCGTGTATGATGGGCATTGATTGATAAGAGATGTTGCTGCCCTATCTTCTTTTCTTCTTCTTCTTTTTCGTCTCGATTATTCCTCGTGGTTCATCGCTTTTGTATTTTCACTGTCCTGCTTCGAGTTCCTTTGACCTTTAACCATTGCATATTTAATGTCCTCAGAGCTATTACCACCCATTTAGCTTAATGCCATAGCCATACGTTACACTCTGCGAGGACTTTATCCCAACCTTTTTCACTTTCATTTTATTCCTCTGGGGAGATAGACGCATGAAATCACAGACGACAAGCAAGCCTTATTAACACCCAATTTGAAATGGCTATGTGCTCCTTACCATCACATCGCCGCCTTCTCGATATGTTACAAGCTAGTCGTTTAAGGTTGCGTCAATGTATTTGTAGATATGCTGCATCCCATTGCCCCGCCGTGCACATGGAACGTCCTCCTCCACGTGGGCTGGTAGTAGACTGTCCTGGCCGCCTATTGCCTGTCCACCCATGGCAAATTCCCGTGGACCTAATGCCCGTCATGCTACGGCACGTCTCTTCGGCCATCCGCTAATACAAACGAGCCGGCGTCCCACCATAATTCTTCCATTTCATTGGGTGGACAAAATGCCACAGCTTCGTTCCGATGTGCCACGTGGCTGTCACTTCCTTTGGCACGCAGCAGCAGCAGTTATACGACACAGCCCTCGATATGACCATAAAGGTCCGAAGCAGTAGCAAATGGCCGTAGACAGATGCTACAGTGGCTTGCGCCGACGGATCCATATTCACGGATGCGGTCTTTTAAGTACGCCTCTGTCGTATTTTGTGTTTTGCGAAACTTGGCTGCGTCGTGTACAGCAGCAAGATGTCGTTTGAATGGCTCTACTCGAAGGAACGGCCTTCCAAACGATTTTGCCAGGCCGTCAGGACAGAAGCCGCAGTATAGCTGGCCATCGTAGTGTGTGATAATGTGGCGTACCAAATCATGCTTCCGTACAAAGCCCTTGACATGATACTCACATGTCAGAAAAGGACATCCTTTGTCAGGAAATGGGACGCTGATAGGGATCTCGTTATCAACAAAAGTACTGTCCTTCGCCGTGTTCATGCTGGACTGTGCACCTTCTACCCCCACCTCCTCCAAGGAAGCTAGGTTCTCTCTGTGGCCTTCACGGGACATACCCAGCGACTTGAAATGGACGAATTGAACTTGAAATTGTAGCTGCTGGTGGGTCTGTGGGCTTTTCGATGCCAAGGTCCCGGTAGGCGGCGACAGAGACGGTGGAATAGACTGTGGTGACCGACTGGAGATGTATTGGGGATTAGCGCCGGGCACGGTCGGTGACTGCCGGATCCTGTCTTCAAAATGTGTTATATATGGCTGGATGGCAAACGAGCCTGTTGATTTAACGAGGGTTCAGTATGGAGTGACTTGGAGAAAAAGGTGGGCAACTTACCTGAAGATTTCTGTGGAGAATCGCCTCTCAAAATGCCCGGGCACGTCCTGGCCATATCCTCGTCGGGACTAGGTAGGTGGCATCCAGCAATGCTCGGACCGTTCGCTGGATTCCATGCCACGATTAATCGGGGCTTGTCTCGAAGCTGGCCGTTCACATCCCACGGTGCATCAGCCACTGAGACAACGTAGATAACCTGGACGTGGGCATACCGAGCTATCCGAATAATGTGGTCGTAAACATGACCTGTGTTGGGCTCAGCGACATCACCACCACAGTCCGCCTCGGATACCAGTTAATTCAAGAGGGCCACGTACCGTCTCTGTGGAAACGGATGCCCGGGCCGGTTGTGGTAGATGACACCCGGAAGAAGGACGTCATGAACAGTGCCAGAAGCAACCTTTGCAATAATAGCACGTGGCTCATCAGGGGCTGCTGGCTGTTGTACTGGAGACGGGGATGGCGAGGCCGGAGCGCTGGTGCAGTATGGAAATTGGCGGGGCGGGCATCGGCCATATTCGAACATACCAGCCAACCGAGCCCATTGCACTTGTTCTGCTGGTGTGGCTTCTGGTTCCATCTGCCTTTCGATGAGATGTTGGCTCTGTCGGCGTGCTTGGGCGCAGGATTCTTGCTCGTCCGGTCTGTTCATACTGCCAAAAACCCCAGTTCCCACCGGGCTGTGGCCAGGCGTCATGACAGTCGAATGTTTGGTGCACGGTTGACCCAAACTCAGTCAGCAGCTGCGATTCTTTCGGCCGGTCTAAGTATTAGTGTGCTTAAGAAATAAGAAGACATGTCACTGACATCGCACAGGAAGAGGGGGGCCGAACGAGATAGACTGTCGGGACTGTAGGGCTTTTAAACGCAGGTGGCCAGGTCTCGGCCCAGACCTCCAATCTAGGAGAAGCCCTGTGCGCGATATACAAGGGCGGGTCGTCTTGAACGATGACTGCGCAGTATGCATGTGTTATTTGCTGGTGTCATTTGGCATCAGTCCGTGCATATAGGGAGTGTATAGGTGAGTGTTTGCCAGCCGAGAGAGCGAGTGAGTAGACACCAGAAATATAAGATGGGGGGGAAGGGGGGCTAGGTCGGTGGCAAGCATATCCGAGGGTCCAAAAGACTGCCACCGGACTGGGTGCTCTTGTCTTCACGCGCCCTTTATTTGGCATGTTTGATGATTTGATGATCCGGCGCTCGGTCAGACATAATCGTAAAGAGAAGCGTGTCACGGTCAAGGCCGCGTCGGGCATGGCATATGTCTAGTCGAGCTGGGTCTTGTTCATTTCAGGAATTTTCTCTGGGAGTGTAGAGGCAGTTTTGTCACTGGTCCTGTCGGCTCATTCGGGCGCGGATCCAAAATAGTATCCAGAATAGTATAAATAGTATCTGAATAATATCCAAATAGGATCTAGAACAGTGTCCAGAATAGTGTCCAGAATGGTGCCCGAAAGAAAAGAAAGAAAATCAAAAGAGTACCTAAGAACGCAGCCAGGTGGATGAGACGTGTACAGCCATTAATTTGACCTGTCGTGGTTGTCGATTGAGCCCCGCTATCACTTGATTTCGGTGCGTATATAGTGCGGCTGCCGGGGCCCGGGACTGGCAAGTGTGAGAGTTTGGTGCAGCGATGCAGCGGTGACGTTGTTATCGAGGGTAAAGCCGAGAGAGATCTGCCTTGGAGAGGCTGCAGGTGTACCGGGTGAGGAGGGCTGATTACAGTGCAAACATGCAATGTGCTTCGTATCGGAAGCAGCCCGCGCATCCATGGGGGTTGAAAAACATGCATGTATCAAACTGAGCACCCTGTGACAAGCTGTGGGCACTACCGATGAAGATGAACAATGGACGAGGGAGGCGGGGGGGCCAAGGGAAGAGAGATAAATAAATAAAAACAGTCAATGGTGTGGTAGCGTCGCCCGATACTGTCTCACCAATGCCAGCCAGGAAAGATGAAGCTGAGCTTGTCTCTGCTATCCCGGCCTCTCGATCGGTTGTGGCCTAGGGGCGGGTCGCCGACGATAGATAGTCCGGTACTCCGGCGTGTTGTATGGCATGGCATTCTGTAGTGAAGCGGCGTATTTTGGGTACTGGGCCACAGCACTGCCCACCCTACCACCCACAGGCTGCTGCTATAAAATAGAAAGAATGCAGATATGATGTGAGACACAGGCCACATCATATCTTCCTTGCCGGGTGCGAGGTCCATGCTCGTCCTGGATCGCATTCGGGGCAAACACGAGCTGTAGTGTTCATCTGCATCTTGCAGAGAAATATGGCCTCGATATTTGCGGGGCCTTCGTGAACAAAGCCGTAGTGGAGATGACGTGTGAGACCTGAAAAAGAAGAATCCCAGAACGGAAACATTCAAAAATGCCAGGTGGAGAAAATAGCTGCGGTACCAGTGTAAGTATTCATATCAAGATGGGGTCGAGAGTGTAGTGACGAAGATATCCTGGCCTTGCTAATCCTCACACCTCTTGTCGGGGTTGAGAAAAGGAAAAGGGAACGTGAAGGAATTAGAATTAGAACAAGAGAGGGGGGACCCGGAAGGGGGAGAAAACATATCAAACTGGAGCAATCTCAATAACTGGAGAAGAAAAAAACCCGAAAAAAACCCGAAAAAAAAAACAGACATAAACGGACAGTGCAGCCCAAAGAAGCGGAGAACAAGGAGAACAAGGGAACAACGGAACAAGAAAAACACGCCCAGGTGATAATAGACGCAGTCGGAAAAACGCAACAATAAAGAGTCCTCGGGGGCCAATCGACCGCCGAGCACCGATAGTTCGAATACCATCCAAGACAAATAATCACGACCAGCGTGATGATTCGGAGGGCCAAGGGCGTGTAAAGCTTGTGTTAATTGGACAAAGGGCAGGCAATGATCGAGACGCCAATAGGCCCCGTATATGTATAAAAGTCTTCTCGGCACTCATGATGCTAGGTGTCTGGTAAAGCCCCAGATAGTACGACGGCCATAGGGCCGACAATCTGTCTCGGACCCACAGCTCCTACCTGTTATTAGTTGACCACCCGGACAGACAGGAGACAGTACACCGAGTCCCCGAGTGTTGTGTAATGGCGGATGTCTTTCACCTGCATCGATGCATCGCCAAAATAAGTAAGTTGAACATGCTTTGGACAGGGGTCGAGAGCGCGATCAACGGGGATGATTCGGGTAATGATGCTGGCAGGGGGGGTTGTAGGGCGCCGGGAGAAAAGAAAAAGCAAAATCCCGGAGTAAAGAGAAAAAAGAAGGACGTGGACAGTGGCAGTCAAGGAGTGAAAAGAAAAAGGAAGAAATGCCAATCTACTATAGAGGAGCCATTAGTTCCACTATTTTGTGTCTACTTTATTAGGCCAGACATGGTTTTCTACAAGTAGGATACTTATGTATAAGTATTAGTGCCAAACAGGCCATGCTGGCAATCGTGTCGTTTTAATATACGACACAATACGACGTACTCCGTAGTACCTGCATTATCACGGCTGCTAGGCATTGTGCGGGTTTGAGTTGGAAAAACTAGTGATCTAGACGGATGTTTACTTACGACGAGTATAAAGCACGCTGTGGCCAAGTTAATAGTAAAGGGCTTTAAGTATAAGAAATACGTTCTCTCTTTCTTCTCCGTTCCTTTTTCTCATTCTTCTTTTTCTTTTTCTGTCCTTTTTCTCCTCCTCCTCCTCCTCCTCCCCCTCTTTACTACACAACTAAAATCAAAGACTCTGAGACTGCAGAACAGAAGACAGGTAACTACGGCACATAGTGGACATGTTGATACGGAGTATTATATATCACGTACCGCCGTACGGCATGGTCGTCCTACGAAAGCAATCTTCCATATGTCCAGCAGACTGTGGATGTGAATGGCCAGAGCGGCGGTCATTCTCATGATGATTGTGGCAGAGTGGGTAAAAGTCGATCCTCGCATGTATGTTGCACCTTACGTCGTATTACTCTCCGTACCGTTGAACGACGTCGATACCCCCATCCATATACGTGGGGTTGCAGCCACTTTCAGCCCCAGCTGTAACTTACATAGCAAATCATGCACAGCCTCCACAAATTGGTACAGACCAGCCGCCCCCCTTCCCACCTAAAAAACAACCCTGGACAGAGGAGACGCGGCTGTGGGCCGGTCTGAATGTCGGAATACATTGTGTTTATTTTCTTGTGACCATGCGCGCACGCGCAAGAGGCGTAAAAAAAAAAAAAAAAAAAAAAAAAAGCCTTGTTGCTAATCGCATCCTTCGTTTCGTTCGGCGCCAAATGTTTCGAATGCCCATCCATCTCGCTGTCTTTGAAAACAAAAAGACAAGACACTACTACTTACTTTCCCCTGCTCCTCTCCACTTCCTACTGCCGGGGTAGTCCCTTCATCGCAAGCAGGATTTATCACATCACCACCCCCTTTCATTCTCTCAGCTCCACCCAACAAGAGCTTGATTGCCCACGCTCGGCTGTATTGTATGTTGCACAAACACATCATAAACGTGACCTCTACTTTTTCTCTCTCCTTGTTTTTCTTTCTTTCTTTCTTTTTCTTTCCTTTCCTCTCCTTATCCCCTCTTCTCTCCCACAGCCGCCCGTTCCCCCCTCCCGCCGACTTCCTTTCGTTGATGCACACAGTACTCCGTACATACGGCCGACCATAGGGCAGAGGCGCCATGTCCGGCATCCAACCCAACGGCAGCAACAACAGCACCACCAGTGACAATAGCAACAGCAACAATGGCAGCGGCGGCTCGGACACGATTATCGCCATTGTTGCCCTGGTGGTATCGGTTATTGCCTTGATTGGAACTGGCCTGCAGGTAGTGCAGCAATACCTGGCATCGGCAGCCGGCTACTCCAACTGCGATGCTGCCGTGATAGGTCCTTGGCATACAACCAAGAAACGGCGATTTCGTCTGAGCGAGATGCGCTTCCAAGTGCAGTTCGAGACACCGGTGTTCTTCGTCTGCCCGGCCGACAACACAAGAGGGCCAATCCCCCTCGCCCCGGTTTGGTTTGTCAAAGGTGACCCTGAAAGCATCAGCATCACACGCTCGCTGCCCCTGGACGTACCAGACTCTACCAGCAGTGCCGCAAAGTCACCCCAGGAGCGAGACCAAAAGCAAAACAGCACCGTTGCCCACTTCGGCCAAGCGGCTGCGTCGATACCGAAGATGACACACGTCTTGCACGACAAGCGCGGGGTACACACGGCTGACAACGAGATGTCGACATGGGTGCGTCTTTTGCAGGAGCTTCAACGCATGGAGCGCGACTCGCAGCACTGGCAGAAGACGCAGGTGGAGCTAAACCCCCCAAACAGTGCGTGCACGTTTGAGGAACACAAACTTTGCGTTGCACTTCAGGCCAAAAAACGCTCATGGGACACAATGCCGTCCAGCATTAGCAGGCCATACGCTGCGTCGACGATCTGTCACTTGGTTGAGATGGCGGCTATGTTAGGCATCTACTGGAAGGAGTTTGACCGGTCCGCCGGCCGCTATCGGGCAGAAGGCAATGGCTATGTTCTCACGGGTAGCCACATGGCTGATCTCGGGATTGTGTTTACCTTTCAAATCTGTGGCAAAAGCCGCTTTAAAGAGAACCGCATCATTCCTGCAGACGAGGCGAAGGAGCTTGCCTTTGGCCTAGTGCCGACCATCTTTCGTAGGAAAGAGGACATTCGCCGTCTTGCATTCACAACCGACGATACCCGCAGCCTGGAAACGCTGTTGCTTGGCAATCGCAACGAGCTCGCCGAGACGCTGGCTTCGATTGGCTGCAATACAAGCACGTCCAACAGCCTCCGCAATGAGACCAAAAAGCACGGGCATCTGTTTCCACGTAAGTTTGACGGGGGGGGGGGGGGGGGGGGGGGGGGGGGGGGGGGGGGGGGGGGGGGGGGGGGGGGGGGGGGGGGGGGGGGGGGG